>JAPZDV010000022.1:24546609-24567710 GCA_029814665.1 Acanthurus lineatus
CTAAACTAATTCATTTTAAACTTAGGTTCAAAACTTGTAAGTGTGCTTCAAACACATGAAAAGTTTCCTTTTATAAACACAAATAAATGACATGAAATGTGAAATCACAATGCACCTGATAATTGGGTGGCAGATGGAAACATAATGAGAGCTCATCATCTTCTTTGCCTTTATAGACTGATGACAGCCGTTAAATGATATTATACCGCCCTCTACTGGAAGTATATAATTCCTGCAGGATACATGCTTAAAAGGGTCAGTTTACACAAATTTCAAACAGATGTATTTTCTTGTCTCCTGCCGCTGGTGTTTAGCTGTGCAGATGTTTGGTTTTAAGACACTTTTCTTCGTGATGTTTGTCTCCACTGAGATGAATTTTGATCTTAACATGACATTTAAAAATTAAGCTCTAACTTTTCTTTCCCACAGGTTGCAAATGTATGTGTGCCTGTAATCTGAATATATCATGTCTTATTGTTAAATATTCCCATTTATAATGCTTTTAGCCCAAGTAGCCCACTTGGGAAAGTGTTAATAATGTATCCTGCCTGCACACTATTTGACTTGCTGCAGTGATCCCAGCTGAGGAAGCTGATGTAGCAGATAGAAAAAATGTTGCCAACTAAAAATATCACATAGTTGCAATGAAAGGGGGGTCATTTCAAATTAAAGCCCCCAAATTTTACCAATAAAAACAAATATCCTCCGCAGCATCTAAAAGACTGAGACTGAGAAAGAAAACAGAGAATAAAAACAAATGTGATTTGGAAACAAAACTCAAACACGGCTTTCTCACTTGCATGTTTATTTCGGCTCCAGTGTTACATACTGTAGCAGCATTATCATAATCATTTTCATATTTTCAAGGTCAATTCCTATTCTGGAGTTGGCACTCAACAAAAAAAAAAAAAACTCAGCCAAACTCCTGTTTCAATCATTTGTGCGTAATTAGCGTAAAATTATTTACATCACTGAAATCCTCACATGGAGTATCAGCTCTTCTGTCTCGTCCATACAATGTTACCATCTAACACAAACACTGCTTTGACACGGTAAACGTACTTGGACACAAATGTTGCAGCACAGTTTGTGAATTATGATACAATGTAATGTTATGATGCATCAGAGGGACGATGGTGGACGACAGGCAGTGTTTCAATGTTAAAATAACATTAATAAAAAACTTTTCTGCTTCATTATTTCTGTTAATCTCATGATTAACTTAAAATCAGATCAGTCATTTTTTTTTTCAGTTGATCCAAGCTGAAAAAAAATATAGATGTGATTAAATTTGCATTAGAATAAAGCAGCTCTTTAAATGTATGCTAATTAGCTGCTTTTTTTATATCCAAGCTGACAAAACGTCTTGCCCATCCATATGAAATCAATATTGCATTCAGTTCATAACAAGTTTAAATAATCTAAACCACTTGACCACTTCGTAAAAAAAAAAAGGTTATAGTATAATTTCCTAAAATATTTATTACCACATATAATTTGCATTTCTAACTGCTTTTGCTCATGTACTTTAAGAGTCAGTGAAACTTTCTGGAGGTGTAAATGAAAACACTGAGGCAGTGAAGACAACATGAAAACACTGAACTTCAAACACAAAGAAAAATAGCCTTTAAAGTTAGATGAAGAATTCAAGTGATTAGGCAAATTATCAAACTGAAACTGGGGCAAAATAAGTGGAAAGACAAATCACAGCAGGCATCATAATTACAGGTTAAAAAGTAATATGCATAGAATAAAAAGCATGTCTTTGGTGTTCTCACAATTACTTCAATGAACAAGCATGATGAATGTGTTGCTAAAGGGTTTGTGAGACTTCTGGAATCTGACGAACTCTATGAACTTCACCAAAGTAAAAAAAAAAGAAAAACTTCCATAATTAAAAACAAATAAATCTAGCTGCTTGCTGGATTACATCAATATCAGGAGGAATGTCATGACTACTGAATGGAAACTAGAGGCTGGAGAGAGCAGAGAGCACACAGGAAATGTGTAAGTACAACAGGACGAGTGAAAAATTGAAGAAATAACATTGCTTTGATCAGACTTCTACTGGTCAGTTTCAAAATAGAATTAAAGTTCAAAATGGAGAGTCTGCACCTAAAGTTTCAGCCTGTACTCTGAAAAATATTGTATTTACACAATCTACAGCCTTTAGGTTCAAAGTCAATATGACACACATTAAGAAAACAGGCCACATAAAAGGCTAAACATCACACCAGTACAAATCCACATGAAGGTTGAGATATGGCCAAAATCTCAAGTAACAGCCTTATCTGATCCGTCTTTGAACCTGCATAATGAAATAATTACCCTTAAAATATATTCATGTACATATATTTGTATATATATCTATCAATATGCAATATATTTATCTCTATATTTATGTTGAATACATATAAACAAGCTGCCTTCTTTCTGCAACACGTGCTTTTCTTTAAATAAGACTTTCATTGTGCATGATTCAGGAGCGGCAAATAACTAATTACAGTCCACACATCTGGATGGTGAGAGAGAAAGAGGGTCTCTCACGGAGGAAAGAGGAAGTATTTTACACTTAAAGCAAAAAAAAAAAAAACATAAAATAAAGTAACTTTGCTGTAAATGACCATTTGGTGCAGAGATAATTGAAATAAAACAGAAGAAGGCTCAGTCTAATAAGTTTTGATTTGAAAAATGTGGCCAGTTATGACATGAAGAGCCACTATAAGATCTAATCTTTTAACAAAATAGCTAAACTCTTCTTAATGCTTTGCTAAAACTTGGACCAACAAATGTTAAATTTAAAAAAAAGAAAAAGAGGGCAAAAGAGAGAAAAGGTGAAGCAGCATTAAATATTTATGAGGCACTTGGAAAACACGACTGTTCGCTGGAGTGAAAGTGAGGAATGTGTTGTGACGTTTTTTCATAAATACACAATGAATATTAAACAAACAAACAGCATTGTGTTTCTTCCGTATCCTTAAAATAAAAGCCTCGGAATGCTAGCAAAATAAATAAAAAGTTCCAATATTAAGAACTATAAACAACATTCAAGACAACTTATTTATTCGCTTGTCACGTAGAAAAAAAATTGTTTGGAGATCTGTGGTTGCTGTGCGTGTGGAGTGCAGGAGGAAGAAGAAGAAGACGATGACGACCGTTCAACTCTTCTACTTTTGTCTTTTAAAAAAAAAAGAGTCATCTCTGTTGCATAATCCGGTTGTGCAACAACACCTTAGCTTGAAAACACACAGACTCAAGTAAGTGAACAATAAGGAGTGCCACTCTAATCCCCCATGACGACTTCCCGCTGAGACAATAACTGGTGTTATTTCACCGTGCTGGTTTCCTCCAACACACTTTCCATTACATCGTTCCAGGTCCTGCATCTGATTCCCGCTTCTGCTTCGTCAGGATGTACTTGAAGAACTCGTACACTGACCAGGCAATGGCCGTGGAGGGCATCTGGTATATAACCCGAGCTTGGACCCCTTTGAAGAAGGCCGGCAGACCACCGAGCCGGTACACCGTCCTGAAAGCATTGGCCATTCCCGTTAAGTGGCCGCTGATGTTCATGGAGCTGAGTGCTACATTCTCTTGTGTGTTGAGCAGAGTTTTGCACACGTCAAGTGGAGTGGTTATTGCTGCGGAAATGGCTCCCGCTGCCGCTCCCGACACTATGTGTGTGCCGGGGTGGTAATGTCTGTGTGGGTTTAACTGTTCCTGCATCAGCTCGTAGGTGATGAAGTGAACGGCCTGGAAAGGGATGTTCATGGTCAGCTGTGTGCTGTAGCTGCGATAAAAAGCTCCGATCCCTTCAGTACGCGTCACTTTTTGCACACAGTCCCAAAGTCCTCGATAGGGGGAGTTGTACATTTGCATCCTCTGTTTTATCACTGAGGTGTGGAGGGAAACAAGACACAATGTCAGCAAATTTTATCACATATATTATATGTGTTTCATACAAATTTATGCTTTTTACATGAAACAAAAATATCTCAAATGACATGGCAGGGACAGGCTTTAAAAAGGCCATAAAACAACTGATTTATTAGAAAAGTGACTAGTGTATTGTTTTAAATAGATTTTAAATTAACAGGCAAGTAAGACAGTTTCAGGCACAACAATGTAAGAAACAAGAAATAAAGGTTGAGAAAGAATAAATCTTTACACTGCATGTGACCAAAGTATTTTTAAATGATGCTATAGTTTATCTGCTAACAAACTACAGCCATATCAGTCATTTCATTAGTTATATTGTGTTGAGCCGTACAGCCCTAGAATTAAACACTAATACCTGTTATTTTTAAGTACTGAAAGGATTATTTTGTCTTTCTTTTTTACTGTCAGTAAATCCCACGATAAGACTAAAACCAACAATGCATTGGATCATCTGTGATCTGTCTCGTGTTTTTTGAATTGCTTTTAAAAACTGTTGTAGTAGCAGAACAAAGTATTTCAGGCATTAGAAACACAAATATTAGTTGTAAGCATTAAGTCATTGTTGGTTAGTCTTTACTCACTGATGCTGGCTTATAGAAAATCACCCACTCTATACTTCAAAGGTCAAGTTTTTTCTCACCTTCAGCCGGGTTCATGACTGCATCATGGAGAACTGTGGCCACGCTACCTGCCATACCTGTTTAAACATAAACAGAACATGTCAAGTTCAAATCAATGACCCTGTCTACAAGGAGTTTAACATCACATATTACTTGTTATATATATTTCTTCATATTTAGGTTGTGTTTGGGCTGAATTCCTAGATTTTTTTTCTTGTGTTTACACACGAAAAAAACTCAGCTTTGTATCGACATAGTCAAGACAGCTTGTTTAGATTTTTCATGTTCAGATATGGCTTAAGCCTTGCCATTGTAAACAGGATATGGCATTAAAATGACTTATTTAAACTTCTCTCCTCTAGGCCATGTTGCTCAGCCCAGTCTGAAAGCAGTTAGTGTGAAAATCAAGTGATTTGTTTTGAGACGTGGGAACTTGTACCGTTGGCTAAATGGCTGTTGCCTCCACTCTGAATGACGTCACTCAGTGAGCGTTTGACCCGTTCGTAGCAGGCGAAGTAGAGCGCGTGGGCGGGTCCTGCTCCCATCATGGTGATGTTGAGGCCCCTCAGCGGTCTGAAGATCCCCTCCGTCCGGATGATCCTTTTCAGAGCCTCATACACACCCTTGTACTGGGCATTTGGGTCTGGCTGCAGGCTCTGCATCCTTGTCTAAAAGGATAAGGAAAGGAATAAAAGGCTGGATTCACACATGCTTTACCGACTTTCCCTGGACGAGCTTCATGTGTAAATGCAAACATCTAAATCAATTAAAACAGACTTTACCCTTCAAGTGTCCTAGAACAGAGTCTGTGTGACATTCAACTGAGTCTATTTATGAATACAGCAGGTCACCATGCAGACAGTTCACATTGAGAGAGTGAGTGTGTTGATGATGCTGCACAAAGAGAAGCTGTTTTGCAAGTCTTTTCTTTTTGCCTGTATGTTGCTTTCCACTTTTACCTTGATATTAAATGCACCTCTAAATGTAAAGGATTAATATTAATGCAATAACAGCCATTATTATGTATGAGCCCTCCTCCCCTTTCAGCACGCTCAGCTTAGGCTCCACCCACCCAAACCAGGCAGGGTATTTTAAGTAGGTGAGAATGCATCTGATACGGACAATCTCCTGTACTGTGCAACTCCATATTTGCTATGAGCTATATATCACCTCTGACTCTGAGTGGCCTTAAACTGGGCACCTGGTGTAGGCTAAATTATTTCTTGATTTATTGCACGCTGTAACGCTGCCACATTGTTCTGACAGTAAGTGTACTTGGCAGCTGTGAGGCTCTGGCTGAGTGATGCATGTCTCTCTCGGGGCTGTTGTGGGAGGCTGTGGCAGCTCTTTTGTTTTACTCGGCCATGCCAAGTTATCTGGACACCACAAAGCATGTTTTTATTTGTGATGAGATCTGGGGCTGGTTCAGGAGATAGGCCAAGTCTATCTTCCTCAGCATGTTCCCATGTGTTTCCTTCCTCTGGCTTAACAATAAAATATCAATTACATTTCCGTTTGATACAGATTTGGGGAACACAGAACTTAGTAGCACAGTTTGCTTTTTAAGTTTTTTTTGTGACTGAATTTATGAATTATTAATTTGTTCTTTGTTCTGTTGAAGAAAGAAACAGCTGTGTGATTGTTTTATATTTCAGGCACTTGTTAGAAAAATTTTTTAACTACTTACAGTATCAGTTTGCTCCAGAGGTGCAGTAATAAGAGTAAAACATGCACGTCATGCACTTAAGATCCAACATGTATACCTCTTTAGTGACCAAAAAAACCATTTAACTAAGGAAATAAAATATAAAATTAACAATAAAGGGTTTTTTTGGTAAAGTTTGAACATCTCAAACTTGCTTGTGGTTTGTGAAAGATGGTGGTTATGGTTTATTAAGATACCACAAATAAACTGCTGTGAAGAAGTTAAGATCTTTTTAGTGATTTAAAATAAAAAAATAAACACATGTAAAGCAGCAAACAGTATAATTACTTATGATGCTTAGCAAACAATATTTAAGTATTAAAGAAGAGATGTGGACAATCAGTCCAGCAGTTTCAGATTATTAACTTTAAAACAAGCATGTAGATAAAATCATTATTAGCTTATCCAAAGAAACTATTACGTCAGTTTCTGGGGTTTTTTTTGGCAGATTAACAGTTTCACCGCTTTTTTAACAGTACTTATAATGTGAAATGGCTAATAATAGAGCCAATTTAACTAAATAAATGTCTGCATTAGATGCCATTCACATCGCAGATCAACTGAGTGGAGCAAAAATGTTTGAGCATATTTAACTCCCCTCGACCATATTACACTACTTAAGATCTTTTTTTATTTAAAAACAGCAGTTCAGTGTTCAGTAGTTTGGGCTCTTTGGCTGACCGTTTACTAATCAACATAATTTTGAACAATTGCACAAAACACACCCTTTTTTCGAGCGTGTGCAACACCGATAAGATCCCCCTCCTAGCCTCAACACAGGCTACTCCCCGAATCTACACCGTGTCTCCTTCTTTAAAGGAAAGATGAAACATATCAGTATGTTCACACGTTCAGTGGATTGTTTACACCAACTACTAAACTCCACAATTCAAACTGAAGACATCAAGTCATAAATGAAAAGATTTTGCTTTACTAATCACAAGCTTCATGTGGGAAATTCATTTATTACTTCATCAAACACAGACTCCTAATTAAGAATCTTGAATGAGAAATAAAAGCCCTGAAGTCTTTTATGGATATCTTAGGTGCATTGTTTTTCTCTTTACATTGTAATTAACATGTTAAAAATGGCCTATTACTGGTTTCTCTCATCAGTTTGGATGATCAAAATTTCACAACTGGCTCTTTTGTGAACTCCGGACACAAACTGATCAAATTGAATGGGTGTTTTTACAGAAGGAAAGTGCTTGTGAAAACTTGAAAAACCTCTGGAGGAAATGTCGACACTGTTTTGTGTAATAAAGGCTCAGAGGGTTAATTTAGAAAGATGACAGGACAAAGAGTGAAGCAAAGAGGAAATATTGGATTTTTTTTTTTTTTTTGCAGTATATTAATGAGGTTGTCTGTGCCACGTCAAGATTATTGTGGGGGTAGAGCAGCTCCCAAATTATCAAAACAACACTACATTGTTAGAAAACAATAGCTGAGTAGAAGAAGAGGATTGCAAGGGGCAAAGTTCACGATCAAACAAACAGTTTGCAGTTTGTTTTGCAGACAGGAGCCAATTTTAACAAGCTTATAACAAGTGAAAATTTTAATTCAATTACTAAACATAGGTTAGGCAAACAAAATGCTAAAGGCAGGAGATTTTTTCCAGTTTCTATTCCCATGCTGTATCCAATCATTTGTAATTTGCATCATCATCTTCATCATAATTTGTATGCAGCCACTGTATTTGACTCCAGAGAATCCCCTTAGCATCTTGAGCATTAATTAGAAGTGTATAAATGATGTTAAACTAATAAAATAATCATGGGGGAGCATTAAAAAATACAAATGAGCAATGAGATTTTATTGCTACTTGAAGTGCAAATGTTTTTAGCAAGTTTTTTTATCAGTGTGTCAGATCCTCATGTGAGTGTAAGTCAGAAGGTCATTACATGCTTATTAGTTTCCTGCTTTTAAAATACATTTAGGAACCACATAACAATTGAAAAAAAGAAGACAGAGTTCCTCTATAATAAATATTTTTTATAAAAAACATTTGTTATATATATTTTTATTACTGTTTGAGTTTCTATTAGTTGCTTTTGTTGTGATGGTTCCTACTGTGAGCAATGGCAGCATAGTTAAATCTAATGAATAAAACAGTAAATCATATTGGTGAACAGACAGAGAGAATTTAAATATAGTGTTAATTAAATCGTGTAATTCTGGACTTTTAATGACTTTTCTATTAAAACTAATAACCCACTTTACTTTAAACTGGTCTGCACATCCACGAGTGGCCATACAAGTATAGTTTATAACAGCACAATGGAGTTTACCTTTTAAAGTTGCGGTTAATGTTATTGTTGTTGGTCTGGTTTTAAATTATAAAGCTGGTTTGACATTTATGCCGGTCGAGACAGATACTTGACCTTCATCTATCCTCCGTTTATGACAGGACAAGTCTGAATCACTCTCTCCGTTTCGTTTGCATGAATGAAAAACCCGTGACTGAGAAAAAAACCCGGGATTGAATTGACAATGTGTTTACATACCGTATAATCATTTTCTCAACAAAATAAAGGAAACTCTGAACATTACAGAGACTAAAATCTGACTTTGGTAAATTAAGGTTACATTTGGTTGTCCAGCAAGCTTGCTATGTTAGCAAAGTTAATAGTTACACCGAGAAAGAAGCAAAAACTGTTTCTATGTAGTTTAGCTAGCTCATGATTTTTTCTTATTAAGATAAAATTCTTGTGAGCCTGCTTAACTAGTTTGTTCAGCATAAGTTACTGGAAGGAAGGAGGATATCGTGCTCAGATTAGCTAACACTGAGGCTAACTACATATGAGAGGCTTGAACATTTTATAGCTAACGCTTGTTAGCAGCCGGTAGCGAGCTGTCTGTACAGTCTGTAGCGGGGATTTGTAGCCTTAAAGTCAATGAGCTGTGGTGGCAAAACAAGTGTGATTTGCTGCTTGACGTTACCTTGACAGAGTCCACGGGGTACATCACCGTGTGCTCCAGTATGCCAGCCACGGCTCCTGCTGTCATGTGGGTCATCACTGAGACATGAGGTGGCAAGCTCTCGTAGTCACCGTCACCATCAAAAGGCTCGTCGTCTTTTCTTTTGATCTGCGACATCTCCAGTGTTGCCACCACACGGTCCGAGCTCAACTCCATGCGTGGTGAGCTCCCCCAGTTGGTCTTCTGCACGAGATAACACTTCAGAGAGGTGTCGGCAGCGTTGACAACCACAACACCATCGCTACTTAGTGGAGTTCCAGCGCCCGTGTGACGTCAGCGGCAGAGGGCGTGGCTCCGGTGGAATTGAACTAATCAGATTTGAGATTCTCAACAATGGGGCGGGCTTTCGGTTTGAGGTGGCCAATGAAAAGTTTTCGTGGTAGATTTCTCTGACACTGCTGCGCATCCCTGTCGGTGTTTCTCTTGAGTTTTTGAATGAGTTTGAGGAAAGTGTAATCGCGCAGGGCTGCTTGAATAGATAAGTGGGATTGGTCTCCTTATCAGCCTGCGCCTGTTCAGTAAAACTAAAGAGAAACCGTAGCAGCTGTCACAGGATTCAGCGAGGAATACACAAAACTTCCTACACGCGAGGTATCAAAAGTTGCCTAATAATTAAACAGTACAGCCTTTTTTAAAAGTTGTTTCAGTAACATATTGTTACTTTTGATACTATTATCCTTTTAAAACAAGTCTTTTTATTATTTGTTATATGCAACTATAAATATATATATATTTTTACTTGCTTACAATATTTAAGTCTTCAGCAAAATAAAATTATGGTAAGTTTTATTTCAATTGAAAGACATCCAATTGCTTATTCGTTGTATGTGTTGTAGATCATGTCAGTGATCTGTTGTGATATATAGTTATACTCAAAAGGACCTCACACTAGCGGGCCCTATAAAACCACGTGGTGCTATAATAAAAGTTTCTGTGATTTAAATGAGATACTCATAGAAAAAAAAGTAGATTTAAAAGTTTGAAAATCAAGTGATCTTACTCAAAAATCTTACATCACCCTTTTTCACCTGTAACCCTCACAAATTTGACTGCACAGTCATCCTTACTTCACCTTTTATAAACAGTCATGGGGACAAAAGGATCTTCACAAAGGGTGCGACTCATTCACGCTTTAGTTTCAGCTCTTGCATAAGAACTTGCCGGCATGTGATCACACTATCAAGTGTTCATTAAAAGATGCTTCCTTATATGTTCAAAGTAATCCCTTGTTCAATTAAATTAGTTCAAGGAGCCTAATCATCTTAATTAGGCTAACTTAATACAAACACATTTTCTAAATAAGTCTCTAATTATGAATAATTCATCATTTGTTTCTTTGGCTGTGCCATCCTGTCTCTTGTTGCAGGCCAGAAGTTGAAATTTCACCTTGTTATTCAGCTCGGTGCCAGTTTGTGTTTAGGATCTCATCTGATTTGACTGAATGTTGTTCCCTGTCAGTCACCTCCCCATGTTACTTCACACAGAGATCTCAATGTTTGTTCCCTGTTTCTTCCAATTTTTTTTGAGCTCTGTCAGTAAAAATATTTGATTTGTGAATCTTATTCTAGTAATTATCTTTAGAGCCAATGCGCTGGACTTGAATTAGCTATTCAGTGTCAGTCACCATTGGCTGAAACAGAACCTCTACACACAAAGCACACAGCAGGGACACTGTGGGTGTGTCGACGTAGCAGTGACATATCAGTGACTCAGCATTAGAGGAGCTCCGCATCTTAAAGAGCCACATGTCCAAACAGTGCTGCTGCAGTTGTTATTCACATGTACTTTAAGAAAATGAGTCAGAGACGTAAAAATATTTCCACTTTTTAGTGGCAGAGAAGCATTGTATTTTAATGACTGTCACTTTTTCATGCACATTTGACACACTTAAAGGGTTCATTGTAAAAACTCAGTTCTTTGATGTTAACCACAAGGCTTAATATGCGCTGTTTATTAAGCCCTTTAATTGAACCATAATCAATAAAGTCAACAAAACCCTTTGTGTGATAATCTGTGAACATGTTTACATTAAAAATGTTCACCCATCCAAAGCCAATATGTAGGTGCAATATACTAATTTATTATGGACCAAAGTTCTTTTATTGCAGAGGTAACAATGAATAAGGATTACCAATAGCTCCAACACAGACCACACAGGAGGGTGTAGTGTCCCACACAAAGGGGACATCAAGTATTAACACTTCTCTCACACAGAGCACATCAAGCCCTGAATGACTGCAAACCTGGATGGTTATTTAATCACTATTCATGACATATTTGACATAAATGCACAAGTAGAGACCTTTCTACGCAGTTTGAGAGAAAATAAATACTGTGAAGCCCCTTGAAGACATCCATTCATTTAAATTCTGCAACAGTATTCAGTTTTATTCCAAAGCGGATGGCCTTCACATGTTGTGCAGCTTAAATTATCACTATCTGATTTATCCCATTTCTATTACCAGCAGCCTTGTCCAGTTAGATGTGCAAAAAAAAGGCCAGGCTGTGGTCTAAAAATATATTTATCAGGATGCCCCTGCACAGCTGTAGCATCATATTGTCTACAACACCTGTGCTGAGTTTATTCAGTCATTAGTTGCTGTATGCAGATTATTAAAACTGATTGATGCTCTCATGCGGCACACCAACTCAAATCGACAACAATCTTTACAGTTAACTGGAATAAAGTTTAGTCTTTTCAGTGACAGAGAGACAAGTGTTTACATAATACTTTTAGAATGATTGCAATGAAACAAAGACACCATCATTCAGTCTGAGTTCTTACTCATGAAATAAACAGCCAGACAAGTTTACCTTAAAACCTTTTTTTTTTACTGAAGTTCAATGTGACAACATTTATTTCGCATTCATCTGTGCAAACATTTTACTAGACCATTTTCACATAAATAATGGGGCATGTGCTCTCATTTAAATTCCCCTCACAGCAGTGATATGATGGCTTCTGAAAATGAAGCCCAACGTAAATACACTCAACGGTATCCAACTTAAAAAGTCAGATGACCCAACTCAAGAATTTCAGCAGGGCTTTAAGAAAGATTGATACTCTCGACGAGTGAAACTGTGTTCTGGAGAGTTTCCTTAACAGTGACAAGACACGTATTGCACTAGTATAGCCATTAAGGGCTACTTGTCTTGTTGAGGCAGAACCATTTAAGAAAGATACACAAAAAAGACTGATTCAGCTGGGAAAAGTATCTCATCTGCTTTACAAAGTGCTCTTTCCACCAATTGTAAATTGTATTGCATTGGAGGTCTTCTGTAGAAATGGTAAGTGCTTGTACCATCAAACCATTTAAAAACAAAAAAAACGTGATCCTACACATACTATATAAAAGGCATAAAGAAAGGCAATTACCCCCGAAAATTTCTGCCATGGTATATTTGTCCAACTTGTGAAAAGTTGGACAAGTATAGATAATATACAACATTTTTATTGGGTATGGCAAACAAAGCATTGATGTGTTTGTACCTTTTCTTTAAAGAAATATCGTAAAAGCTGTGATTGTGATAATAAACTACGTGGCAGGCAAGAACATGAGCTCTTAAAAAAAAAACATTTCAATATTAATGAAAAATAAATTAAACACAAGTATTTTCATGGGCCCAGTTAGGCCTAAAGACACACATGAGATCCTCCTCATGTGTCTCATTCTTAGTACCGTCTGTGTAAAACTTGTCGCAGGGAGCAGCCTTCAAAAGCTCACTGAACAGTCAGATGAGCCGAGAGGAGAGGAGTGAAGCTTGGCTTTGGAAAGTCAGACATGCTGTCCACGCGTTACGCCCTCCAAAACTTAGAGGTTGATGGGGAGAGTAGGCGAGCCGAGGCCCTCTTCCAACCACGGGACAGAGGAGGGGGTGCAGCGCTGGGCTGCACGCCGATGGATGCGGCGGAGTCGCAGTAAATACAAGATAATGGACAACAACACAATGAAGAAACAAGCCAGAAATAAATAGTGGTTGTTGACGAAGGAGAAACTGTGCCGCCAGTGAGAGTGTGCTCCTTTCAGACTTTCCTGCTGGATGTCCCTGCAAGAGACAAAAAACAACAACAAAAATGATGATATTAGTATTAATTCTAATGGTAAAGTAAGAAAAAATACACACATATTAGATCAGCTTTGGAGAATGGGATGACGTGTGTGCAGATAATTAGTTCCTGGTTCTGGTCATTATATGTTAAGAGCTAAAGAAGTCTGACTTGAAGGCCGATCTGACAAGAATCCGGATTTATCAGTTTTTTAAAGCTTGCTCTAAATTTCTATGGAGCAGGAATTTCTTGTCTGACCAACATACCATTAGGCTTAAACCTTCCAAACAGGAGTATTAATCAAAGTAAGCTGATCAACTTTAATCTTTTTGTGAGACATAATGCCACATTTCAACCACATGAATCACTTTTATAAGAGAAGGTCATTTATAAATCACAAAGATAACGAGACTGAAAGGCACCGGTGTCAATGAATGACTTTATATGTGTTTTCCTGGTTCAGTTTCATTTCTCAGGTCTATTATCTGTCATTTCTTAGTGGCTCTGACAGAATTTTGTTTCACAGTAAGGATATGAGATATTCAGCAGCTTTAATTTCCTTCCTGCTGTTTAATACTTTAAAAGGCTGCTGTCTCTGTAAGCCTTAGCGCTACATTATTAGCCAGAGTTTTTGAGACTCTCTCTAGTCATAATAAATTTTTTGACCCTCATAGAGACTTTGTTTCTGAAAAGCAACTAGTGACTACTTTAGCCACTTATACGGACAATCAGGGAAAGGCAAGAAGTACATTCAGATATATGATCCTGTAATTCATTCCCATGTGTTCTGCTCAGAATAAAGCAGTCCACTGCTCTCCTGCATACAGAGCCGAGTCTCTCCCTGTCTTCTCTTTTGCTGTGCAGACAGTCAGAGGGTGTGCCGTGTGTGTGTGGCAGCAGAATAGAGTTTGACTTGAGCCGCATATTTCTGTCCGAACTCGACTGAGTCCGAGAGAGCAGTCATTCTGTTTTTTAAGTCTAAAACTGAACCGAGTGCAAAATGTTTTTAAGCTGAAGCACTTAGTTTGTGTCATGCACAGGCAGTTGTTGTTACTATTGTCGTTACATTTTCACAGAAAGCAGACTAAATCCGATCCAAACATGAACATAATTTCAAAATATTTGTTCGAAATCGGTCTGACCTGACAGGTACCATCGGGTACTGTCAGGCACAGGTTGGGTATCCACCCTCTACAGCAAAGGGACACTGCTCACAGCAGCTGTAATGAGTTTCTATAGTTACAATCATGTTCTCTGGCATATGCATTATAGCTCTCGTGCTATTCAAATGTCTGAAATGTAAGTATTTAAATAAATCTTTACTTTCTTTACTCAAATATTCCCATGTCCCTGAAGTGACTTTGCAATTATTTGGTTTCAGATTTCTCCGTCTCCCTGTAATACATGGCTGAAGGCGATCTTTTCTTCACTGCTATCTACAAAAGCACAAGGCTGTATGCAAACACGTGCGTGATGATGTCATCAGTATGCAATATGTAGATAAATGCATGGCGACTTCTGGAGCTTGTGCAAGCTACTTTAATGGGTCAAAACTGGCTGTTTTAACAGTACAACTTACCTCAAAGGCAGGTACCGTGTTCTGTAAAGAATAGCGCCCAGAGTCCACTGGACCTCCTTATCATAGACCAACAGGGCAGTCTTCAGGTTTTTGTAGTTGGCTGGGAAAGAGAAGCCTGAGTGCAAAACTTCATACATCCACGCTGATTTAAAACACTGGTACCTGCAGACATAAACACAAAGCCACTGATAAACAGTCTTATCCAAACTAAGACATCCCTTTTTTCTTTTTTATTTTTGGAAGTTGACCAACTGGTTCACTGAGCCTTAAAAACCAGTTTGATAATGTGTGACTTACTTCAGTCTGTGAAGATCTGCATGCGAGGCGTACAAGCCAGAGTCGAAGCGTTTCCTCAGAGTCTTCCACTGGGTCGAACAGTAACTCTGTAAACATTAAACAACATTAGGATGTTTCCAGTGGTTACAAATCTATAAAACACTTCACTGACTTGTGTTGCTCCAGAATACTATTAAACCTAAAGTAGCATACAGAGATCTCAAAGTTTATTCATCACATATTCCATCTATATAATGTTAATATCCAATTCTTCTTATTAATGATGAATCGTTTCAGTCATTTTCCAGCAAAAAGTCAAATGTGAGAGTGAGACTGCTGTTTTTCTTCAGCATTTTCAACAGTAAACGCAGAGTCTCTGGGTTTTGGACCATTACTTGGACATAAAAAGCACTTTTAAGATGTCGGCTTTTTGAAAGAGTGATAAGCACCTTTCATAATTCTTTAAAATTTATTCAATTAACAATCAGTCAGTAATTAAAATAATTATTGGTTGCAGCCCTGTTAGAAAAACACTCACTACAATTAAAAGGCCAATCGAAATCCTTTTACCAAATGTATATGTTAACATTAACAGCACATTAATGACTATTGTAATTCTTTCATAAATCACTGTTCATGACTTTTATTTTAATGTGAGGGAACAAAAAACCCTCAAAAAGTAAAAAATCCTGTCCTTATTTGAAATGGCAAGTGGAATAGTTAGAGAGAGAAAACTCAGTGTCTGAACCACAGCCGGTGGTGGTGTGATCTTTAACTACCTGACAGACAAATTTTACCTGAACTCACACAGAAAAGTGCTTACATAATAAAGTAAGATGATGAACAAATGCAAGGAAATAATCAATAAATAACTTATTGAGGGGTGTAACCGGCATGTTTTATAACAGTAAATGTCCAGTGTTACATTTACCTTGGCAGCCTGGGTGTATTTGGAAGCATTATAATCCCCGCCCATGCGCAGCACGTCCTCCGTGCAGTAGTAGAACTCAGAGAAGCCGTAGAACTGACTGTTGCTGTAGTCGATGGCCGGCTGGTAGATGCCGCTGAGGGAGGTTTGGGTCTCGTTGGTGCGGTTGAGGAACGGCTGGAGAATCTGTCTACACTGGTCGAAGTCTCCCGTGCCTCGCAGATGGAGCTTCTGCGTAGGAGGACCGATCTCATCCTGCAGGTCTGTGGGCAAACAAGGGTCCAGGAGGGGAGTCTCTGCTGTCTCCCCAGTGTGCTGATCTGAGAGTCTGGAGAAATGAATACAACAGAGTAAATATCACTGCAAAAAAACAGATAAATCCATCAAGCATTTTGCTCTGGCTGTGGACCTCACTTGTTTTGAGTGACAGTATTTCTGATGAGGCTTTCTTCATATCTTTGGCGTGCTGCATTCCCTCCAAAACCCAGGAAGGTGGACACATAAACACGATAAACATGCTCTGTGCGATGTGCGTCACACCCTAAGTTGAACTCAGCCAGTAAGTTCTTGGCAACTTCCTCCTGGGGAACAAACAACAAAAAAAAAAATCAGTCTGGGAATGATGGCACACTCATAAAATTCCCATACATACCATTACGTGTTTCACATAGCAGCAGTTTGTCATGCAACCGGTTAACACAGATTATTACAGCAAATCATTTATGTTGAAGGTCATATGAACTAAAAAATGCAGTCTAGTTAAATGTTTCTTCAAACACTTAAAAAAAAAATCTGGAGCTATCTCAGAGGATGACAGTAATTCAGTTTGATATTATGTGGTGTAAAGAAAAAAAACAATGAGATTAAAAGGACAAGAAGCATGTCAAACCTGTTTCTCTACATGAATCACTACAGCACAAACAAAAATTCCTAACGTTGACAACTCCCATTGCATTCGTGCTTAAATGACTTCTGTTCTGTTCTCAGTCCAAAATCCTGCTCTGAAGTCAAACAGCAGGCTTACAGTGTGCCTTCAATAGTGATGAATGGAGAGCGGATCATCTCCACGGGACAAAAATGGTGTTTACAGGTTTAACCAGGGAATGACAGAGGTTGCAAGGAGGAGGAAGAAGAAGAAGAAGAAGAAGAAAGAATGAGTGACAAAAACCAAAGACAGCACAAAAACAGAATTGGTTGTGGATAATAACCTGCTGTGGAGAAGCAAAGCTTACAGTTTTGGGCACTTCGTACGCAATCTGAGTGGAGACCCCGCCCATGTCCAGGACACCGGCAGTCCTTTTCCTCACCAGCGCCTCCTGTTGATCGTTGCCTGGAACATTTACTTCCACTACAGCTTCCCCATCTTTGAAGATTAACCAGACGGAGATGACAGAGTCAGGCAGGGAGGATAAACCATGTGATTACTGTGTTACTACACATTTACAGGCATGTTTTCTTCCATTTTTTTATTCACAAACTGAAAAAATTGGCTTTTCAAAAAGGCTCATTGTTGAAATACTTCTTGCTTGGGTCCTTACCATTGTGCACATGGTTAAATCTTCCGAGGACAAAGTTTATTCCAATCCATGCATAGACACCTAAAGCCAACGACAATAAATTGGAAAGTTAATATGTAAAGTTTTAACAGCATCTGCAGTCTCGTCAAACATTAACTTATTCATGACGACTATCAGGAGTCTTCAAACACCAACAAAGTGATGAATCAAAACTACTGTATTAAATGTTATAACAAATTCAAAATGTTTTATAAGCCCAAGAATAAAACATATAGTGAAATAAATTGTATTTGAGCGTACTGATTTCTATCCCTGACTATAATTGTTCCTTTATTTACCTTCCTGTTTTCCTGAAATCACTTCTACATGGGAATCAGAGAAAAGGAAGTTGAAGTGGACTGGGATGTCTGTTCGTAGATCCTCAAGAAGTGCTTCTTGTTGACTGAGAAACAAAAATCAGAGACATTTCATCATAAAATATACAGCATTGTTAACATTGATGCTTTATTCCTCTCAGTGTAACCTGTTGATTTTTAAACATGCTGATTTTTAAACATGCGCTCTGAACATTTCTTGCAAACATATTTACATCCAGAGCTACTGAAGTAGTTCACATCTCAAAATTAAACTAATTAAAGTTGACTGTACCTTTCAGGAAGAATTCTCATTCCAGCTGTACACAAGATGTACAAGGGTGTTTCTTGGTGCTTATTTTTGGGAACGTGTTTGGCTGCAAAGCTCAGCAGCGGATAGATATAATCACTGGCTTTCTCAGGTGTTTTAGCCAGCTCAGAGATACCTGCGAGGACAAATCATTCACACCACAGATATGTTTTAGAGCTGGTAAATAATAAACTGGCTGATGTGTTTTACATTGTGTTTAATCAGTTAGAAATCTCTATCAAGCAGCATTAATTCTTCAACGTCTTCTTACCCGGTTTGATCTTCATGACCACTGGCTTGCGGTGTTGATCTCTCATTTGCTGAATGTCCAGTAATTCATGGGGATTACCATTGTGCCGGGGCCAGCAGTACACAAATATCCTGGAGCCACTGCTGCCACAATCCACAACCAGGCCATAGTTCAGGTTGGGGTTGCTTGTATCTGTTGCTTCCACACTGGTCACCCTTGCCAAGTGCCTTTTGGACAACAAATAATTAAAACAACATTTTTTTGTTTGTTTTTATTACAACATCAGCCCTTGGAAACATGATGTTAGCTTACCTGTGGAAGGAATTTTCTTTTCTGATCCAGCTGCCGTGCCCTTTTCCAGTGACAAGCAGCAAGTAGAGGAGCCCTATGAGGCAGAGCACCAGGCCGATGAAGAGCAGCTGCCTGAGGGAAGGAATGAGGAGCCGAGGGAGGACCTGGGATGACAGGCTGAAATGCCACGAAGCTGGAAAAAGGCACGAGAAGCTGATCCTGTCAGGGGGTAAAAGAGAGGAGAAATGTGTCACACATGTGCAGAAAATCACGACTCAGTTAATGTTCCCACAAAGTGCAGCAAACCAACCTTCCCATGATGCAGATCGTCTTCCACTTGATAGTTTTGCTTATAATAAATCAAGAATCAGCCTTCGGTTGGAGAGAGATTGGGCTTGATCCGCGGCTCCGTCCCATTTTCCTCATTTGTCACTATGTACTTTTGAGAAAAAAATGACAAAAATGGAAAAAGTATGGAGCTAAAATTTATTGGATAACTTCTCAGCACTTGTATAAGAGAGGGCCTAACGTTGTAGCGTTGAAAGAGAACATGACGGTATTTTGACGCTTCGTTCATATCGACGCCGTAATGGGCGCTTTCAGTGTATTTGTACTGTAAACAGAAACGAGCAAATTTAATAGGAGAACAGAAAAATACTATTAATAAAAGATAAATAAAAGAACGTTAGCTAGCGTGAGTGTTTTCAGACGTCTCTGAGGGGTGACTATCGGAAGTGTTTGGCGTTAGCGGCGAGCTAAAAGACTTGAATTTGACATATTTTTACAGTCGCCAGTGATAGTAAACCAACGTTACACCTAAGTACCTTTAAAAATATTTCATACTTACTGACAAAAAGGTGAAAGTCCCCCCTTTAACGGAGCAGTTGACAT
The DNA here is from genome assembly GCA_029814665.1 of Acanthurus lineatus. Taxonomy (NCBI): domain Eukaryota; kingdom Metazoa; phylum Chordata; class Actinopteri; order Acanthuriformes; family Acanthuridae; genus Acanthurus; species Acanthurus lineatus. The sequence goes on from JAPZDV010000022.1 coordinate 24,566,296, forward strand.
TTCTCAGCAGCCAGATGCTAACCGCTGGCTACCGTTCAGCGAGTATGTGGCAGGTCTCCAGTGAGTGACGTGGTGGCTCTCGAACCACGGTGTGTTTGATTTTTACCCCAGCGTTTCCCGGACAGCTGCAACAACAGACAAACCCAAACCGCCCAACGGTTCTCTTCTTCTTTGCCGTTCAATAGTGGGTTGTTGTAATCAGGATTAGAAGCTCATTACTACCACCTAGCGGCTGGAATGTGGACCAGAACTACAACATGATAAGTCACCAGTTCGGTAAACAAACTGCTGTAGGTTAAATAAATTTGTTTATGTTGTTCTTCCAATGTTCCCGTGGTCCTTTTTTGGTGTTTTTATTTCATTGAACTATTTTTTGGTTCTGTTTTGATGGTTTTCCCACTGACAACTTGTATCCATACTGACGTTTTAAATAATGTCGCAAATTTTTCTCACAATGAACTTTACATTCATTTGTTAAACTCTCACATTATAAGGGCCTGAGCCCGTAAGACAAGGACCCTATTGTCATTGTACTGTTTCTTTCTTACAATTATTATTATAAAGAGGGCCCTACCAACGCTGCTTGCAGCTTTAATTATTACGTGTTACTTATTTTCACAATTTTTTACAATGCATTGTTTCTTTCATTACACTTTACAAAAGTACATGGTGTAATAATGCACTTGTAAAATGTTGTAGTTCATCCTGAAAAGATAAAAATAACACTCAAGTAAATAAAAATTCTTGCCTTTCTTTATTGCAAAATACTAAAGATGTAGCAAGCATTGTGCTTTCCATTAAGACTCATTTCAGCTTTGACATCAAAACACTGAAATTAAAGAAAATTAATGTACAGATTCATATCATATTTCTTATGTGTTTTTATAACACAAAAGGACATTAAACATGCAGAAGTGTTTCTCATTTATGTCACCATTATACATAATAGTTAATTAACAGATAGAAACATTTTATCATAATATGATAAACAAGGTGGATTCATTTAAAATACAAATCAAAAAATACTGCGTGCAATTCATTCAAGGCACTGTAGGAATAAAACCTGCATGATTTGACAGAAATCAAGGATATATTGCAGTATGTCAGTGCCAAAATCACTCTGTGTCTGTAGGATTTAGTTTAAAAAAATAAAAAATAAGGCATTGGCTATCAGCTGGTTTTGATCACCCACCCAAACCAGTTTATAAAACCAGTTTATAAATCCCCAACCCCGGGTGAGTCAGTAGTTATAAAAGCTGAGATGCTAATAAAACTGTAAAAAGTATGTAGTGCATTTTTTTTTTTTGGGGGGGGGGGGGGGGGGGGGGGTTTATAAAAACAAATATTTTTTTTTTGGGGGAAAACACACAAAACACAACAATAAACATTTTTTTAAAGTATTGAAGAAAAAACAA
>JAPZDV010000022.1:24581704-24601132 GCA_029814665.1 Acanthurus lineatus
TCTACATAAGCTTCCCAATAATTTCAATAAGATGTGGATTTTGTGATGGTGGTGGTTATGTCTTAGTGATTAACCTCATATGCTGCTTGAAATACTTATTTCTATTAAAAAAAATTACATTTTGTCGTTTTTGTGCTTTGACAGTACGTCTTTTGTTTGCTTTTTACAGGCAGATTACCTGCCAGAAATCCCATCACAGAGTGTCACGGAGGAGAAGTACACAGATGAGGATGGCAACATGGTCGTTAAAAAAGTAAGGGATTTTCAAATATGTGGACTACATGAAAATTTCTAAACTTAGAGTTAGACTCCAAGTGCAGTTGTGCAGTTGATGAAAAAAAATCTACCAGGTTACAGTTTTTTCATCAAAGTTATTCTCTTTCTGTTTTCTCCACCAGATCACACGGAGGGTAATTCGTAAATATGTGTCAGCTGATGGCATGGAAACACAGGAAGTGACCATTGAGGGGTCTCATCAGGAGACAGTGCAAATTGAAGAGGGTGACACTGTCTCCAGAGTGGTAAAGAGAACTGTGCTTCACAGCGAGGGAGATCAAAAAGAAGTCAGTGTATTCTTTATGCTACCATTATATGGATTTACAGAAGCAACACATACTGTACTACTAAATATACATTATGAGTTAGTCACTTGCACAACTTCCTCTCAATGACAATGCTGACAATCAGATGTAATGTTTACCATGTCTGCTGTCCTAAGGGATCATTGAACATGCTGAAATTTCCTAATTGGTGTTAAAGAAAAGTCATATTTGAAGCTGATTGGAATGTCATACACTAAATGTTGACCCAAAGACAGCACTAGCCAAAACAAAAAGGTATGCAATACATTGCATACCTTTTTGTTACATTGCCAGTTCCCTCACTGGCTGCAGATCTACCCTCAGTTTCGGAACTGAAGAAGCTTCTCGAATGAGAAGTGAAACGTCTTCCCAAAAACTCAACTTAGTCCAGTTGCCTTGTTTTTATGACTCTTCAAGATTTTAATAAAATCGGTAAGAAGCAAATAAGATAAAATAAAATAAAATTTGACACCTGATATTCCAGCTGTCCTGCGCAAAACTAAAAAGACACGTTGACATATTTCTGATTTTTTGTGTGCTAGCTAAAATATTTTTAACTCAGTTATTAGTAATAGTACTTTTTTATTCCAAAGAATGATGGCAGATTGTTAGTCAAGGTACCAGTTAATTAATGAAATGGATAAAACACACAGCTCAATTTTTTCACCTGTAGACAAAATTAGTCCATTTTAATATTTTAGCAATATCTTAATACTGCCAGCTTACTGTTTTCTGCACTCATCATAATAAATATCAATTGGTATCATTTTTTTGGAAGGCAACAGCACCAAATAGTCCATGTCTCGTGTAGAAATGGTGAATATCTCTGTTGGGTGGGTCTGTCAGATCCAGACATGCTGTTTTAGGTTTCTAGTCTCGCTGATGTTGGACTCCACTGTTCAGTAAGAGCACCATTTAATGTCACACAACCTATTATTCTCTCTAAGTCACACTGGCTCCTGCGTTCATCGAACTGCATTTTGGGAAGCAAGCTGCAGAGGCTATATATAACTCAAAGGAGGACACTCTGTACCATCTGTCTATAAAGAGTGACAGCAGCAGGTCCTACGTTCAAATATACACAACAGGGAATATAAAATAATATGAACAACTCCACCTGAGTCAGAAATCAAATTTTAAATAACTTTGTTTTGAATTTGGCACATCTCACATTACGTGCCAGTCAGCATATTTTTATGTTCGGTATGTTCTGCTCCATGTTGGGTAACTTCTTGGATGATTATTCGTTCCTCTTTGTTAGAGCCCTCAAGCCGTATTTGACGCATGTTGTTTGAGAAGTTTCCTAGTAATAAATATGTTTTAACAGCACCTCATTTTTTTCTTAATTTTAATCAAAGCAATTATGGTGTAGTTGTTGGTATTAGAAGGTAAGAACTGGAGAAATAAAGAGCGCTGATACCTTCACAACCTAATCTGATGTTTCTTTCCTTAATTCCAAACTTTTCTTTATGTTAAAGCTAAAAAAAACACGTGAAAGCTATGTCCTACCAAGTACACATGCCTTACACTTAACAATAAGAAAGTATGATGAAGATGACTGAAACTTGCTCATAACTGCAGACACTATCACCTAGAATGTGTTAAGACAGCCCATGAAAAATCCAGTAAATCTGCAAGGGCTGATTGAATGAAAACAGTATCAATGAGAGAAGGCAAAACAGAATCACTTCTCAATTTACTGCAATGCAAATCTGCAGCACCTCAACAAAAAGTGACCTTTGCAACCCTCATTAGGCTTGAGGAATTTATTGCAGAACTCTTAGTTCGGACAAGTTTAACAGTAGCTAAATTAAAAATGAGTTAAAGTTTATTTTTGGCTTGAGATTAGTTAAACTGTTACTTATTATACGACACTAGTAAAACACAGCCAGCACTGAGTCTTGTGCTCGTTCCCTGAGACAGACAGGTCAGTAAACCCCGTAAGTGTGACAAACGCCATGTCGACACCAGCTCAGATGTTCACTCTTCTGTCATGAGTGTATAAGCAGAACAAAACCATGTGAGAAACACATCAGGCTCTGAACTACTGGGAATCCTGTGAGCTCAGTGATTAATCAGTTCATACGTCATGACATCCTAACATAGAATATCCTAATATAGAGGTGAGGTTTGAAATATTGCCACATTTTTTCAAGTTGTTGACCCCATATGTACACCACATGACAAATGACCGCACACGCTCACTTTTAGGGGTCACGAAATAATGGGAAAGCACTCTTTAGTGTAACTGCAGGTTAATCAGTGAAAGGCTGCAAAAAATGAAGAAAAATGAGAACTTGTGCATGACAATTTTTTCCAGAAAAATGAATGACTGCACTGCTTTGACACTCTCCAGCCAAATCTGTCATGTGCAGTAAACTTTTTAAAATTTTTACTTTTTTAAAAATTTTCAGAAAAAGAAATTGAACTATAATGTGTTGACTAAAATGTATGGAATTTATTGCATCCGATTAATTTTCATTTAAATGTTATAGAAAATACTTTCAGCTTTAAATAATATAGACGAAAAGTGATGAAGATAACCTGCTTAGTAAATTGGCAAACGCCACATTTATATGTTATCATTTATTTTTAGACATTCAAGCACATTTAGCATTTAAGAAACCAAAATTTTCTAGCTTTAGAATACCTACATTTTTCATTATACTAAGCGTTTCTAATATTTTGTCTATCCTCAAAGTGTACAAAATAACTAAAACACAAATTGCAGCTTCCAAAAGAATGATAAAGTTTAATCAACACCTCTTTAAAACAGCCTTAGCAGAAACTGAACATTGTGATCTTCAAGAAGGGAAGTCTTATTACAGGGAAATGCGATCAGACTGCATTTGTTTTAGTAAGATGAACCTGATAACCCTGTGATGGTTGCGTGCAAAAAAAACGCATCAGTGTGCATAACCACAAAATTATTTTAGGATCGGTCCGTGATGTTCAGAAATGGTTCTGCTTTTAGTACTTCTAATAACTCAAGGCCTCTATAAGTTTATTTACTGTGAAAGATAACTGTAGCTTAGATAAATGATGCAAAATAAATGCACAAGTTTTTATTGCATATATGTGTGTGTTTACAGACATTATTCCAAAATCTTCTTGAAGGTTTTTATCAAATCAGCTGTTCCAGTGTTGACATCATAACTCATCTTCCAGGCTGTGCGTCAAACTGCGTTGGTTACTACATACGGTACTTTCATTAGAAAACTTGCTTTGTATATAATTGTTTTTTAAAAATCCATTTTGAGGGAATCCTCTCTCTGTCTTTAGTCTTTAACTCTGATCTGAGACACATCAGGGAGGGCATCCAACTTTTTTAGTGTCTTCTTTGGTTGTGAGTCATTGTGGAAATCCTCTCTTTCATCATCATCATCATCATCATCATCTTGGAGGTCACTTAAGTCATTGTCCTCAATTTCATCATCACTGTCCAAGTCCTCCATGTCCTCCCTCCCTCGTCCACATTCGTTCTCTCTCTGTTCACTGTCCTCTTGCTCTTTGAGGTCCATTTGTGATTCAATTCTACACAATGAGAAGAAAATGAGGTGACAAATGATGCTAACATGAAAAATCTTTCAGGCCTCAGATTGAATGTCATATAGCAGCTAAAGAAGCAGATGTATTGATGCACCAGAATAAAAGGATGTCAGAATTTTGGATGGAAACATTATGTGTCAAAGGCATTTAACTAAAAAGTAAAGACTGAAATAAAAAGGCTGTCAGTTTAGGGGCATCTAGTGGTGAGACTGCAGATTGCAGCTTACCAAATACCCCTCTTCCGACCCCTCAGTTTTGAGTGTGTAGCAGAACCTATAGGTGGCTGTTTAAAACACAAAAAACAAACAGCCTCACAGTGGACCCGGAGGACACCCTCCCTCTTGTAGATACAAAAGGATCATTGAAGCAAATGAAAACACAGTCCTTATTTTCAGGTAATTACACACAAATTAAATCATAATTAAAAATTTTATATTACATTTATACCAATACACCACCTTAGTGCAACATAGTTTAACTTTTAAATGATCTACAAGAATCAGTTGTAATGTATCTTATTGTCCACAAGATGGCAGACTTGCAGAAGGATTTACAGCATGTGCTGTAAAGTGATGAAAAACCCCAAATTTGATTTCATAAAAAGATTTTATCCTGCCTCATACACAGTATGAGGACATGTGATACTAGTGACATTTTAAAAGATGGAAATGAGAGCACGAAAAACAAAACTGGCCTAACGTTGACAGGTTTTCTCCAAATTAATCAAAAAGGTTGAAAACTTACGATTTTATATGTTTCAAATGGTACACAACAACAAACACACACACACAAACACTCGGTAATGATACATGATAACTTACGGAATAACAATATCTTCTTTCTTCCCACATTTGCAGCAGATGTCTAGCTGAAGAGAACAGGGTTTACAAATGATGTGATATGCATCCTTCACAGTTTTCTGAGAACACTTGACACTGAAAGAAAAAATCATGCAGGCTCAAATTAGTTCTCAGAACAAACTACAACAGATATCTTTTGTCTTTTGTTCATTCAATACCTAAAAAATTACTATATCATATAAATCTGAACCCAGCACTTTTCAAGAGTATGACACACCTGCAAAGACTGAACAAGTCTGATTTTAGCGGGAGATAAATGCACATATGGTGGACTCCTAGTTGACCTGCAGATCTACAGTGAGTTCTGCAACACCAATTTAAAATGATCCATGCTGTTTGACTGTCAAGTAGCTAACTTGCCACCTGGTTTGGTTCAAGCATGCATGACTGAAAACCAGTGAACCAGTGTGGTTTACATTTCCAGTGGCTCTCTCAAAGTCTGGCTCTTCATGTAAGAGGTTTTGAGAGTGACAATGTGATGCCTTTGCATTTCTTATGAAGTCTGTTTCATAAACCAAATATCTCCCTGGATGATTACTTAACAGTAATATCAAACAAACCAATTAAACTAAATCTAAGCTGTTTTAAACCGTGCAATATTCAAATGGCTGTTTTATAACTAAATACAGTGATTAACTGATCAGTTACTAAGTGTGCAGCCATCAGCAGTTCAAGTGGTGCATATACTTTCCCAAAATGAAAATAATGTCTTCTGTACCCAAGTGTGCTCACCATTTTCGTGGTTGAGTAAGTGACTTGTATTTGTTGTACTTCACTTTCCACTCAAGAACACCTTTACAGTGTTGACAGAGCCCATCGTGGATTTTTGATTTAGCCCTCTGCAATTAAAATCACACAAGCAGAGAATATGGCTTATACAAAACAATGGGTTGTGAAGGGAGAATATATGCTTTATCAATATATACTTATGGTGTACAATGTAGTATACGTTACAGAGTTAAGTTTACAGTCTCTTCAACTGAGCTAAGCACTAATGCAAGCTAGCTACACATTTTACATACCAAATTTACAAACCTTCACTTGTACAGTCGCCCCGTATTTATCGTTTTTGAAGGCTGTGGTGTTTTGATGCTTCTGACGACGGGACCGGGATACGTTGCCTTTCTGTGAACTCATTTTCTTTAAAAGTTTTTAGCTACACACACATGTCATATGGGTATACAAATCCAAAACCACGCCAGTGAGGGCACTAACCCGGAAGAAGTACAAGTACGTCATCGTGTAACGTCACTCAGGTCAAAATGCTACCGCTCCACTCTCCTCAAAATAGCGCAGATAATTCAGGAAAAAGATCTGTTTCTTTGGATAAAAATAGAAAATGATTAATGTGATTTTTTTCAGTTGATCGATGGATTTAATTAAGCAGTTGTGGCACGATGACGTTACTCGATTGAACGTTAGAAACGCCTCAGTCGTTACTGATTGGACACTGCGTTGTAATAGTAAACTCTGGTTGGTTCTAGTAAACGTCAATCAAACCATTAGGTCACCGCTCTGCGGCGTCGACAGGGACCGCCCATAAATTCCAATGCTGTCTGTCATTGGTGGGCTGATTTAAACAAGTTCTTCGCTATTGGTCCGCAGAGCTGTCAGTCACGTTCTTCCTTGAGAGCGAAGATAACAAGCAGAGCGATATTCACAACGAAAGCGGTGATGTTTCTGAGGCAAGTGACACTGCTGTAAACTGTCTGACAAACCACTACGGACTTATGGCAAGAATTTAGTTAGTGTTAGACCTTTTAGCGATTTTACCCATGTCGCCGTTGAGCTGTAAGGACTTGAACATTTTGAATGAATCCATCTCGTTATTATTCAGGACCATATGTTGAGAAGACCGAGTAGGGGAAAAAGAAACGCCGAGTTTCGGAGGGTGTCTGGACCGGAGGACGAAGACGCGGCTAGCTTATAGTAACTCACAGCTGTGGTGCCAGGAGGGATATACACACGCAAAGTGACATCGCCAACAAACAGGACACGGAACAAGAGGATAATCTGGACGAGGATAACCTTGTCAATCTCCTGGCGTCGAGAAGAAGATAAATTAGTTGGCTTGGTGCGAAGATAACACCTGACTACGGCGACTTTGGCCAATATTGTCACCTCAAAATAGAAAGAAAAAAAGCAGCCTCCAGCCGCCGTCCAGGTAATGTTGCTATGATTATTCCTCCTTTCTGTTGTAATGTAAGGACCACACGCGCTCATGCATGGGTAGTTTTGCTGGATAATTGGCCCATCTCACTTGGCAATAAAGTGTATCCAGCAATTGGACATTAAACCTCCATACAAACCAGCCCAGAACCACTGTAATCTCACTGAACACATTGATGCCTTCACCACCATTTTACAGTAAATCGCTGCGGGGCTCCATTCTGTCTCCGTGGCTGGAGATTATGGACTATTTTTGGGAAATATGGGAAGCAAATAGTCTCCTCCATGTATTTTATTGCTGCGTGCTCCCTTTGAAAAGCCACAGCATCCTGCAAAAGTGGCATAACGAACGAGTGGCTATAAAAAGTATCCTGTGTCACTGCCAATTCTTTAAATAAGTCGCATACAGGTAATTAAGTTGAACTGAAGTCACCTGTGTCTTACCATGGACTGATTTTTAGCTTTAATACACTTATTTCTGCACTGTTTAGCAACTAGTCAACCATTTATTGTAAAACCATTTGTTGTAAAACAATTAATTCCAAACAAATCCTTTACAAGATCGTTTTGCTAATTTATATTGATAATAATACAGGATTAAGAGTAAATGAGCTAAAAGCAGAGTAGAAAATTGAGTGTATAACAGGGAAAACTGGGAGGAAGGCCACCAAGAGACCTATTAAAATGTGTAGCTTCTTCACAGTTGTGTGGATGATATAACATTTGCTGTCTCTCTGCTTTACCTTTTTATAGCTTAATAGGAGTAAGTCACATCCCAGCAGCATTATGCTGCCAGGATACTTTTCTTTTGCAGATCCCGTAAAGCTTGGAGAAGCTAAAATATGACATGTTTGTGTCAGATCGAAGTGTTATTGTAAAAATAGAAAAAGACTCCTAATTTGAGGCCTCTTATTGGAGAAACATTCCACAACACGTTTGTCATAACCTGATCATGATCTGCTCCAGCCTACTCAAAAAGGGCATGTGTAGTAATGCAGAGTCAGGTTACAAAGCTCACCATCTCTTATGCTGGCCACTGCAATTCAAAGGCACCTGGGCTATCTGAAAGGTAGCCTGAGGTGGGGGGCCCAGGTGCAGGTTTAAACAAGAGAGTCTTTTAAGACAATATTGTCTGAGTGGTTGTGGAGGTAGTCAGGGTCAAGGTTATATCTTTTTCTTTATAATCCTCCAAAGAGAGACTTGCATTCTATGGAGGAGAAGTGATAATATATTTATGCAGCTGCCAGATTTTAGCCTCTGTCCCGGAAATCCCCTGCGTTTTCTTTTTAACAAAGATAAGTGTTTGCATTTCCCGAGAAGACATCATTCATGCATTCTGTTGCACGGATTTGCTCTTGTGGTGTTTTCCTTGTGATCAGTCTGCAGGGGATGCAGTGGCAAATGAGCCCGATGCTCTTGTTTGAAGATGTTATCACTTTTTCGTCTCTCGTTCTTTGTTCTCAAAGGTAGTCCTTACATTTTGTCTATTGTTGAAACAGATTTGTTTCTATTTAATCTTTGTCACTCTCCTTGTAACAGCGTTTTGAGGATGAACCACTTATCCCTCAGCGAGCTATGTTGCCTGTTCTGCTGTCCACCGTGCCCCAGCAAGATCGCCTCTAAGCTGGCCTTCCTGCCCCCAGAGCCCACCTACAGCCTCATGTGTGATGAGAGTGGCAGTCGATGGACGCTGCACCTCTCAGAGCGCGCCGACTGGCAGTACTCCTCCCGTGAGAAGGACGCCATCGAGTGTTTCATGACACGCACCTCAAGAGGAAACCGCATTGCCTGCATGTTTGTCCGCTGCTCCCCCAGTGCCCGGTACACACTATTATTCTCTCATGGAAACGCAGTGGACTTAGGTCAGATGAGCAGCTTCTACATTGGCCTGGGTTCACGCATCAACTGCAACGTCTTCTCCTACGACTACTCGGGTTATGGAGCCAGTTCTGGGAAACCCTCGGAGAAGAACCTGTACGCAGATGTAGACGCTGCCTGGCAGGCACTTCGGTCACGGTAAGGAGAGATGATGATGATGGATGGAGGGAAGATGGGGCACAGATGTTGACATAGCCTGTAGAGAAAGGATGCAGTGATTGATTCGTAGCGATCAATGCATCGGTATTAGAGCTATTCAATAGCACACAGAACAAGAGCTCGATTTCAAACAAATGTTGCTCTCCTACCCTCAAGCACTAGTCGCCAATTAACTGTCAGCATGAACAATAGTTGTTAGAATAGACCGAAATGGAAAAGCTGAAGCTTGGCTGAAAGCCAGAGAATTGTTAGTGAAGCCCCATGAAACTGCAGGGTTTGAATCAAATTCCCACAAGTGGATAAACACCTGAAATGCACTGCAGGGTTTTAACTTAATGCGGTAAATAGTGTCACAATGCAGATCAGAACAGGAAAAGGAAATAACACAGGTGTAAGAACAGTACGCAGGTCTGTAGATGTATATGTATTCATATCATTCTTCTTGACAGCTTTACATTGACAGGGAGACATAATGTTGTGAGTAACAACACTTGCAACCCATTTTGTACTTCTTGTACTGCAAATATCTACACTGATAGGAAAGTTTGTCAAAGTGAATGGCGACCACTGAAATAAGCTGTTGAAACTGATAATGCAGATTTATGGTTATAACCGTAAAGATATGAAGAGCTGACAGAGTGAGAGCTTAAGATGTGAAGATGCTGTTACAGGAGATGGGTGGAGGAACAATTTGATTGGGCCTGATAAAATCATGGGTGGAGATGATGAGGAATGGTTCAGTACAGATGGCATGATGTTCTTGTAGGCGATAAGAAGGAGTGTGTTTTCTATGATTATGCTGGCCAGCCATATGTAGGTGTGAGTGGGTGCTCTGCTGCATCTTTTTGCTCTGCAGGCTATGAATAGACTGATATTTATTGGCCGATATTCGACCTCCACTGATTTTTTTGTCTGATTCTGTGATTTTTCCAGCGAACAAAAAGTACTTAGTCAGTGCTTCTCGTTGATGATGTCTGAATTAATTTGTATCAAAGCTTTGATACGAAACACGTTTTCTTACATTTGTTTAATTTTATTTTGTCCCCCATTTTTTCCCTTTACTTTTACCCTTCTCACGCTATAAAACCTCATGAAATTCTAAAATGACAACCAAAAAATGACTTGTATGCAGATAGATACTGCTAACTTGACCTCTAAAAAACTGGTATCTGTCCAAAACCCCACTTAGTTGAACGTTGTTTACGGCAGGCAAGGACTCTTCACTCATCCTCGGTTCCTTCCCACAGATAAGCCAGTGTTCATCAGTCTGTACGTTTAACCTCACGTCACTCACTTCCTTCCATCCAAGTTTGACCCTCTCTTCATCTCCTTCTTTTGGCCTTTTGTAGCACCAGAGCCATTGTGCTCCATGTCTTTGGGACTGTTTTTGCCAGGAGAGGGGCCACATTTAAGCCTCTGTGCTAAACACTCAGTATGTGGACATATGTAGAACTGAAGCAATTGGTTGAGTAACCAGTCGGTTATCATGTACTTACTTAATCACCAGTTACATTGCTAATGGATTTTTGTTTTTAAGTAGTTTTAAGGGGAAAAAAGTGTCCAAATAGTTTGATATCAGCTTCTTAAATGTAAATACTTTCTGATTAATTTAGTTTTATATAACAATGTACTGATGATCAGTGGGTTGTGACAAAGCAGAATATTTGAGAAAGTCAACAAGGACCTTGGGAAAGAGTGGTCAACAATTTTTAATAATTTGTGACTTTTTATAGACCAAATGGAAAACAGTGTCTGGTTCCAAATTCTTGGATGTTTAAATGAGAATAAAATAAATATTTTCCGCTTTTGGATTGCTGATTTAGTACAGAGCTAATGTATAAACCGTTCATGAAAATAGCTGTAAGTTTTAGCTACACTTACACTGAAGACAGATAATCTATCTCCATAAACCAAAAGACAAACAGATACTCACTTGACTTACAGAGAGCAGGAGATAGTGTGTGTGTTTATGTGGGTTTTTTTTGCGTTTGTGTATGTGTGTGTAATATTTCCATCATATTTGGCCTTTTTTGTTTATGTAGATGAGAGGGGAAATAAAAGTTCATCCACTTGATTTTGTATACTTCCTGCTTAAAGACAAACAACTGACCAAGAGAGAAGATATGAAACTTTGTTTTGGGAAAAAGTAAAAAAAAAAGGCTAAAAAGGAAAAAAAGCAGTGTAAAAGAGAGAAACTGGGCTTCTGGTGTGGAGTGCGCCTCTTGTGTCATCGCTGATGTGGGCGTATGTTCTTTCTGTGGTAAATGAGGGTGTTGGCACAGCAGAGATTTAAAAGTGCTGATGGATAACCCTTGAAGGGCCGCTGGTATCCAAGTGTTACTGTTTCTTAGCTACTGACTGTTACCGTGAATATCTCTCAGCAGCTCTTTCATTTTTTACACCATTACACATGATATACTGAATGGCCTTGTGTAAATAAGGGCCTTTAAATAAGGAAGCTGGCGAGTTAAACAGGAAACTCCTGATCATAAAGGTTCTGCATACAGGAAGTAGGCCACTGCTGTGAAGAAGAACCTGCTTTTCTGGTGGCCCCACACTCTTGTGTTTTCTTGAGTGTGTCCAAATGGGTACTATCCATTGTTGTAATATTGAAACCTCTCCTGTAACTTGTGTGTTTTTTTTAAATGTAACATGCGTCATTGCCACACAGACTTCAGTCACAATGCTGAATGTGAATGAAAGGAAATGAAAGAATAAGAGAGATTTTCTTGAACTCAATAACTGCCTTTTTTTAAAAATCTTTACACACAGCACCACGCTGCACAAAAGAGAAAGGAGTACTCACTGCCGCTCTGTTGTTCTGCTGCTTGTGATTTTTCCATTTTATTTGATTTTTTTTTTTCAAACTCACTGACGTAGTTTTGTTTAAACACTGAGGAATCTCCTGCTCCCCCACACACACACACACACACACACACACACGGTCGTGACCAGCTCAGAAATTAGTTTTGAAATTTCATTGAAACAGATGGAGTCAGACACTACAAATCATGTCTGACTACGACTGCTGATGTGTGTGGGGGGTAACTGGGGATGCACGACATATATATGACTACGACTTGTTAAATTATTTGTCTGATAACGAAGTGAAGTTATTGGCCAGGAGACGCAGGTAATTATTGGTTATCACATCAGCTGAGCAGAACCTTGTTTTGTGTATCTCTACGGTAATTCTTTACATAAATGTAAAACCTCACTGTTGTCTAGTACTCTTTTCACATGTGTGTTCAGTTATAAAGCCGAGATAAAAATTTGCATGGCGCAACTTATTACTGTACATTGTGTACTCCTGCTCTGTTTGACTGTCTGTACAGGAGCATTATGTTGAAATCTTTTACAGTTAACTGATCATTTTTGTGATCTTTTCCATGATATTTCCGATCAACGCTCACAGATGATAAATCCTGTAACCTCGATGGTATGTAGAGGTCTAAAAAAAGCTTTATTAATAGCTGTTTGTACATGTGATGAGTTTTGATCACAGTGCATCCTGCATGTGATCATCACATGCGACTCCAGTGGGCTAAGTGTTAGCTGACTGTCTGCATAACACAAATTTGTCCTTGAGTAACAGCACTGAGGTCATAGTCCAAACAGTCATCGGCTCTACTTAATTTACTTAGTCCAACTAAACTTTAACACCTTGATCAGATGAGCTGGCTATTTGCCTACAAGTGTTACTGAAGGCGTCAGAGTTGTAGTAGCTGTAACAAGCTCCCTGCTGCTGTGTGTTTAAACAAAGCAGAGCAGGTAGTCACCAAACATTGTATGTACTGTATCTTAGACACCGAATGAGATGGTTTAATAGGTTACCTAGCAAAAAAAACATCTCCAAGTTGCGATGAGACTCTCACAGGACGGATGACATAACTTGATATTCAAGAAGCCTCAACTTGTGTGCCTCGTATTCCTTGTTTTCCTGTTGCATAATTAGACTTCTTAGTCATCAGACTTCTGTTTTTTTTAAAGACTAATATCTTGTTGTTTTTCTTGTGTCATTGTTTTGTTACGCATTCACACTATTGTTAATAGTGATGCACAGATTCAGACAAAGGGACAAACATTAATGCGTTAATACATTAATCTTTGCTCCCTTTCGTAATATTTATGATGGTTAAAAAAATAAGGTCATGTCAACTCTGCTGCCGTCCTTAGTCACTACCACATTATTAATTGCTAAATCACTACAATAATGCTCTCAAAAGCCAAGTTTTAAGTGTGAATGCTTGTCATGCCTTCACTTATGGAAATCCCCATTCTGCTGATAAACAGTGTGAGAGTTTGTCTCAATAAAATGCAGATAGCACCGTTCATACGAGAAAAGAGTGAGGCTCGATGTGAAACCAAACCATTCAAACAAATTCATACACTTTAGAAACACGAACAGGGACACTCAGAAGGCAAAAAGGCTTTCAGAAGGTTTCAAAAAAGGACAGAAACATAATGTAACAACGTCATATGGCTTCATTTATGGTGCACAAGGCACTTGTTCTGATGGGAATGTGCACTAAGAGTTCCAGCTTAGTGTGTCCTTTTATAACCAGAAGATCGATAGAGAAAATATATTCTTTCACCAAGTCCATTTCACATACTCTTTTATGGCTCGACCAAATGATAAGCGTCAATGTAAAATTTGTGGTTTTGGATACTTTGATTACCGACAACAATTTTTTCTCTCTTTATTACCATGTTGATGTCACTCTTTCTGTCTGAGAGGTCTGCCGCTCTCTAGTTACTGTATATTTTATGTTCATGCTCTCATTGTCAGGCTTGTCAACTCTCTATTTATGTTGCCGCAAATCAGACTTTCTTGGTTGGTGATTCCCTGCTAAGACCTCCAAACGCCTGACTTTATATCAGCTCAGCAGATAGTTCAGTCGTTAATCCTGTAATACTAAAACAATAAGATTATGGCAATTTTTAAGGATTTATGTCAACCAAATGCTGATTAAAGCCAGTTAATGACTGGAATTATAAAGTGTATCTTCAGTTTTCATTCATGGGAACAAATTACAAATTAAAATGGTTCTATTAACAGAAAATATGCTGGAGGTTTTGTGCATTATTGTATGAATATTTTTGGCCTTGCATCTCTTTCTGCCTTTCATATACACATAACCATTGTAGTGTTGAATCTTAAAAGCTTAGTGTCAGTGAAGCCCCCACTTTCATATTATCTGCCTTTTGGACTAAGTGGTGTGTGTCTGATGGTTTGAGGGTTGTGCCACATTCATAATTGACTGTCTACTGCAACAGAAAGAGGGCACAACCCAGCCTTTTGACCCTGCTGAACATGAATCAACTAGACTGTGTTTATCACATCAAAAGCGTTTTCTCTGCATGGCCTCACATTAGTCGGCTGCGTACATCCCTCGTGCACGTCTCTCATGTAAGATCAGAGGCACAGCCCGAAGAAGAGAGCGCCTCTTGAATCTCTTTTAGTTTCTCTGCTTGTTTTACTGTGTTGGTGTCCTTCGTTTCTGAGTGTTCGACACTCGAACACACCAGATCCTGTTCTGCTCTGCTTATGATTCAGCAGTCAGCAATTTCAGCTTCTCTTTGACTGTTTTTGCTCTTTGTAGGCCATGTTCTCTTTTCTCTGTAGTCGTATGACGGAGGCCAGCCACCTGTCACTTCGCTGTCAGTCTAACCACTGAACTGCTGTGTTTTATTTTTTCTGTTCTGTTCACCATGGCAGATGAGGCACTCCCTTCACCTGGGCTGATCACAAAGTGGGACACATGATTCAGTAATTGCATGAGTCAGCCAGTTTACGCACTCACACGTCCTCTATTATCAGACCGGGGATTACACATAGTGTACTATTTGTTGCTCCAAGTTAGAGGAAATTGATTCTAAGAAAAACGTGGCGTTAACTGAGTAGAGAGTGACTAAGTTGACAAAAACCATCAGCCCTCTAATATGTGTGTGTATACATGTGTGTGTTCCTCTATAGACTGTTACCATTTCATTTTCTTTTCCCTTCTGAAGTGGAGGCGGGCCAGCAATCAATCCCGCAAGGCTAATATTGAGCGGTAGCCTAGCAACCGATTTCCAATGAGCTTTCAGACCAAGGTCTTCCCACACTATGACCAATAAAAAAAACAAACAAACAGGAAAAAGTCACTTCCTGGTTGGTCAGTCATCTCATATTGATCAGAGTCAAAATGCCACCCGTCTTCTCAGAAGTTTAACAGTGGTGAGAAATTCTCACAAACGTGGACTGAGAGAGGCAATCAACCATGTCGATGAAATGTTTACTTTCCTTTAGTTGAAATATCAGTTGTGGTTAGGCGCATGGAGCCTTTAGACAAAGGCTGCTGTGTCTGCTGAGCCATTTGGGTGGAGTGCAATCGCTCACCTGACTGTCCTGAGCATAGAGAAACAGGAACAGCACTATGTGATGTTACTAGTTGATCATATCCTCGTTTCCACTCTAACTGTCTTTTTTTTTAACTTTTGAATGAATGGGCATTGAGCCACAAGTGGAGCGTCTATTTAATTTCAAGGCAAATCTGAATAAGCAAGTATACAATGAGAGGAAATGAGTAAAAAAAAAAGTGCAAAGCATAATAACAGATCATTGGAGCGCTTTGATGAAGGATCCCCCTCCTGTAATGCATATGGTACGCTAATCTGCTGAAAATGCCTGTACATATGTTCAGGATATTCTAAAATATCTATTAGTCATAGTGGCTGCTATGGGATGCGAATATTTTTGGTCTTGAGGGAGCAAGAGGTGGGCAGCCAGGAGGGAGCAAGAGACAGAATTGGGAAAGAGGGAGGATGTGATGCATAATAGATTGGATTTGTGTCAGGAGGCTAAATTGATGAAGGTCTGGGGGAGGGGATGTAACCATGGAGCATGGCAGGCTATGGCTTGGTGAGATCTATTCAAACTGGGATGCAATGGAGTAAATTGTAGGCTAGTATCATGCCTGTCTTCAGAGGGGGGGTTGTTGTTTGCATCTTGTGTGGATCTGGGTTAGTTAAAGCCTGACACATCTTGTTTTCTTAACACAAGTGCAGCTGCAGATCTGCACTGGAATTGTGCTCCTCTTTGTGTGGCCTTTTAGTGTGTGAGCAGCCTTACAGTCCCAAAATAGCAGGGTGGGTCAGTGGTGAGAGTGACCTTGCTGTAAGTGGAAGGTCACAGATTCAAGCCTTGCATTATTTATTGTGTTTATATGTGTGTCCTTGAACAAAACAATCCTTACTTGCACAATGATGGCGTAAGGAAGTAAGCAAAGCATGCCAAGTTAGGTCTGAGGGAACGCCTTTCACCCGATGACTAAGCTGCCAGATGGTTTCAGGTTACCCCCTGTACCTAAATGGACAATGCATAAGCTGTACATTGTAATGCATAAGCTTTACATTGTGATGACACCCATGTGATGAATGTTTATGCGTCTTAGGATTGGCCTGGTTTAAGTGGCCTGATATGGCAAGGAACATTGACTAGATAAGCCTGGTAAAAGGTACAGATAAAGGTGTGCTCGACAGCTGCACTGATAAAACTGTTCATGACAGTAAACAAATTGACTGTTGTGACAACATGAGAGACATACAGGCATTGCCGTTCAGTAACATGATGGAGTTATGAGACTGTATTAAACACTCCCATTTAGATCGACTAATGGTCGGAGGCTGCCTGTGTGCAGTGTTGAATAAGGGAGTAAACAAACGAACAACCTCACTGCACAAAGCAGTTAAGTTTCTCTAAGATCTCTTCCTAAATCAACAGCGTGGCAGTTATCTCACAGACTGTCAGATCGTCTGACATCTTTTGTTGCTTGTCTCTCAAGAGCAATGAACTCTGTCTTAAGAGGAAGACAGAGAAGAATGGATTTTATTCTTTTTGCTGACAGTATTTTGTCCTCAAGATCCGTTTTGACCTGCTTAGCCTGAAGCCTTTCAACAAATAAACTCACTTTAATAAATCTTGCTATAACAAAAGAGTCAATTCTTACCTTTTATCCAGTCTGTCAAATCAACACTGAACCAGGTAAAAGTACGACTTAAATACTCGCCATCAGGAGTGGAAGTCATTTTTGTTGAGCCTCCCACAAACTTTCACTGAGGATGCTTTTTTTCATGGAAAACCTCAAGGCTTTTAAGATTCTGACAAACGGCTTTTCTATAAACCAAATTACCACTGCACTGTGGTTGCCAAAAGGGAATTTACTTCCTAATGATAAAACAGGGCTGTTTGGGGCTGATTTTAAGGGGCCATTAAGTCTGTAATCGGACAGCTCAGAAAGGTCAGTGTCATTTTTGCTTCAGTTTGTAAAAATAGCCAACTCCTCACTTTGCTTTATCTCCCTTTGAACAGCTACATTGTGTTGTAAAGTTGTGATAAGCTTTGAGTACATGAATTGTGCGTATCATGGTCAACCAACCTTGAGAATTAATGGAGCTGTTAACACCAAAGCAGCACTCAGTCTGCAGTAACACTTTCCCATGCCATGCAAGTATTTTCACTCCTATTTATACTCGATGACCAGCTGACACACCAATGACAAACAGTCCTTATATTCAAGCTAATGACCGTCTGGAAACCAGACCGTATGTGTTTATGTACATTTCAGGGTGCTGTCTGAGGTGGATGTGCCTGCACCGTGTGTATTGACCCTTTCAGGCCAACAGGACTACATTACTGCAGGTTGTTCCTTTGCAGAGGTTGTGTTGGACTTGTGTCTGTGGAGCTCCTTATTATAATAATCCATCAGAGCAGTGCAGAGAGGTGTCAGACTTTGGTGCTCATGTATTGTTCAGCGCTGGGTATTTTAGGAGTGCAGCAGCAGCAGAGGCTGTAATGTTAAGCCTTTAATGTTAATGTTCCCAGTTTTTTAATAATAGAGCAGAGCAGGGGTTTTGTCAGGCTGGTTGTGGCTGTTTACTACGCACTTTCCAGCAGTGCAGCAGCAGAGACAGTGATGCAGTGTTCTCACACGAGGTTTCAGGTTGTCAGCTGACTGCCTGCTCGCTGGACTGGGTCACATTCTCCATAATCAGCTGTGGAATGTCTTCTCTTCAGTCCTTTTTTCCCTCCCTCTTTCAGTTTCTCCCTCACTCTCAGTTCAGTATCAGTGTCTCTTTTGCGCTCTTTCTGCTTGTTTCACTCTTATCAACCCTCCTCCACCCCCCCAATTCACGAGACCTCAGCAGTGGTTCTCTTTGTTCTGCTGCTTTTAAAAGCTACAGAGAGCCACCGGACCCTGGCTGTTTCCCATCTTTGTGTGCTTGTTTTAGGAGGCAGTATAATCACTGAGTCACTGTGGCATGACGGTTCAGCCGATAATAGAGTATGAGTGAGTCTCAGTTAGCACACAGGTGTGTGTTTGCTTAGGGAGCAGCATGTGGGGGAACTGAGACAACGAGACTAATTGCTGTGTGAGAACATTAATTACGCGATAGACCAAAAATGCAGACCTTATGAAGAGATTCATGATCATGAAGTTAACCTTTATCCAAAAAAAAAAACCCACTTCGAATTAGCCGAAATACTAAGCAGAAAATGCAAATGTTGTATTTTGGACTCCACAACTAAGCCAGCCAAGCTGCTTTTCATAATTAACTAAAGGCCTAACTGGACGCCTGCCAGTGTTTCCATGAAGCACGCAAAATTTACACTACTATTCCTGACTACTAGCAACGCAGATATCTTGCTCATGATTAACAAAGTGTGATGTTCAGATATTCTGTGTTTTCACAGGTACGGTATCCGGCCGGAGAATGTCATCGTGTACGGCCAGAGCATTGGCACCGTGCCCTCCGTGGACCTGGCCTCTCGCTATGAGAGCGCTGCCGTCATCCTCCACTCCCCGCTCACGTCTGGCATGAGAGTGGCCTTTCCCGACACCAAGAAGACCTACTGCTTCGACGCCTTCCCGAAGTGAGTGCACTGTGTGGCCAGATGGCATGTGTGAAAGTCGGGCTAAATGCATCACAAACATCCACAGAAGGGCAAACAGCCGCGCTGCACAGACATCATCGCAAGAGCACTCATGCATTTATGAACACATGCATTTAAAAACAGCACCGTATGAATGACTTTGGGACAGGAAACCACACACACTCACATGAAAGCCTGCAAAAATTCAGATGCTTCAAATCAATTCAGGATGTGCTAATGTGCTCAGTGCTCAGTAGCTCCATCTGGTGGTCAGTTGGCAAACTAGATTTGCTCTCTCTCTCTCATTTTTACAATA
>JAPZDV010000022.1:24601184-24619692 GCA_029814665.1 Acanthurus lineatus
TTATTACAATAACTCACTTTCTCTTTGTCTTTTTGTCTGTACGTTACATCTCCACCTAACCGCCTCCTTTCTTCTCATTTTAAAGCATTGACAAGATTTCAAAGGTAACATCACCAGTCCTGGTGATCCACGGTACGGAGGACGAGGTCATCGACTTCTCCCATGGCCTGGCGCTGTATGAACGCTGTCAGCGTCCCGTGGAGCCACTGTGGGTGGAGGGGGCCGGACACAATGACGTGGAGCTCTATGGACAATACCTGGAGCGACTCAAACAGTTCGTTGCGCATGAGCTGGTCAATTTGTAGAGGAGCTGGAAAAAAAGGGGCGGAGAGGGATGAAGAGAAGAACCAAGAAGATGGATGATGGGCAAAAGGGGGTACAGCTTGTCCTCTTTTTTGTAAAGTGATTCAGGTTGAAGTGGTGTTTTTTTTCTGTTTTGTGCTGACATTTGGTGGCAGTCTTCTCTCATTATCGAGCACCTCTCCCCCCTCTTGGAGCTCCAGTCTGCCTGGGCCTGTCAGCACCGTCCGCTCCACATGCTGCAGCTGTGAACTTACAAGTACCCATCATTTTGGTTTGCTTTTAATTTTTTCTTTTTATCATGTTGAAAATTGCACATCATGAAAATGTGTGAATGAAAAAGGAAGTTGAGGTGCACAGACAACACATTGTGCGTACATGCAGTATATGAGATGAGAGTGTGTGTGTGTGTGTGTGTGTGTGTGTGTGTGTGTGTGGGTGTGTGTGTGGGTGTGTGTCACATTTTTGCTGCCTTTTGACATGGTGCATGGTTCCCAGTGTAGACCTCCTGTTAGCTCTTGAGGCTTTGAGGTTCTGAGAAACAGCCTTGCTTCAAACTGGCCTGGACCAGCAGTGGACCCGACTCTCTCTAATCTAACTGAACTCCATGTGACTCTAAAGTCAGGTTTGGTCCAACACACTGAAGTCACCATGAATTTCTTTTTTTTTGGATTAATGTTTCTTATATTTTTTTACATTACACATGATATTTGCACGTATCAGCTGTCACTGAAGAACTGTACAAGACAAACTGACATATTAGTTAGCTGTGCCAGTGTTGCCAAATGTTTAGTATATTATATTGAAGAGAGTTGGACACGAAACACGTTGTACTTTGTACAAGCAACATCTTGAAACATCTCCAAAGCTTTGGTAGCTGTATTCAGTCTCTACTTCTGTTTAATTGTCTTAAAATGGTACAATTTATTGTCACAGTCAAGAGGATAAAATGCAGGAGGGGGCTCAGTCAGCAGCTTGTATAGCCCGTTAAAAACCCGGGGCTGTAGATCTTTGACCATTAAAGTGTGGGTTATTTCCTTGCACTCTGTTTTTTGACGTTTCCGCAGCTCTTACTTTGGAGTTTAACTCAGTTTTTTGTTGCTAGAAGATCAGCATCACTACGCTGAAGTCAATGAACTTGGTGTTTTCAAAAAATAAAATGCTGGACAGTTTTGTGGACAAAGTATCTGACCCATCCTCAGAAAAAACAAAGATTATGCCTTGATAAAGCATGAAGCCGAGTGTTAACAGCATTTTTTCTGTTGTTGGGTCTGAAGATATCAAGTTAATAATGCAGTTTTATAACAGACATCTGTTATACCTGAATCCAATCTTTCTTGTAGCAATGGGAATCGATGGGATTTTGTTGACACCATTGCCTTTCACTATTTTGCTTATTGGTCTTATATTTTGTTGATTCCCTTTTTCCTGATACTCCTTCTTGTTCCAAGTTTCCAGCAGCATAGATGCATGAGTTTGACATTACTTTTTTGCAGTGCACAGCTGTCAGAAAAATGGGATGGCATCCTTAAAAGACATTGATCAGCTCTAAAGCATCTGTTTCTGATGGATCAAACAACCTGGAGCAAGTTCTTAATGGTTTCGGCTCTCAATCCCTATCCCTACCTTCAAGATGTTGTTTTTTAAAGATGTAACTACTGTGACAGCAGCTAACAAGCTGTGCTCTAATCAAGACTTGTACCACTAAAGCCCATCTGGACTGAACGGTGACATTTTTAACACAGCTGATGTCGACTCCTTTTCACTTCAGGAAGTTTGTTTGAAAAAAAGATGAAAATGTTTTATTATAAGTTCTTGAGAAGCATTTACTTCAATACATTTGAGCTGGTTTCCCTCTCACAATATATGTGTACTAAGACAATGGGTTATGTCAGCCTCAGTGACCCGGCATTGAAGGCCTCCATCCTGAAAAGAATGTTTTGTTTTTGTCTTAACTTTATCTTTTTGTCCGCATGATATTTTTAGGTCCACTGTGGTCTGGTGATTTGCCCTTTAATGCTGAATGAGGCTTAACAAACCATTAGCCAGCTGATGACTCCATTAAGGCGCTGTCAGAGCCCTAAAAAGCAAATATCAAAGTGCTATTGCATGCCGTGAATGGCTCGTTTCTGTTATGTTTTTTTTTTGACCTGTTTAAGAAACACAGAAATATTAAGGAAATCTCAATGGATTGTTTTCTTATGGGTATTTTTAATACCTGTATTACACTTGAGCCTGTATTAACATAAAGGGTCAAATACCGTCAGTAAGTGACAATTAACCAATAAGTCAATGGGTGCTACTGTAAACCTTCAGGTCTGATTACTTACAGGTTGAGAGGAGATAAAGATAACTTGATCCAGATCAGGATTGTCTGTTGATGGTCTGTTATTGAAACTATTTTTTTTCACAACTCATTTGTCTTATTATAAAGGTTATGCTTTCTTTCATTTTCACTTTGTAAATAAGATTTGTACTGGACATGCCATTTTTTTCTTTTTACAAGCATTTGTCATCACTCATCTCATACTTCTCGAACTGTGGATATGAAAACTAGTAGACCAAGGTAGGCCATTATTTTGGCTCTTCAGATGACCTTTGTACTGGTCACTTTGACAAATGTCATCTCTGATTTGATTTGATTAATTTTGTACAGCATATTTCAATACAGAAGAAAACTTATATGTAATAACAATATTAATATAGTAATTCTAACATGGATAGAGAAAATAAAATGGTATTTGAGAAGCAACCCCGTTTGTGACTATTGATTGATTTCAAGAAATATTTTTATGTGTTTTCATTATTCTGTATTAAAAATAGAGATGTGTCCTCTGATGCCATGACAACAAATAATCGCTTGCCCTTGCATGTAATTAAGCTAGTACAGTACACTGAGTTTTCCTCAAATTATTCAAACCTTATTTATAAAGTACATGAAAACAAATCTGAGAACGTATGACATTAAGAGATTTAATGCAAACAAAAAGAATACAACAAAATAAGAATAAATAATGATGATAATAATAAGCATGAACGCTTAAACCATAAAATTTTAAAAAAAAAAACAACAAAAGCCTGACTGAGTAGAGGAGTTTTTTATTTTTAGCTGTTCAGGCAGCCTGCAGCGTAATGGCAGAAAGCAGCATTACCACTCGTTTCTGTTCTGCTTTGTGGAACAGCTAAAAGAGAAGAAGAGGAGGATGTGAGAGGTGACTATAAGTGAAGGGGGCTTGCTCTTACTGTGGGCGTGAGAGCACGTTCTCTGGACAATCTCTTGATACAAAAAAGTAATTTGGCTGCACCACAGTTAAGTTGACTGATATATACTGTGAACAACACACTCAGCACACCTTCTGTCAGGATGTAGACCTAAAAAAACAAACAAACAAAAAAAAACCCCACAGGGATCACCATGTTTGGAAAATTAAATATCTTATTGGCATATGGATATCATAATCTGTAAAAGCTGATTTTCTGCCTTCTGTGTGTTTAAATACTGTCAAGAAGAGAATTTAACTGTATTGTTTCAGTAAAATTTGTTTCATGAATCTGAATTGTGACACTCTTATGAGGTTTTCACACATTATCAAACACCTGTACACAAACGTCCAGCACAGCATCCCTGCACACAACTGGTATATTACAGAAATTTACGGATAAAGATGTGGAGGAAATTTAGCAGTGTGACTGCAATGGACGTGAGATGTAAAAGGTCTAGAATTTGTGCTGTGTTTCTCAAACTCAGCAGACCCTGAATACATCTGTGATGTTTTTTACTGTTTAGTATTCCAGAATTCATAATTCGGGACATAAAGATGAAGGTTTTGCTACGCTTTGTCCCCTCCTTTGGCTCTAACATTAGAGGTGGTGGTCATTGAGTATTTATTCATTCATACCAGCAGGCGGCGGTGTAGTCCAGATTTAAGCCCCTCCCTTAGATCATGCTGCGCAAGTGCTCCTGGTGACCAGTTCAGTGACTTCCCGGAAAACTCCTTCATTTATGAGGTCTTTTGATTTGGACCTGTTTAGCTTTCAGACACCTAATTTGAAGTACAGGTGTGGTTGTGCAGGACTGTGCTGTTTCTATAACAGTGCTTTCACACTTAACTGTTAATTTCACAGCATTTATGTGTTAAGGAATACTGTGAACAACACAGCTCACTGCAGAGATAAATCACTTTCATACTCTCAGTTTGTAAATTTAGATGTGGTAACATAAAATATGCTCCATACTAACATATCGTGTCAACAGCGCTCAGACTGTCAATTTGACCTTATCTAATGCCAGAACACTCTGGTATTGAACTTTACAGGGACTGTAACAGTATTGCAGGTGGTGCACTTTATATTCTCTAAATAGAGAATGAGTTTTACCACAAAGTTACCACATCCAGAGTAGCTTTCAGCAGGATTGTATTAATGATTTGGCCATGCTGTTCCTCTTACATATATTTAACTTATGTATGTAGATATAGCAATAAGATGTAACAGTCCTTACTGGTAGGTGAAAAACAAAAAATATACCCCTATAATGATTACAGAAATACAACTACCACAGCAGTGACAGCCGCTACTACTCTTACTACCAAGGCTGAGCCACGAAGGGCCTGATGTCATACTAAGAAGAAGAAAAAGGAGAACTCCGTACGTTGTTCATCCATCCATCATTTTTCCGACAGCATTTTAACGCATCAAGACTTCCTCCTCTTCCAAGCCGCGCCTGCTTGCCTCTCTGTGGGACGGGGGGGGCTGACCGACGGACGGACGACAGCCCATCTACAGAAAAAAAAAACACCATGTGAAGAAAAAGTATATAAAAAAGGGACACAAAAAGGAAACTTGCGAGGGTGAGAACTAATTATTTCGGTTCACCACCACCACCCGGTCAACGCGTTTTAACGGCTCGGCGGAGAGCGAATGGACAGAGCGGGAGAGGAGCAGGACAGTCACCAACGGTAGGAGCCCACCGTCCGTACGACCGTTTACGATGTCAGTCTGTCAGCCGTTGGGGGTGAGAGGGGATTTACCGGCTGAAACTTTGATTTAAGTGCTGTTTTCTTGTAAGGAGACTCCTCCTGGGGTTTAGCTAACAGGCTAGTAAAAAAGTGACAATCAGTGCTTTTCGTTTGTTTAAGCTAACGTGCGTAAAAGTTTTGTGCTGTGCGTTGCTAACGTAACGTTCCCCATCCGTACCTTTAACTGCCAGAGTGGAGAAAAGCCTCTGCAACCGAAGTTACAATCTGTTTATTATTATTATTAATTAAACTAAGTTATATTTGCCAAATGCTTAACTCAGTGTGCCTCTTTTGTGGCGATAAATCAGTAATAAACTACTTAGTAACGTTACGTTACCCTTTCTAAATATAGCGCTTGTTACTTGAGTGTGTTTTTATTTTGTGGAAGGTTCACTTTGGCCAAACAAGCCCATCAATCATCATAAGTATAAAAATCGTCCCATTTAAAAGACCTTTAATCTCTCCCAACTCTGTCACTACACTCTCTGTAAAGTGAGGTGATGTTAATACGAGTTACAGCACGAGCACTTTTTATGTTTAGTTTTGAGTTATTAGTCCTGTAGACAACACGTGGCTTACTGTATGACACCCTGCCCATGTTCACTTTCAGAAGCAAATGGTGAGTATAAAGCTGAGGAATGTGTGATTAAACTGTCCCGCTTTGATTCAAGTGTTTCTCTCACATCTGTTTGATATTCAGTAGCACTGAAATCAGGAAAATATGAGAGAGAGAGTGAGGGAGGGGAATTGAGCAATTAGAAAATGCATGAGGTCAATGAAAAGCAGTGCAACCTTGTCATTAGTGTGTTTTCCAGAAGTTTTAAAGCCCTAAGGTGAGTAAGTCCACAGCTCTTTTTGCTCAGACAGGTCGGTCAGTAGCAGGGGGAGCAGGGGCAGTCTGGCCCTTTTATGGTGAGGAATGTGAATAAAAACATAGCCTGAGATGGGGTTATAAAGACTGATGCCTCGGGGATCATCTCATCACTTGGCTCCCGCTGAGTCTGTCTAATGCAGGACACAGACCATGAAAAATATAATCCAAATATAATCCAAAGGAAACTTTAATCAGCATGCATTTCTTCATGAGAATCCAGTTAAGGCAGTGATGAGCATTGTCAGCCAAAGACTTGCTTCAAGAAACTGAATTGAGATGATTCAAGTGAAGTGGGTGAAACAGCTGCTGCTGGTTCTAGCTTACATAAGTGACTGAGCTCTTGTTGAGAGGTCCTTGATTGTTGTACGTTGCTTTGTTTATGAGCTGAAAAGGTTTGTTGTGCTCAGGGTTGAAATGATGACTAATTGGCCTCGAAAGACAATGTCCGGTTTTGTGTGTTTCTAGGTTGGTACGGAAGTGTGTGTGTGTATGTGTTCACATATTTACAAGTGAGTATGACTCACTGGGGCAGACTCGGATGATTTAAAGGTCCTACATGTAACACATTAATAAAAATTACGACACTCTTTCAATAAAGAGGTCAGTTTAGTTCTGTGAACTGTATGTGCAAGGTTGATGTCCAAATAGTGCTATGTAAGTACAAGAATGTTTGACAGCATAATGAATGTTGACTGAAAGACATTAATTGTTCCCATAAAGGGAGTTGAACTTGCTCCACCGTGATAAAAGCCAGGAATGCTAACTTTTAGACCATATATACCTGCATATATAGACTTTGCACTTTATCTTGTGACTCATCAATTAAGATTGAGTCAAATCGCTGAAGCAGATTTCTCCACCTTTTAATCATTCTGAAATAAATTCACAAGACATAAGGTAAAGTGCTTAAGATTTTCCATGCTACCTTTTAAAAGACTCAAAGTCTAGTTTTCATTCTAAATAGTTTATTTGGTGGTGTTTATAAAAGTTTGATCATAAGAGCCAATCAGATGATGCAGAACACACAATGGTGTGTCTCTACACAGCTAAAATGCCATTTAATGGCAGGGGCTCAGGCCTGATGACTTCCATCATCTCAACCAGAGACAAGGGAAAATGTGTTTGAGTTAAATAGAAGTCTTCCAAGGGGTGCCTCTGGCACAGTAGGGGTTTTTGTATGAATGTATGGATGTGTAAAAAATGCCTAGCAAATGACAAACTGAACCAGCTGATACTTTTTCTAGTGATCTGATATTCTGATCAGAGCAGGCTTAGTAATAGGTTTGAATGAGCCTGTCATTGACAGTTGTTGCACTTCATTTTTAACAACCTCTTGAAAGACTGGGCCATTCATCAAGTCATGCTGCCACAGTCAAGGTCTGGACAATATGACCTCAAATCAGTATCTCAGTTTTTTCAAATTTCAACCTTGATTATGAATAATGACGGATGATTTATTGACAAGTTTGCAGTGTTACAATTGGCCTCTGTGTTTACATTTGACCTCTTTTTGATGTGAGTTATCTTCACCAAAGCAAAAATGTGTCCACACAAAGGAAACTGCTTTCTTTTTGGGTATGAGCTGCTCAGGTTGAGGCGTGTGTGTTGACTCAGTGTCAGCATTTTTGTCCTCAAAGCCGCCAGCTTCTTTTGAGTGAACTAAGACAAATGTTAGTTGAATGGGGTGGAGGTCGTTAAAGACTTTTTTCTGCAGTGTCATTTCCTTTACCCCTGTGTGTTTGTGTGTGCAGGTGTGTCCATATGACCTTTCAGTGTCAGTATGTTCATGGCCGAAGTTCATGTTGTGCTACCTTC
Organism: Acanthurus lineatus; assembly: GCA_029814665.1. Taxonomy (NCBI): domain Eukaryota; kingdom Metazoa; phylum Chordata; class Actinopteri; order Acanthuriformes; family Acanthuridae; genus Acanthurus; species Acanthurus lineatus. The sequence goes on from JAPZDV010000022.1 coordinate 24,609,192, forward strand.
TCCATTTGTGTGAAATGAAGTGAGCACAGATTTAAGCTGCAGCACTCTCCTCCTTTCCTACTGTAATTGGTGCCATCTGTTTTGGCTGTGTTAACATAGTCTTAGGAATGTTGCGATCCATTATTCATGACCTCTTTTATTACCGTGAACAAGAGCAGCAAATGTCATTGTCTGAACCAAACTAGTAAGGGGCTGACTGTTTTTGAATAAGGTCTAGGCAATATGGACAAAATCAACAAAACCTTTTACAAAATACCTTAATATCGGTATTGCGACAGTATTGTAGGAATGACTGTAGTTGCTTTTGTAGAATTAACTCAAGGAGATTTTTGATAAATAATCCTCATTAATGTGAATACTGTATGTGGAATCAATAAATATGTGGATATTGTTACATGCCTCATGAATCAGTAGTCCTCTTTAGGCAAACATCTTTTTTTTCCCTCACCTCCTACTGCTTTAACACTGATTTTATACTGTAAGTGTCTTCTTCCCTTTTTGACATTTCCTGTCTAACCTCTTTTTTCAGTCCTTTCTGTATCATTCTTTAAAACACCTTTTCACTATTTTACTGCCTTACAGCACCTTGTTCTCACAATTGTATGGTCTTTACTAGTGCCACTTCAAATTACAAATACGCATTAAGTTCTACAAATACTTGAAACACCGTGTAAGTCAAATAACTGACGGCTGACTCTCAATAGAGAACATTATTTCAACAGATTTAGTTTAAGATTTATTTTCACAGACTTCCTTCAAGGTAAAATGTAGTTTTTAAGTTTTTTTAAAGTCAATACAAAATTGGATGTGACAGAGAGTGGGAAAGTAGTATTTCTTGAAATAACCAATCTTACACATTTTGACAGTGGAGTCTGAATGAATCCTTTTTTTGGTCTTTTCCCCCTCTACCTTATTACTCTGCTCTCAGGTAGCAGACGTATATACCATGCCGACCAGTGATGGCCCCAGTCGCTTTCCAGTCTTTGCGGCTCCGCCCCAAAACAACCACCAGAGATGTCCAGGTTACGTCCCCGGGCGGGTGGCCCCGGTGCGCTCACCACCACCTGCCAAAGCTCCGCCACCTCCACCGATAAAACCTCACGGACCCCCACCAGAGCGACAAGCTACTTTCAGCCTGTCGGAGCAGAACCAGCGCAGGGAACTTGCTCAAAGCCTCCAACAGAGAAAGAATACGTTTATCTGTTTTGGAGTGTCGTTTGGGGCTTTCTTCCTCACCCTCATCCTCATCCTTAGTCTCACAAGTGGAGATGTTTTAGATGGTCAGTATTACATATTATCAATTGAAATGTTCGTTATTTTTCTGCTTGTCTTAATGTGACCCTTGTGTCTTAGCTTGCCATACTTGTATTTCCTGCTGTACATACCATGTGTCTGTGTCTTTGGATATTCCTCCCAGGCTTACGTAAATATTACTGATTGTTCATGTTTGCAGAGAATTGTCCAGACCACAACCCATCCCTCAGTAGCTGGAATCCAGGCCACCAACCAGAGAAGGCTGTTGTTGTCAAGAGGGGACATTTGTTTAGATTGGAGGCTTCTGCTACCTTCAAGTCACTAACAATCCAGTCAGGAGGTAAGCACATGAAGGTGCATGATTTGTAAAGTGGTATTTTGAGTTTAAGTGACTATTATGAAAAGTGCCACTAAATAGCAGATCAAATTCGTTGATGTAGCAAACAGCACCTGAGAATATTTGTCTCTGCTCTTCAATAGGTTTGGTGGTGTTTGCAGACAATGCAGATGGCTCCAAAAACATAACCTTGAGAACACATCATATCCTTATTGAAGATGGTGCTGCTCTTCACATCGGTGCCCCCAAATGTCGCTACCGTTCTCGTGCCACCATTGCCCTTGTGGGCCGCTCTGACAACAAGGCAATTCCTGAAGTGCCTGACTTGGGTCGCAAGTTTATAGGCGTCATGGGCGGTGGGACTCTGGAGTTACATGGTACTGAGAGGGTTTCCTGGTCTCTGCTGACCCGAAGTGTCCCAGCCTCTGGTCTGACCACCGGGGGTTATGCCTTCCAGCGTAACTTCAGCAGGGGCATCAACTTGCGTGTGGTTGACCAGGATACAGCTGCTGTGCTTTTCTCTGAACGCTATGACACACATGAGTCACGTAATGACAGTCGAAGGCTAACCCAGCTGCTGAAAACCCTCCCAGCAGGCCGCATCGTCACACTGGCTGTCGGAGACTCAGCTGTCAAAAGTCTCCTGGATGAATCCAAGAAGGCAATCGAAGAAAAGCTCGGCAGCAGCTTTGTCTATGATCTCAAATACAGGTAAATAATGCTAATTAATTAATATGAAAAATGTTGTACTTGTAAAGTTGTTTTTCAACTCAATTACAAATGAAAAGACACTTGGAATGTTTCCTGATGTTGCCCTAGTGAGTGTATCTGTTGTTTGACTGATTGAAAATATGCGTGAGTGGGTTGGTGTCTCAGCTGTGTCGCAAAATGTGCCAGATCCTGGAGAGTTTGTGTTGGTTCTCCATGGTGTGTTGTCAGTGCAAGTCTTTGGGAGTGTTTGTTTAGTCTTGGTCTCTGGGGGCTGATAAAGGAGACTAATGTGTTATGGTTTTACTACTTAAGTCAGACCCCTCACCTCTGAAGCCTCAGCCATTGGGCTGGCAATAACAGCGTTTTGTTCCATGTTCAACCTCCCTGGAAAAATTTCATCTTTCATTTTAGTTTTTTTTTTCATTTGGGATGCTTCATAGAATTGTTCCTAGTTATTCCTCTTCCTGTTTCCCCTGTGTTTCCGGTATATCGTGTTCTACCAGAAAAGGGAAGCACGTACCGGATAATGGGGTTACGGAGAGTTTCCAGGATTTGTGCAAAATGTGACGATTCAGGAGATTTTCTGTCTGTCATGCTTATTCTCTCATAAGGACAGTTACTGTAAGTTTAATATTGAGTTTAATCCTACATTGGCCAGCGCTGTCTTTAACTTGGGGTTAAAAAATAGTTTTCTACCTTTTGATGACATTAGATCCTCTATAACTGTCACTCAAACACATGTCTATTTCAATGGAAACTCTATGTACAGTGTTTTACTTTGTTATTGGTAGCTCGGCCTGGTTTGATCCTTGGTTGCATGAGAAACCAAGTGCTACGCCTGATTTTCTAGTGTCACATTTCGCCTCTGGGGGTGGGAGCCAAGGCAGCGCAGATTCTTCAAACAAACCCCCTCAAATCCTCAGCACAGTGGTTTAAGTGGTTCAGACAGTAGAGCCCTGCAAATGTTCAGAGGTGCTTGTGTGTGTGAGTACAAAGTTGGTTAATGGTGTGCCTTCTCTTTAATGCTTTCACCATTTATTGAAGTGGGGAATTTTATCATGACTTTCTGTGGATTTGCTCCTGGTAGGAGGAACCACATTACACACATTTATGAGAGAGCATGCAGTTAAATGTCTCATGAAAGTCACACTATGTTATGCTAAATGATTTCTGGCTGAAGCATTGGATGGTAAAGACATGTAACATATAGGACTGAGTGTAATGATGAAGTGAAGATTAGTTTATGATGTATATGGCATTTTGTGAAGAAACAGCAGGGGACCACTTGAGGACCAAATGTGATACTTTTTTGTTGTTATTGTGCATGATCAGTGCTGTAAGACCATACATACCAAGGTACCTCAAAGTATGTTCCATAAACCATTTTGACCACTTGCAATTTTCTACTTGTGCTTGATTTGTAACAAACAACTTGCACATATAATATGAAGTACCTTTTTGAATTTCTATTTATTTATGTGAAGGCGTGTCTTTAAGTTGATCTCAGTATCCTCAGTCAGCCTCAGTTAGTCCTTTCTTGCACAGACGTAAATGTGTTCGCTCCTGCCTCATGCCTGCTGACCCCTCTGTCTTTAATCTTTGTCTCAAAGCACACGCAAACACACGTTCATACTGATCTCTAGTGAATTCACCTCTGGCCTGCACATTCGCTGTTTCCGGTCAAACAATGAGGTTGTTAAAACAGTGATGAAATCAAGGATGTAGAAAAAGGAAATAGTAGAACAAACACTTTTTCTTATTCTCTCATCTCTGTTTGATTAAAAAAAGTGCCCCCTCACACAGCAGATCAGCGGCCTCAGGACAAAAAGAGGGGCCTTTCTTTATTTGTCGCAGCAGGAGAACCCACAGAAAGACACACACTGAGACTGTAGCAGTAGAAGAGAGTGGATCCCCTGATGGATTCTGTTTTTGTACCAGTGGGGTGCACAATCACATGGCGCAGGGGCTCTTTCATCTACAAGATGATGTGTTTAGTTTGTGATTATGCCAGTGGAAACAATTATTATGAACAGAGAGAGGTATTAACTCAGAGGCATGTTGGAACTGATAGCATCTCAAACTGCTTTTTATTTAAAAAGTAAGCAGATTGGGCATTTTACTTTTTTGTAGATGTTCAGGTGTTCAGTGAAATGTAGCCTCTTCTGCAGATCAATCATAGGACCACCATAGTAAAAGAAATAAAGCTGTGAAGGTTATTGTGTGCTGTGTGTGGAAAAGGCCAAGCAAAGCTTTTGTGGAAAAGGAGATGAGATGAGGTTACTTTTCCATAAGAATGTACAAATGCCAGATATGATTTGGTAGGTTTTGAAAAAAGGCTTATGAGTTTTTAAATGGTTTAGAAAGGTTTTGTCAGTCAGTGACAGTTTGTGTTGATTTGTGTGGAACAATGAACAATGGTCTTTCAATATAATATCCAATATTGGCTAACAGGCTTTTAGCTTGTTTGGACTCAGTTAACTTATGCTAAGCAACAAAAAAGCGCAAAGTCATTCTTTAGAGGCTGAGAGAAAGACATTTGAAACAAACAAGGCTGCAAATTCAGAATTCTGTTTTTTTTTATTATCATTTCTTTTTAAGTTATACGCCCTCACGCCCAGTCCCTTTCGCCATCCACACCCTCCAGCTTCTCCTTATTCAATCATTATAATAATCTCATTTAAACACAATTTTCTTGACAGTCCTCCTTTATAAGATAGCGTGCAAGAGAGTGGGAAGAGAGGACTTGGAGCAAAAGTAGAAATTTGGATTTGAACTTAGTGTCGGACAGGAAAGGTACACCCATTATTCCTCTGAGCCTTATGAAAAAGAACACCCATACCGAGATCCTTTGTCTGCTTTCATCAATCCTTGACTTTCTGATACCCTTTACTCTAGTTTTCTTCGCACATAGTATTTTTATCACATGATGACATTCACTGTGACATTCAGTGCCTGCTCCTCTTAACAGTTATCCTACATTTTCTCTGCCTTAAGGGTATTACACCAGTGACTAGTTTAATCTCTTTTTCTGGTAGACCACCTAAGTTTCTGTCGGCTATGATCAGTAGTATCCATTATATCAGTGGAAGAGTTTTGTGTGTGGGATTGATTGTGGTCTGGAATATGTAGTTACATGAAATACTATTAAATAACAAAATAACTGTTTTCTTCATGGATACTGAGAAAAAAAAATGTAATCAAATGACTGAGGATGTTTTAATGCCATTTCCCTTCCTGATACAGGTTCTGATACCTAAACTTTGTGTCTTGCTCAATACTGATTGGTCCAATACTAGTGTGTAAAGATATGCATAATATTAACACGTGTACCACTAACTGTGTATTGATTATGTTATGGATGTGGTTGAATGTACACAAGTTGCTTGATGTTTATGGATATACTTGCACATGTATAAATCTGTAAAGTAAGTTAGGGGGACAGGATGCTGCTGGGAAGAAAGACGGTCCCGTTCCTAATAAAAGTAATTACATTGTGTTGGATCAGTGCATGGACTCCTGCACCTGCTGGTAAAAACCCAACATATCAACAGTTAAAATGCTGTCAGCTTTAAAATGTTCAATATCAAACCTGAAAAAACAACTACAGGAAGTTAATGTAATTGCAATTACTCAAATGAAATAGATTTTCAAGCCTATTTTAAAATATTTGTGAGAGAACAAATCAGACACATTACTTTGATGAAGTTATTAAAATAGTTATGTTAATTATTACATTTTTTTATACGGTAACTAATGCTGATTATCTGTAACCTGTTACATTTCAAAAGTAACCTTCCCTAAACTGATCATCACATCTCAGATCTGATGCATGACTCACACAGACACTCAAATGCTGAGAAACTTTGTTTTACAGCTCAGACACACACCCTCACACCCTTTATCTGAGTAAGCGTGGCATCTGTAAGACATTACGTAAACCCGATTTTAGCGTTGTTGTTGACATTTTCTCTGAAACCTTCCTCACTGATACTGTTCCACTGATTCTGGTGCTGCCTCTAGCTGCTGCATGATTGATTAGGTCATACTCTTCTGCAAGAGATTAAAACACTGTTATTTTTGTGTGTATTGATGCATCAATGCCCAAATGTGTGCAAAGTGACATAATAATGAACGAGAGATGATTATAAACAGCGAGCTTAGGGTTACTCACAGCTGCACTTCAGGGTCATCTTCTTCATTGGAAGAAAGTGTGCGTGTTGTAAAAACTAAGGACAAGAGTTTCTATGTACTGTAATGTCTGAAAATGACACCCTGACATTTCTTCTCCCTCCATCCCTCTGGTCTTTCCAGACAGGCGTGGGCTTTGGTCTCGGTGGTAGGCGGCGGTAACGCGTCATGCTCGGAGGACGTTAGGGAACATGAAAATCATGACACAGGGGGAAGAGCTCTGGCAAGACGGTACTTCACCACCGTGGACGGAGTGGGCTTCTCTGTAACCGCCTACAGCGAGTGGAAGAATGGTGAGGAACACCTTGTGATGGCACCAGTTGTAAACTTAAGCACACATGGTTTAATGTTGATGCCAATTAGAAATTATGTAGTGATCAATTGTATGGTTCTGTTTTCTATGTCTCTTTTCCTTAGTTTAAGATATTGTCAATGTTAGATGCAATTTTTTCTGAAGTAAATTCCAACTAAAAGCTTCAGTTTCACAGAAGCTGTTCAGGTGAAATATAAACAGGTTTCTCTCGCTTTGAAGAAGTAAAAGGTTTGTAGAGAGTGACAGGGAGATGAATGAGCTTTACCCCATGCCAACTGCTTAAAAATCATCTAAACATAAAAGACAGTCTTTTAACTGTATTTATGTCACCATGCTGTTACAATAAATACCAGGTCTTAAGGTGGATGTAATTGTGTTGTGGTTTGTGTGTGTTAAGCCTGGGTGAGGCACTAGCACAACCGCTTTCTTGCGCCTGTACATGGCCACACTTTGTGAATACATTTTTATTGTAATTTAGTTTAGTTTTGCTATTTTGCTGTTTGACTATTTTGAAAACCATAGTCATTCAAGTTCATAATAATACTTAGAAAAATATAGTACTTAGAATTTAAAAAAGTGTACTACACATGTATTAAAGATAATAAAAGGGCATCGGAATTCTGCTGTTTTATATTCTTTACCAAGTGTTTCTTTTAATTAAAGTGCTATGTCCTCTTCCAGGTTTCCCAATCTCAGGTTTCCAGGTGGATGCTGTGGACCAGGTAGTGCTGAATCTGCAGGATGAAGTGCAGCAGACCTGGCAACCTGGGGATCAGGTTGTAGTTGCCAGCACAGACTATTCCATGCACCAGACAGAAGAGTTTACTTTGCTGCCCTGCCCTCACTGCACCAGCAGGCAGGTCAGGATACAAGGTAAGAGAGGACAGTGGCGTGTGTGTCATGGAGAGAATTGGTGTGGTTGCCCTGGCTGCAAACTGAGACAGACTTTGACTTCCAAACATCTGAGTCCTTTTATGCATGTTGCCTGTTGTTTAATTCCATTTTGAGCCAAACAGTTCTTATAAACTGTGCTGAATGACTGAAAGAAAAAAGGAAGGAAGAAATCGGGGAAGTACAACATGGGCAAATTTTATAATATAAAGCTTAAGAGAAGACTCATGGCCAGTGTCTTGCCAGCAGCAGAAGAAAACAAAGAATGTCTTCCACCGATTCTTCTAAATGTATGTGATTAGCAGATGTAGTGTTGCTAATCCTGAGGTCCAGAGGGCCCTAATTTCCTGCTATTAGAGTGAGATTTTTTTGGCCAAAGCTAAAAAGAGATGTCCATTATTGGCTTAATTGTTAAGCTTTTAAATAGCACAGTAGTTGTTTGGATTGAAATAAATTGCTGCTGCTTTACATCCCTTTAAGTCTTCAGCTCATCTAATGTCATTTTTTAACAATCTGTTACTTTTTAATCATCTCTCTATTGGACATATTTCCTGATTTTATTCCCCTGTGGTCACAACGCCAACTCCCTTCCTTAAGAGAGGGGCATGTTAGCGAATGTGTGTGTGTATGTTTTTTAGTGTGCCCTTTTAAGTGTTTTTGCCTTGAGGAAGGGCTGGGCTGCTGGGGTACAGCCGTGTGTTATCATTGGCATCAGCTTTTGCCCCAAGATTGCAGCTTTGTCTCATTTGATTACTTTTGCTCTTACGTGTCATATTATTTTAGTTGGTATATTTTGGGTTGTGGGTAGTAGTTGCTTTTTTGCAGTAAGTGCATCCTGGCATACTTCCTGTGGTTGACAGTTGGTAATGTGTCTTTTTCAGAAATAAAATAGCTATGTTTAGTTTTAATGTCACTACCTGTTTGTTTCATCATTTGATATATATATAGCTAATTTTTGAGAGAAAAGATTTAAGTGTCAGTATGAAGCCAAATTCTTGTTGTTGTATGTTATTCAGTAAAATGACATGAGTTTCCTCCAGTGTTCATTATCTTCTCTTCTTCTATGGAGGAGATGGCATGCAGTGATTGACATTTGTATTTATGTGTTTCACCCAGGGAAACCTCAATATAACCATGTTGGAGAGATTATAGATGGAGTGGACATGCGTGCTGAAGTGGCTCTGCTCTCCAGAAACATTCTCATCTACGGGGAAATGGAAAACTCATGCTACGGAAACAACATGTGCCAGTTCTACAGTCACGACACCTACGGAGGCCACATCAAGGTGTGTCTTGTGTGTAGTATTATAACCCGGGCTCTTGTTTCAACTGAGCTATATGCCTGTGTTTTCAGATATGTGTCTTCACGTTTCAGGGTAACTTTACATTCTCATTAAAGGTCACAGTGTCTGCAGCCATCTGCGTGACAGTTTCCATACTGCACAGCGAAAGCCTTAAAAACATTCTGTATTTATATGCCATTCTAAATGAGAGGGGTCATTCATGTTCTCTGTGCGGTTTGTAATGTGAAGCTCTGTTGCTCCTCTCACCTCTATTCTCACTCTGTTTTTCTCTCCAACTCTACTCGTGAAGCTTTTATTTTAATAGCTAATACTTCCTTGTCAGAAGATAGATAGTCCATAAGTCTGAACTAACACTGAAGACATAAGAGAGATTGAATAAATTCCTCCTTGACCTACATAGGCCTCTGTACAGGCAATGAGTTCACTCTTACTTGGTTAATGATAGTAGGATTTCATTCACTTTGGTGGCAAATACACAATAACATTCCTAAGGCTCTATGTAACTGACCCCCACATTGCTTAAAAAAATAAATACTTTCCAACAGTTTTTTTTTCAGCCACACAAACTGTCTCCAACAAAAACGCATTCACTTATATTACACAATCTGGATCTACAAGGATTGACCCGCCAACCCCCCCAAAACTCACAGACCTCAGCAGCAGAGCAATTCACTCTCAACACCTGCCATCGCATATTTTCTCAATCCATTTTTCATGCTACTCCCATTTGAACAGACACTTTTGGCAGTTATGTGTAGGTGCTGTGTATATGTATATATGCAAGTACTCCTCTATATATGTGTGTCCTAGCACTGATCTACGTACAACCAGTGATGATGTCCGAAGGCGTCATGAGCTGTGTATGTATTAGAAACAATTAGTTTGTTGTCCAAATGTGTGTTGTGCATTGTGTGTGTGTGAGAGGTTGTAGTTAGCTGGAGGAATTGGGCAATACCCCCTTAACAGAAACCAGACTGTGTGGATTATGCCATATCCACAAACAGGCCTCCCAGGGTGCTTTATACAGCATATTTGTACTGGATTATTTGTTGACGTTCATGTTAAACTGTATTTGCTCCAATCCATTTGTGTTCTGCATGTGTGCATACCTCTGTTTGTTTCATTTTTAATTTGTGCCTCTATAACTCACATCTCTTATTCATGTGGAGAAACATCAGTGGTTTTGGCACAGTTTGACTCGCTGGAGCATGATGCCAACAGAGCTATAGTTCATATCCCTGTGGGATCGTAGACAAACACAGAAAATCATACTGTAGAACTAAACCTTTAATTGGACCAGAGTGGGTAGATGGTTAACCTACTCTCTTAGTGTAATATGAATTGGGTTACCCTTCATAAGACCAGTATAATTTACTTAAGTGGTGTATGGTAACTCACTCCTGTCATATGAGTGATATTCTTGTCAAAAAACAAGGCAACTGGACTATGTTGAGTTTTGGGAAGACGTTTCACTTCTCATCCAAGAAGCTTCTTCAGTTCCAA
>JAPZDV010000022.1:24620938-24642914 GCA_029814665.1 Acanthurus lineatus
ATTTGGGTATAAAAAGGTGAATTCAGTTTTTAAAATTCCTCATTCCTGTTCAAAATGGTAAAATGTCGAGAGCTCACCGAAAATGAAAGAGTCCGCATTAAAGCACTTCATGGTCAGACAATTAGGGACAGGTGGTCTAATAAATTTGTTAAGCACTGTACTTAACACTTACTGCTTACACGGGTTTGTCTGTGGACTGTATGCCAGTGTGTGTATGCCAGTGTGTGCGTGTGTGTTGGAGTAATACTCCCTCTTGACGTCAGTGATGGGTTAACGTTTGTCCTTGAGGCTATAGGATTGAAAGCATTCTTCCTGGCTGCATTGAGGAAATGGAATTTGCAAAGTTTGGGATAACATTATCTGCCTGTTGTTTTTCCTGTTTCCCTTCTGACACAATGACCCTGTGAATATACTCTTGTTGTGTATCTTCTTCGATAGCTCCCTTGCTACCATCATTTTCGACAAAGCTCCAGCTGGGTTTAATAAAAAATGGTCTTTCAGGAATTCTAAGCATTTCAGGAGGCAGGCACATCCAGCAGTTGGAACATACTGTATTTTCCTGTGGCTTGTTTGCCAGGATTTACATGAATATTTCCATTAGGGGTAAACTACCTCTCTTGGAAAGGAAGATTAACATGAATGGGATACAGTGCTGTATTTTTCTGTCTTCTTTGACACCAACTCTAAAGGTTAAAAAAATTCTCATTTGGCTTTTGATCTGTTTTAATTCTTGTGTTGTTTCTTTGAACCAGGTGAAGAACACTGTAGGCTATGACACCTTGGGTCACTGTTTCTTCCTTGAGGATGGCATTGAACAGCGTAACACTTTCTTTCACAACCTTGGTCTGTTGACTCGACCTGGGACTCTGCTGCCCACTGACCGCAATGAGACCCTCTGCACCAGCATCAAGGACAAAGTCTACAAGGGATACACTCCCTCACCCAGCACAGAGTGCAAGTAAGAGAATAGAATAATGTGTTTGTGTGTTTTTGCCAAACTGATAAACAACAACATTTATTTCTCCGTCATCAAGAGCATGATGTATGAGAAGTACAGCACATCGCTTAAAATCCAATGCAGGTTAACAGCTTAGGATAAAGACTTGTGCTTTCTTACTGTAAGAACACAGAAGAGCACAGTTGAATCATCAGTGTTATTAAGTATCTGTTTGAAAATCAATTATTGTTCTGACATGTTAATTTCTCCCACAGATCCATACTGACCTGTAAGTACACACAGGTTGAAAATGATAATCTCAGAAACATCAGTCATTAACACAAGGTCCATTTTTATGAAAGCACTGATGAAAAGGGGATTATTCTAAAGTGTAGCCCTGCTTTCTGTCATTTTAATAATAAAGACCTTCTCCATCTACCAGCTGCAATTCAGAGACACACTGGGGTCTTTTTAAGCATAAGACTAAGAATAACTGTAATGACAGATAATAGCAGGGACAAGAGTTCTTGCCAAGCCCTGAGAGCTGTTAATAAACCCAACATCTTGACTCTTAAATAGCTCGATATGTAATCTAGTCAACATCGAGCAGCTACGTTCTCTTTGAAAACACTGAACAGTGGGGTCAAATCAGCACAAATGATCTCCCACACTGACATTGAAGTCTTTGACTGTCAGTTTACGGAAATCTGGTGAGATAGCACAGTTGTACCCTGAGAGAAGACAGCATGTCCATGTCCATGTGAAAGAGATACTGTAGTCAGTAATTGTGTTCGTGAGAGATATTGCCAGGATGGTTTTATCCTTGCAATAACAACCCCTACTCTCAACGGGATGTTTTTATGTCTTAGCAAGAACAAGAGGACCCTCTTTGAGAGAAGCAGCAAGGCCGTTTTCCAGGAGTTTCAGTGCATGTGTGTGTGTGTGTCCACATGTGTGCTCGTGCGCGTGCCTGTGTGTGTGTTGGCAGCTTTGTCCCTGCCTAGGGTTTATGTTTGGGAGGTGGATTATTGAGGGAGATCACAGGATTCTTTGATCTCTGTCTTCTGCTTATTAGTCATAGTCTCTGGTACTTGATATAATGTCTCTTTGTGCATGCATGTCAGTGTGTTTATGTCTCTGCCTTTTTTTTTTAGGGCAGTTTCAACATTCTGGATTGCAAACCCCAACAACAATCTCATCAGCAATGCAGCTGCTGGTTCTCAGGTAATAACATCTGAGTTATGTAAGAAAAGGGCTTAGAAAAAAAGACTTGTTACAAGTGATTAATAAAAATGAACAACAAACAGGAAGGGCTCTTTGGTGATACGTGAACTGTAGTTTATTACATGAGGCTTTAGTGTTTTTTTGACTTAACAAAAGATATTGAAAAATTTTCATGCTCATAACAAAGTGATCCATCAATAAAATCTGGCTTTAAAGGCTTTAGCATCTGATGAAATAGTGAGACCTGTAATATAAGAAAGCAGAAGACAAGTATCCCTCATCTTGTCTCTTAATTTTGGCATAAACATCATGGAGGTCCGCTGTGTAGGGCTGTGTAAAGAACTATATATTGGCAGAAGGTATGCCAGTGATATTTAGGTTGTCTGTCTGTATCTGTTAAACCATAAACTTTAATGATGTTTTGAGCCCATATAAATTCCTCCACCAATTTATTATTTCAGTGGGGCTTGACCTACATGGAGTGTGACATCCTGCCCAGTTCTGCTCATCCATTTTGTTTTTGACTCAACCCTCCACCTGTGGATGATATATGTATGAGCCGAGATAATAAAATATCTGCTGTTTGTCACCTCATTTCTCTTCTCTTCCTTCCCGTTCCAGGATGCCGGCATATGGTTTGTGTTCCACAGCTCATCCACCGGAGACTCTCATGGGCTGGTACCAGAGACCAAGGCAGAGCTGACTCCGCTCGGGATCTTTTACAACAACCGTGTGCACTCCAACTTTAAGGTGTCATCATTTTTGTTTATCTTTAAGCTTTTTAATCCGTTGGAGTTGGTTAATTTCAGTGTTTGTTTTCTCCCTCATGTGCTGAGCAGTACAACGAGCCTCTTGGTGTTGCTTTTTACTGCCTCTGTGTTTTACAGAGACAAGAAAAATACAATGTTTATGACTCGTTAAAAAGGATTACATATCATTTTCTACTTATTCACCTGCTTCTTGCCAAAAATAGGCATGGATATGCACACACACACATACACTCACACACACTCACAATATACACAGTGGGGTCTACAATAGTGCTCTGTTGTGTAATGACAGAAGTCGGGCAGGTAAACTGTGAGTTCTTTGTTCAGTCAAACCACTGCAGCCTCTCTTATAGAGGAAGGAGCCCCAAGGTTCAAGACTGTACCTCACTTATACCTCAGGACCAACTCAGAGCACATGTTTCCATATACATGTGACGCACACACATATATGTGCATGTCACATTTTTCCTTTAATTTATTTTACAACTTACAATTCTCTTTTTAAACACACAAAACTAATCTATATAAATTGACTTATGTAAATATACATTACACATTCATCTACATTATAAATTATTCACAGGAATACTGTTTACCACTTTTCCTACTTTCCTACTGCTGCACCCTGTACCCTGCGTTAGCCCATGATTTAAATTTAGTACATTTATTATTGCCTCAAGTCCCACACTGTAAAATATACCAGTAGACATATTTATGTCAGTCCAACAAAAATAGACCTGGATCTCGAACCATATTTTAGAGAAAACTTGGTGTTTAACTGTAACCATACTCTCATCTCCCCAGGCAGGACTGTTCATTGATAAAGGGGTGAAGACCACCAATGCTAGCGCTGCAGACCCCCGGGAATACCTGTGTCTAGATAACAGTGCCAGGTGTGTGTGAGTCTGCAAACATGTGTGCAGTATCTTTTTACTTTTTAACTAGTTTGTCATTTATACTGTGTAAAGAGACACTGACAACTCCCAACAGTTTTTGTTGATGTTTTGAATATCTTGAGTTGCATATCAATGCATAGTGACTTGGAAGTTACTAACTTTTTTGTATGTATTCCTGCACAAAGCATATGACTGTGCACTATAACAGAGGGTCTGTGGTTACCAAATGCATCGTGGTGTTCAGTTACACTACACAAATATTAGGGTGTTTGTGGTTTACAAATGTATTTTTCTAATGCCACTGTCAATAACTGTTATGAATTGAGTTATTTATAGCTATATCTAGTAGGATAAGACCATTGACTGGTGTAGATGGATGGCCTTATACTCTCTTACTGAATTTTAGGGAAAGGTCTGTCAGGTTTGTGTTGACAGAGAAAACAAGGCTTCACAGATAGAGTTTCCTCTCCTCAGCTCCCTACCCAAATACAGCCCTCAACTAGACGGAAAAATCTTACGTGTCCACTCAGACTGCTGGCCAAGCAGTGTGTGTATTTTTGTGTGTGTGTGTGTGTGTGTGTGTGTGTGCGTGCATATGTGTAAAGGTATGAGGGAGAGGATTTTAAATAATATGTGTGCTAAGTGTTATTCTTACATAAGAAAGGGAGATATTTTTGTCTTGTGTGAGTGTAAGAAACTTTAAGAAGACAACATTAGATATTAAGAGTTTCAGAAAATGATTCCTCCTTGTGATTTTTGTGTTCATGTGAGTTTTTCCTTGCATTACATTCAGGTTAATATGATCCCATAACCAACTCTTAAATCTATGATATGCATGCAGAGTAAAAGAGCCTGCTATTGATAAATGAAAGCTCTGGTTTAAATTAACAGCCTTCATTAGGCTGAATAAAGATGATAGTCACCGTTCACCTAATTTTTTTTAGACCACCAATTATTCATTTTTGGTTTGCACACACAATCTTTCATAATCAAATGGGTAGGTGGCCATAAAATTTTCATGGCATATTGATGCTTCCTTGTGTGTTTGTGACACAATATCCTCTTTTGCAATAGAGCACTTTGTGTGAGGCAACGAGCACTGAAGCCTGCGGTCTCTGGAGTTCAACAGTAGGGCTTTAGACTTTAAGTATGGTGATGAATTTTGTCTGCACAGATTTATAGTATGATGACGTCAGAATAATCAGGTCCAAGAGTCTCCCATAACCTTCCAAAAGTTAAATTGCATTATTGTGTCTATATTTTTGTAAGTGTGCCTTTGTGTGTGTGTATGTGTGTTCCTTGTTCAAACTCACTAAGGACCACACATGTAGAGGAAATAAATAACATTAGGTTTGACAGCACGATAAGGGTGGAAGCTTAGTAGGTAGTGAATGTAGCCAAACAAAAGTCACTAGTGTTATAATAAAAACCAGCATGTATTAACATGTGTGCTTCATTCAGATTTCGACCACATCAGAACGCAGACCCCAGCCTTCCTCGGGTGGCGGCCGTCATCGACACACTGATCTCCTTCAAGAACAATGACTTAGGAGCGTGGATAAGAGGAGGGGACATCGTCATCCAGAACTCTGGGTGAGATGACTCATAGGCTCTGATATTATTAATGTAGCATCTTGAT
The DNA here is from genome assembly GCA_029814665.1 of Acanthurus lineatus. Taxonomy (NCBI): domain Eukaryota; kingdom Metazoa; phylum Chordata; class Actinopteri; order Acanthuriformes; family Acanthuridae; genus Acanthurus; species Acanthurus lineatus. The sequence goes on from JAPZDV010000022.1 coordinate 24,626,405, forward strand.
GAGAAATGATGATGTTTCTGATTAAATACAAGAACGTCAGAATAAAAAAAAACATAGCTGTGATGTTGATAATTTGTGCTGGTAATATGATGCAGTTACATTACAACTCCCTGTAATGACATCATCTACTGTTTGTCCTCAAATGGCACTTTTGCTCACTTTTACTGTTTGACCCAAAGTAATGTTCAAAGTTGGATTCATTCCTACAGTTTTTGAAGTGGTAACACGGAATTGACAGTAATTTTGATGAAGTACCAGATTTAATTTAAAACACATTATCCAATGGTTCCAGTCTATTTGATTACTGTTTTTCTAGCTTAATTGTTCCTTTAGTCTAAGAGTATTGACAGAATACTTACCGTTACTTAATTAACTGACATTTTGTAATAGTAACACACATCTCTGTTGTTTCTCTGAACAGATTTGCAGACAATGGAGTGGGATTATCCTTTGCCAGGTTTGTGCTTATCTAAATCACTCAGCTCATATAGTCTCATGATTTTATTTAGCCATATTTTTCCCTTCTCTCTCCATGCCAGATGAACTTGCCAAGAACCCCTCATGACTGGCTACCACTAAGCAAAAAGCACATACTTAAGCCTCCTGTGTGGTCGCAAGCATCTCTTTCTTGCTTAATACAGTGCAACTTTTTTCTCCTGCTTTCATCCCAGAAAAGCATAAATCACTATAAACAAAAACAACATGTGTGTATGATTTTTTTAAATGACCAGTTGCCCTCATTATGTCATTATTCCAGTGATGGCAGTTACCCTAAGGATGAGGGCTCCAGCCAGGAGGTGACACAGTCGCTGTTTGTGGGTGAAAGCAGAAACAGAGGGACCAACGGAGGACAGAATAAGTACTGGGGCCCAGGAGGGGCGGACGCAAAGATGAGGACACTGCCTAGAAACAGGTGAGAAGAGGCAAAGGGGTGATAAGTTGATGAAAGGAAGAAAGATTTTAGTGAGGAAAAGCAGACGAAACTGAGTTTTCTCAGGATTTGCTGAGGCTGGAGCTGAAGGAGTGGGCAAAGAAAAATATGCTGGGAAAAACAAACAAGGAAGCGAGCGGCTGCGAAGCAATCAGGTAGTTGCACAGATGGTCAGATGAGGACTACAGCTGCTTCAAGCAGTAGGTGGTGGACTTGTGAAAGCAAGAACTGTTTGGACAGACTTGTCTCCAGTGATATTTTAGGCAGTTTATGATAACACTTATATTATTATCCCTTTTTATAAAGGGAGTATTCACTGTACCATTTGATTACTAGCAGACTTTTTCTGTGTTTGACACAGAATTGCCATTTATTCCAACTAGTGTCCTCCCTTGATTCTATCTTTTTAATCTTTGTAAAGGAATATATATAAAAAATATCACTGCTAATGCTTGCACTGAGTGTTTTACCAGACTAAAAGTGTGTTGGTCTCACATGACTTGTGCCTCCCTGACAGTGCCTCTAATAGGACTTCCATTACAAGGAAGTTTATAGAGTTTCTGCAGGCTGTAATGCCATGTCAGACTAAGCGGTCAGTCCTAATGAGAGCAAAGTTTTGAGCTTTATGTCCCCTCAGGGTTTCCTTATGGTCTTTTCTGTCTTTCATTCTGCCTTTTCTCTCTCATTACAGAGATTGTTATACAAAAAGTAGAGCAACATAAACAAGATGCTGGCCAATAGCTGTCTTTTTTAGCCTCAAGGACTACGGTTTATGTCACTCTGTGACCACTGTCACCACTTTGTACAACTTTATAGCAATTTTTACAGGCTTCCTGACCGCACTGTGACATCTGGCACTGTCAGTTTTTCTGTCGTCATTGGAGTAAACTGCCAGAGCTGCTGACACTCTTTTTTTCCCTTCTTCAGAGAAGAGATAGTTCCACTAAAATGGGTGGATAATTTGACCCTTTAATTACAAGTTCAGTAAAATTTAGGGTTGCACCCAATGCCTCTGATGATGTTTTCAAGCTTTGAATGTTTGTCGTCATAACTTATGAAGTCAACACCCTATAATAAGCAAATTTTTATGAAATTTTCACCAGTTTCTGTCCCTCCGTTCAGCCTGGCCAATACTCGGCAAACCCTGGGAAATGCATTCAAACGCTGATTTAAAATACAGCTATCAAGGACATCAATGAAGCTTTGAAGCTTTTAAGTTTTCAGTACAATCTTAGTGAAGTTTTTTTTTATAGGAATAACATAGACTGTCAAGTCAAATTTTTTATTGGTGTGATCTTTGCAAACACTTGTAACACCCACATTATAAAAACAAATGAAATCAAATGTTTAACCTGAGATCCTTGTCTGAGGGCGAGTCGTTAAAAACACTTTCACAATCACTACTATTTGTGTTACAGAGTAGTTGCAGGGAAAAACTATATTTTTAACAATGAAGTCTTCATTTATTACTGATGTTAACATAGTTGGAGTCATTTTTAGGGGAAACCTTCAGATTGATTCAAGAGTATGACCAAGAATCATGGAGCATGTCATGTCTGAGGCATTTGATGTGCTGCTCTGTAATGAGCTCATGACTTGGCTGAAACACGTTGGAGTTTTTAATAACACGTTCCCCTAAAACTCTTCATTTTTTGGGTGTTTGCCAGTTCATGACTAAAACCCATGGTTGTCCATTTGAATGATGGTCTCTTTACTCTGTAATTTACTCCCTGATTTGATGTCTCTCCTACTAAAAGCTGCAAATGGTCCTGATAATCACTGTTCATTCCTTCTCTCTCTCCATTGCAGGACGTTTCCAATCCGAGGCTTCCAGATCTATGATGGTCCAGTGCGGCTTACACAGAGTACATTTCGTGGATATATACCAACACCGGAGCGATACACGAGCGCAGTGGGATTCAACCTGAAGAACACCTGGCAGCTTAACCCACGAAACAACCTGTCCCAGCTCAACTTCCACTCCACTGTGAGTAAACGTCTGTTCATAAGACTTTAAACTGTAAGCACGACACACAATTACTGTTTTGATTGTAGGAAAGCAAAGACAAACTAATGTGCAGTGCAGCACATAAAGTCTCCTAACACTGTGGTGTAAAGCCGTCCACAGGAAGCCGTTCAACACTCCTCTGTGTCTCCTGCAGTCCTGTGTTCGATCTCATTTTTGGGTCAGCACTTTTTTATTCTCTCCCACTTCCTCTTTATTCCTCTGTTGATTTTTCTGGTCTGCAGATTTACTGCAGTTAGGAGCACAACAGCTGTAAAACACTCTGGATTGATGATTTTTAATTTATTTGACCTTTTCTCTCTACATTTTTTTATATGTTCATGCTCTTGGTTCACTGGATCTGATTGTTTCTGCTTCAGTACTTCCTCCTATTTGTTTTTTCCTATAGTCGTCCTCTGTTATTGATCACATCACAAATCAAGTCAGAGTCAAGGAGTTGACAGTTAAAATATCAGTTAGATGGAAGAAATGAGATGAAGAGGGGACCCACTCCAGAGTTAAGCCTGTTTTGAAACTGTTGTAAATCACTGGTGCCCTCTTGTGTTCAATACAGTGTACTGCTTTTACTTAAAAATGACTGAAACAAGATTAAATCACAAAAAATTGTCTTTTGAATCTTCAGCATATCAAATCTGATCTCTTAAACCATAATGTGATGAAATACAGTAAATATGTCCAGTCTGATATTTACAATCCCTAAAAGTTCAGTTTCGCAGCCTTGCCAAGAAAAGATACAACTGTGTTTGCATTTCAGAAAAAAACATTAAAAAGATAGATAAATGATCTGTGTGTCTCCACCAAAAGGATAGAAATATTCATTTTAGTATTTATCAAAAGCAAATAGTCACATCATGTTTATAAAAATGTCCTCAGGTCGACCTGCGGGCGTTCTTTGGTCGCCCAGGTCAGTGGTTTGAAGAGAACGACCTGGATGGTGACAAAAACTCCATTTTTCACGACGTGGACGGGTCAGTAACAGGATACAGAGACACATACGTGGGCAGAGCAGACAATTACCTGATCCAGCATCCCGGCTGTGTGAATGTGCCTCAGTGGAGTGGGGTGGTCTGCAGCGGCCGCTATTCTCAGGTACAGCTCATCAGGGACTTCATCCATGTTGTTCTCTCTTTATGTAAAACATGCACTCTTTTAAACCTGGCACTCCACTGCATCCTCGTCTCCCTCAGGTGTACATCCAGACCCAAGGAGCCTCCAGCCTCAGTTTATCCATCAGCAGAGATGAATACCCTGATGTTCCTCTGGTACTGAGGGGGATTAACAGCCAGGGGGCGTCATCTCAGCAGTATCAGCCCATCCTGATGATGAGCAAGAGCTACACTCTGCACTGGAGTGGACCTGCACCCAAAGAAATTGTCCTCTCTCTTATCAACTTTGACAAGTGAGTTATGAGAGTCAACTCTGTGTGTGTGTGTGATATTTTTCCTTCTTTGTTGTTAAAATGAGCAGAAATTGTAAATTCCAGTAACTATTCACATGATCGCTGCATTAAATAGCGTCTGTCAGAATATTTTGTTTATTTATTTACGTTTTATTCACATCCAAGCTTTTCTGAACTGAGAAACCTGTTTGACAAACCAGTGTTACAACATTTTTCATTAAACGGTCCTGAGGGTTAAATAATGTCTCCCTCTTTTCTCCTTGTCCCACTCAGAGATGACTGGGTGCTGGTTGGACTCTGTTACCCATCAGACTCCACATTTCAGATCATGGCCGACATCAACGACAGGCAAAGCAACACCTTCGATGACATCACAGACTACGGCACCGTGTCATCCCTTGCAGATCTGGAGAAGAGGCCAATGGAGAGGAAGTACTTCTTTGACCGAACTGTTGGGTGAGAACAAAGCCTTCACTACTTCCTTCTTTTGTTCTCCTGTCAAACACACAAGAGAAAATTTAGTTGTTTGAGTCAACCATTCCACACTGAAGGTTAACTGTCTTCATTTTTACTGGAACAAATCGATCACTCATCACTTCTTGTCTTTTGTCTGGCTCCTAAAAGTTTATTAAATTCAGGCTTTTTTCTCCCGTTCTCTTCCCATCACACACAGCTTGTTGTGGCTCTACCTTCGGGCCCGTCATGGTCGAGACGGTCACAGCTACTGCTCAGTCAAAGGCTGTGAAAGAGTGAAAGTTATGGCCACCACGTCCTCCAAACAGACCTGTAACTGCTCAACCAAAGCCTACCCTAAGTACTCCAAGACCCCCTCAGCAGCGGTGCCTATGCCGGCTCGAAACACAAAGCCCTGCAAAAGCTGCGGTGCTAAACAGGTTTGTGTTGCTTCATTTAAGCTGACTTCCACTCAGCAGCTGAAAACACAAGCCACCACTGCTGACAAAAGTGTTTCTTGTCTCAGCTTGTGTTTTCCAGTGAGCCATGGACCTCCTACCTCCAGACACAAATCAAGTCTCTCTGCAGCAAGGAGCAGCAGAGGGGAGATAACAGCTCCTTTATCACTGTGAGCACGCCAGGCCTCAAGTAAAAAACACCTGATCTTATCTAGATGACTTCAGCATGTGAATTAGGATTGAATTATTCTTTTTTTTTCCCCTCTCACCCACAAGGTGAATGAGTTGACCATGCCCTTCTCCCAGCCGGGGTACTTCCTGGTCTCAGTGGATGCTTGCACCGGGAAAGTCACCAAGAAAACCTCATTTGCAAAGATGGATGCCAAGATGGAACAGTACCTAAAGACTGGAATACCAAAGAGGTGAGCGAGAGAAAACAAGATACCACTGATGAAGTGGACAAACATTCCTACCTGGTATGAATACTGTGCAAATAAACAGCAGCTCAATGCAATTTTTTTCACTAATTCACTAACGTCTTTACTTAACAGGTCAATCGTTCTCATGGCAACAAGGGGTCAACCGGAAGGTCTGGTTGGTGTAGCACCGTATCTGGTCTCCTTTGGAATGGCCAAAGCTGCTGATCTGCATGGCAAAGGTTGGTGGCACTTCTGACATTTGTCTCCCTTCCTTGTTCTGTCTAGTGACTGAAATTTAACTCAGGGTCTTTCTTTCTTAAAAACTCCCTGTTTCTTCTCCCCACAGAAAGCCTGGCATTTTGGGGGTTCCAGGGTGGCTCTTCACCTCCTCCGTGGGTCTCACTGCAAGCCGGGCAGGGGAACGAGTTCCTGGGTCTGCAGGAGCGATATTTGCCTCTGGGTTTGGAGGCGTACGGCTGCACGCCGCCTGCAGCTGAAACACGGAGAGACCTGGAGCTTCTGAAAAGAGCCACAGGACTACAATGATCAATGTGAACTAAACAACTCAACTACCCAGAACACTCTTGCACACAGATACACAAACACACACAACCAGCTGATGAATGTGAACTGCTGAACCTTTAATTTATTAACAATGGCAAAGATGTTTACCAATTTAGAGAGAGGGTGTTTTAGGATGAACGGGGCAAGTGTTTTAGTGATCTTTCTGTGTGTGTGCGTGTGTTTGTGTGTGCAAGTGTTCCTTTGGGCTGTTGAGTCAATGCACTTTCCTTTTTAAGACACAACTTGCCTTATCAGCCAAAGTGATCAAATGGAAGCTTTATTAAAAGTCAGTTGTTAATCCTCAAAAAAAGAAAAGCCAAAGCGACCTTTTACCATCTACAGATCATTTTTTATCATCAATCATGTTGTAAATGAAAACAGAATGAATTGGATTGAGTTTAAAAACAGAAACCAAATGCATTTGACACACAAAGGCCAGGAGGAAATTATGAAAATAAATTGCATTGTCCCTGAAATGAGACCACGTTCGATGAGAACTGATCATTAAACTAGATGGATTAGATTTGCTCAGGTCAAAGGGAAATAATGAAAATAAATGCCATTGCATCATATAATTAAACAGCAATAATAAAAAAAATATATTATGGAGTTTAAAAACAGAGCCAGGGAGAGGTGTGTTAGCTGTTAAGATTATTCAATGCAAAATAAAGTCACAACAAGCCATATTCATATTAATATATAAATGGTTATATAGATGTAGGCTAGTACAACACACAGAACTGTTATCAAATTGATAAGTTACTACTCTATAGACCATTATACTCTCTTTTTAGCCGTCATCACACTTCCTTTTAGCTGAAAGCAGTAACAACTGAATCTTTGACTGGAAAACCTCCTCTGATCATCGTGCAGCTGTACATCTAAAGACTTAAAGCACCTTTTTATTTGGATTCCTACATGGACTTACTGGATCTTTTTACTCTTTTTTTATTTATCTCCTCACGGTGAAGGTGTCTTAAGTGCTGGCCACATGTGCAGCATAAATAAACATATTTATAGCTTTCCTTTGTTTGCTCAAACCGAATGGAATGTGTTACCTTTCTTCTGCCTCATTCATGATCTTCTCTTGTGCATTGTTGCCAAAACCTTATGTAGATACAGCACAGGGTGCTTTGGTGCCCCAGCTGCTAGATAACAGCAAAATGCATAAAGATCCTATACCAGCTGCAAGGTATAAGGCTGTTTGTTGAAAAAAGGGTGTTTGGATGTGAGCAGGGCTCCCCCACTGAGCGATGATTAATACCTATCTGTGACTGTGTGTATGTGTGTGTGTGTGTGTGTTTTTGTGACTAAATGAGTGACCATGTGAGTTAAAGATATAGATTTACTCTGGAGGACAAGTACTTTGTTGCCTTTTAACCACTCTACTGTTAAAAAGAGAAAAAAAACAAGAGAAAAATGTTTCCAACCTTTGCCTTTTTTTCGATCGATGCTTTGAAGATGCACAGCCAGAGTTTCTCAATGTCTTAGTTAGAAGTGGACCTTGTAAATATGGTGTTAAATGTTACAACTCAACTGTACATGTAATGGAAATTTCAAAGTTGTCAATAGTGTGTGTATTTACTGTGTGTTTGTTTTTTTGTAATTTGAAAAAAGATATTCTCTCAACATGGAAACTCTCATTTGTTATGAAATTGCAAACTGAATAAACATTTATGCTTTGTGATAAAATTACATTTTATTATGTGCTTGCATCAGGTTCTACAAAAAAAATGACCTTTCCTGAGCTTTGATACTGACAAGTGAAGACTGTGTATTGCGTTCATTGCACATTTCACCACATGGGGGCAGCCTAGTGCTTGTGAGAAGCTTCTGCCTTTTACTTTGAAATTCTTCTTAACACAAATCCACATTTTAACATCTGGCACTTGGAAAAATCTTTACAAAAAATGTCACCTAAGTGATATTTTACATAAAAAAAGCTTAAGATTTAAACACTTAAACGCTAAAAGCTTGAATTGTGTTTTTCTAGAGAAAAATTCAAACTGACTGTTTCAATCAGGGTAGCTAACAGAATTGCCATCAAACTGTAGACTGAAAATAATCATCACAGCTTATTTCACCACACCAGATGCTAGCATACAGGAAGTAAAATGGAGAATATATAGACCAAATCAAAGTTAACACCTTCTATAAAACATGTAAAGTTAAACGTACAGTAAAATATGTGGCAAGATGGAAGAAAGCAACTGCTTTTACTAGTGTAAATTATAGATGAGGGACAAGTTACAGAAAAGACAAATCCCTTTCCACAAGAGACAACGTGTTCAGTCAGCAATTAAAACTGAAAACAAACAGGAACACATGCAAGGTAAATGGATAAAAAAAGAAGAATTAATAGCTCCAGGGACCTGCCTCATTAAATTAGACAAATGTGTAGCTGCTGCCAATAAACTGGTGAGACTGATTGCTTCGGTGTGTGCTAAAGTGTGAAGATCCTTGACAAGAGAAGGACATAAAAACTCATTGTCTAAAGAAATATGGTGCAATGCTAACAGACCACAGCCCACCATATGGCTCAGAGAGTGAATTACTTGGTTTCTGGCCATGAAGAGTTCGCTTCCACACACACACACACTCCAAACCACTCTGGTTATGAGAGGGGACAGATTGGTGTGACAAAGTTTGCAGACGAGACGATGCACATGAGGGCAGCAGCTCCCTCCTTCACCCAAGCATCTGCCAAACATCTGCCAAGAGGAGAAGAACACACACACACACACATCTGCCATGAGAAAAAAAAACACACACACAAAGTTGTGGTTTCACACTTCACCTTTCTCGTTGTTTTCCACAGATTGTCTCTGCAGAAAATTGTGTTTTAGTGGGCCTGAGCACACACACATTTACCACGAGACTTCAGTGAAAATACTTCCATCGGATCTGCTGCTGCACAACTTATTTCAAAAGCTTTATTTATGCTTTGATGATGATGGTATGTTTCTATGTCACACGGACGGACTGAGCGTTCTCTACGACTGAGTTTTAATTATGTAACACTCGGGCTTTTGAACTGAGCAAATACAATTAGACAAATGCCAAGGCTAAAAATATGACACTGTAGAGATCCTGCGTGTGCGGGGTGTGGGTGGGAGCCTTTGGCAATATACTGTATGTTGTTGTCATGAGAGAGGTATAACTATAGCAACACATACTCCATGTTGTGACATATCACTGGTCATATTACTGCATTTTTTCTCTCTTTTTGCTTTGTTTTTCATTATAGTATTTAACACCACCAGGCAGCTACCTCTGGATTTTTCTTTGTAACTCTTCTTTGAAAGAGTTAATTAGAAGACAAAAAAAACGGACACAAATCCGTCGAACAGCTGAGGATAACAATTGCAAGGATTTAAAGTTTTCAGGTTGACTAGGCAAACTGTTTAACACATGGATAAGGTGTTTTTTTTTTAAATATCTGTTTGATTATTTTACAACAAAATTCTCATATACAAAAGATAAGAATTAAAAGCTGAATATGAAGGGGAAACACAATTTAAACATGCAAAATGTGATATGAGCTTTTCATTACCATGTGTCAAAAATGACTTTAAACTAATTAAATACAATAATTTGCAATGTGATTAATTTAAATATGTGATTTGGACGTCCTGAGTGACTCCTAAGCTAGTTTCATCAGAACTAAGAGCAGTTTGGTAGTTGTTTTTTACCTTGACTGGTTACTATCTCATTTAAGTGAGATGGTAAAAGAAATAAATGATATATTAATCAATCATCATTTGGGTTTTACCTGCTAATATTGATTGATTTAGTTTGTAACTGCATTTTGTGGTAACTACATTTTTAAAAATGTTGTTTTCTTCAAACAAGTATGAAAAACAAGCGCCGACAAGATTCTAGTCTCAATGAATTTTGAATAAAATATGCAGTGAACTGAATGCGTTTTGGTTTTGCATTACAGAAAGTGCTTTCATCTGTCTTTTTAATGCTGGAGTAAAGTTATATTCAAAGGGATATATATATACACTCGTGGCAAAAACTGACATAAGCACTGACATGAGAAAGAACAGCTTCCTGCTTGAATTCGATTTGTAGATTACTGATGTGAGGATGTGCATATTTGGGTTTAAATGAAATGTGTGAGCAAAGCAGCAAAAACTCATTAGCTCAGTCCACCCAGGAGCTTTTTAGCTCCACAGTTCAGTATATTCAAGCCAAGTTTATCTGGATTCCCCAACTCGCCACATCGTATAATTTTTTAATCTCACCATTCAATCGGTTCAGCGGTTCCAGTTGATTCCCCGCTGATGCTTAGTGATGGTGGTCCTGAATAATTAAACAATACTGACAGCCATGTAGGGGTCCGTTTCCATGACAACCCGTCTCCCGGTGTCCTCGCTGCCCTGAGGAGTAATGTAGATCTCCTGTCTGCTTAATGTCACAGTAACAGCAGCAAACTGGCACAGATAGACTTGCAGTTTGGGGTCAGTGGGAGCTTTTGATTACATGTTCGACCTCCGTCTTCCTCTTTGTTTAACGCCGTCACACAGGAAAGGTGTGGCACATCACCTGTCATCAAGCAAAGGGAAGAGGGTTCTGTGTTAATGTGACTCTACAAGTGGTTTTTTAAGGGCCACAGCTTTATGCAGGGCTCATAATACAGTTGGAGGAAGTGAAATTGAGTTTTTGTTTGGCCTTTTCCAACATGGCTGCTTATAATTCAGTCAATCTGGGCACAAACAGCCACACAAGATACTGATGAGTCAGTGCAGAGATGGGTGGGATCGCTTTAAGGTCACAGAGAAAATATTTTTATGATGTCTCTAATCTTTCCTGACAGTATGTTGATGAGAGTGATACTCCATCCACCAAACAAACACACACATTCACACACACACACAAAGTCTCCTGATCTCCCCTCACACACAGCTTTACTCAGACAGAGTCAATTACCCTTTAACATCAAATGGTTCATCAGTTCCCTGGCCCGTTAGACAGTGAATTAACCTTATCTACCTGTAGATGAAGAGGTATGGATGTGACGGTTATAGCCTTGTCCCAGTCAGAGTTGTTACTCGAAAAATATGCCGTGCACTTTCCACCCAGCATGATGCAGGCTAATCAGGCCCCGAGAAATGCAATAAAAAAAGGATTATGATGCGATTTTATTGTCAAAAAGTGCTTTATACCTTGTTTTAATCATTCACTCTATTAGTATGTGGCTACGTGTTGTGTTTGGGGACTCCAAGGGGCCGTGAGGTGTTTAAATGCTAAAACCCAGCATGGGATTTTGAAAGCCAAACTTCAAAATTCAGTGAGTCCCAACTGATTTGAGCACCATGTTGCATGAGTCAGTGGATGACTCAGAAAGGCTGACATTGCTCCATGTGTGTACTATTATTAAAAGATGGCTTCATTTGGGTGAATGTAATATTCATTTTGCTTGAGGTGTAAAGAGACCTTGAGGAAGCTGTTAAGACTCAAATGTTTTGATTTGAACGGAGACACGGAGTCATGGCTGAGGACCTCCTGAAGGCTTTTTTCCAGCTTTTGTTTATTGCTCTGAACAAAATCTGCACTTATGAGGCCACCAAACTGTTCACGGAGATTACTGTTAGACAATCATGAGGTTGAAAACGATAATGAACATGACAGCAGCGATCACACCTCATGCTGCCAGCCTCAGTCTCCAAATGAACTAATTATTGCTGTGAAACCAGTTGCCTGTTGAGATCATTAATTTGAGGCATGAGATGTGGTTACCAATCCAAGATGATTATGGTTCCCCGCAGAAACAGTACCAGACTTGAGTCAGCTGTGGCCAAACACCGGGGCCTGCCTCTCTGCTGAGAGTTACTGCACCAGGCTGCTACTGACGCATCTGATCCGGCAACCGAGCTAAAAGCCAGCGTCTGTCAGCGCTTAAGGGAATGTGTTCAAACGCAGAGGGATCACATGGTGACTCCTGGGAGACACTCACTCAGTATTTAGCCTGTTTGCCAGAGGGACAGCCTCAAGACTTACATTAGTTAACAGAAACCAAGTTACTCTGGTACCCTTTCTAACTGACCGACTCAATATGTAAGGAAATTCCTCACTGTATTTGTGCCTAACTGATGATACAGTTTTTGTGTTTGGGATTGTGTGATTTCTGTATTTAGGGGAATCTGTGCCATCAAAAACATCACAGCACTTTCTGATTAGAAGTAGATTTTTTTATGCTATTGGATGAACCTAAAAAGAAGGCCGTTATTTTCTGCTATTGCACATTTCTGATTGATTTTCTATGATGCACTTAAATCTCATATGAAACTCTAAACAATACAAACATCAATAAATGTGTGTAAGTGTATGTTTTGTCACTGATCTCTCCTTGCGTCAGCTGTTTGTATACAAGATCACAGCACTGAAATACATATGAGGGTAAGTTTCCATTGCTGCACAGAAAAACTCCTCTGTGCTTTTTCTTGCTCCTTTCTGTGTTAATAAGACTGCCATTATCTACACAGGAAAAAAATTACACAGAAATGAAAATGGCTTTTTGTCCTTCGCCGAGGGATTAGTGACATTACTTCCAATTAAAGTTAAAAGTCCACCTGTGAACTGTTGTACGCTAAGTCCTTTGTAAAACTTGAGGTCATTTGAGCTTTTATTTCCTCTTTATTCCTTCACTCTCTGCACTGTTCAATGTCCTGCTGCTCAGCCGCCTCCTCATCCTCCAGTTTCTTTTCCACAATCACTGTCTCCTCTTATGTGTGCCCTACAAAAAGTATTTGTAATAATGAGTTTGTGGAGGAACCACCTCCTCACTGTTACCCACAGTCTGGTAATTGATTGCTAATTGCCATGCTGTTATGTGGACCTATTGTCTAAGATGCTTTGCTTCCCTTAATTGCTTTGTCTTGTCGACGCTCTCTTTTCTTAGACCTGTCTTTCCTCTCTGATTTGAGCATGTTTGAGGTTTATTTAAATTTTGTTGAGCTCGAGGAGGCTTGTGTCTATACGTGTGCATGCAGCAGGTGCGCATGGTTTCATGTGATGTGAAAATGAATGAGGCCCCCGTTCAGCAGCAGTTTGTGCCTGATGTGACACGCCACAATTGGATGAATCATTTTATAATCTCACCGCTGAATCGGTGCAGACAGGCCATGACGAGAGGAGGGACGAAATGAAGGATGAGGAGAGGCAGGGTGGCAGTGTGAGAAGGGATGGAAAGCAAAGCATGGCAAAAAGCAGGAAAAAGGAAAGAAAATGGGATTTTAAAGAAAAGACAGATTGATTCCTGAGCTGAAAGGAGGAAAAAATAGTCTTTGTGGATGGATACCGATGAGCTAAGTGAACTCTTACGTCATGCTTATGTTTCCAGACAACAGAAAGGCATCTAAGGGCCCTAAAATGATCTGTAGCATGACAGGGGGCCCTAACTGTCGTCCCACAAGACTCCCCCTCCCCTCTGTTGCTGTGGCATCCGAGTGATCTCTTCATTAATTCATAGCAGAGCGCCAAACTAAATTAGCACTCGTTAGCCACCCGCTGTTTACTTTTCTCTATTTGCTATCATTAACTCTCCTCCCTTCAAACTGCTCAGTCTGCGTGTGTGTGTGTTAAGTGTGGTCATGTGTGTTTGTGTAGGGGAGGATTTGGGGGGTCGGCATCATAACAGCCTCACCTAGCAACCTGCCCTAGTGAGATGCTCAAAGGGTCTGGATCACTGGGGGTGACACACACACTGAGTCTCCCACCCTGCAGCCCCTCAGAGAAACTGTGACTCAGGTGCTTTTGTTGATGACGTTCCTCCTGCCAGATGCTCATCAGGCCCAGACAGCAGCCAGACTTGCAGGAACCCGTCTGCCCCGACACCCCAATTTTCATCCTCTTTCTCTCACCTCTGCTGAAACACACAAGGCCTTGCCGGTTGTGACAGGAAACAAGGCGCAGACTGATTAGCCAATGAAGACGAGCAGACGAGGAGACGTGCAGCATCACTGGAGAAAAAGGGACGTCAGTGCTTTATCTTCATCACCTTGGAAATTTATTTATTTAATCTGAATGATTTTTTTGTGTAGAGGCGCTTTAACTTCTTTGTCTTCTTCTTCTCTCTGAGTTTTAAGGCTCAAACACAGATGAGGCTTGACACAAGAAGCATTTAAACAAATGCAAAGCCAATCAGAGAGCTGCTGAAAGCTTTAGATTATAACAATACCTGTAATGATAAATGGTTTGATGCTTTTTTGGATGTTGAGGCTCTAAAGTAATGACTGTGGAAAATCTGGATCCTTGTCTTTGGCCCAGCTTTTCTCCTGGACCTACAGATGTGTTTTAATAGAGACTGACAGTGTCACACATCCAAACACACATGCACACATACATGCACAGGCTGCGTCATGCCTTGTCCTCCAACACGCCTGCACTAGCAGAGGGACGTCTTGCCCACCTGTGGCTTCTGACTCCTGGAGCCAGCCATCTTCTCTCAGCCACCATTCTCTCTCCTTCCAATCCTTTGGCTTCTTTCCTCTTTCCTTACCAGCTTCACACCTTTCTGTTTGAAAGTTTTTTTTAAAGGAAAGAAGGATTTTTTGATCAGAGGAGAATCCAGAAGATCATCACCAAGGTGAAGTAAGAGGGAGAGGAAAGCAAGTCCCAAAGGAGCCTTGGAGACCTTCAGAGTGGTAAGACATCAGCCATTTTGAATTTGAATTTGAATACTGTTTAAGTGATAAAGTTTGGGTAAAAAAAAAAATATTAAAAGGCCAATTATGATGATGATTTTACACATACACAGAATGTTAAATTAAGCCATACTTGTGGAAAAAAGTAGTAGAAATGAGGGCGAGTGATTTGGCAAATAACAAAAATGATCACTGTCGTCTTGAATCATGTGTTGAACTTTTATTGAGTGATGATTTTAAAAAAAAAGCAAGCTGTGGTAACAGATCAATCCTGAGAAGTGGTCGGCTGCTGGTGTGTTAAATAAATGATAGTCGTCTCCCCATATTCCCTCTCTTTCTTGCTTTTCGCCTCCATCTGTTGGCTGTTGGACACTGAAGCAACCATATGCTCTCTATGTATAAATCATCCACAAAAGCCTGCTCCCTGTTAGCCTGATAAAACATGGATTTAGCACATTTCTCAAAACAAGCCTTTGAGGGGTTTTATGTCCCCCTAACAGAGTGATCGTCGTTTGACTTTTTCCTTCCATGAAACCTTTTTAGTCTGCTTTTCTATTTGGACTTTGAGGGTTTAGTTTTCTTCTTTGCATCTTCAAAGTCTCATCTAAAACCAAAATAACATTCTCTGCCACCCTGACAAATAATTGCCTGCAAAGGTTCAAAGATGTTTAAGTCTTTCTTTTCTGAGTTTTATTTCTTATGTAAAAAGTAGCTGAGGAGGATCAGCAGAGTTGCAGCCTTTGTGTGTGTGTGTGTGTGTGTGTGCGTTTTACGTGTGTGTGTGCGTTTTACATGTGAGCGTGCACATGCTTCGGTCTCCTCTCCATTATTCAGTGATTAGCGACTTGTCTTCAAGCCGGTCTGTGGCTGTCCTTCACACACAGATGAGCTGTCCCTCATTAGCGTATATGTGGCTCAGATGAAGAGCCAGCACAAGTGAGCCGTCCAAATCCACACACACACACACACACATACACATGCATACATGAAAATTACTAATGCATCATTTCATAAGCATATTGAGAACATCATGGGATTGCTGGCCATCATTTACACTGTTGTCAAACAGCCTGTTAGATGTGTAGGAGTTTCAGCAGCAGTATGGACAGTTTTGGTGACATTCTCTGCAGGAGGCTGCATTCGCTTTTGGCTCATCTACTGAAATAGCTTGACAGCTAGTTGAGTCTTTCCCAGCTGAAGGCTTAAACAAGAGGAGAAAAATATGTTAAAATCATATTTTTTGTCTCACTTTGGTTGGTCTATTTATTTTTGCAGGGTTGTCACATATTGTAGCCACTGTGTTGAATTTATGGATGTGTTTCTCTTTGGGTCAGTAGTATTTATTATCTTTAAGTATGCACCTGACGCACATAGCAGACGTACTTGAATGAAATTCACAAATTCTGGCAAACAGAAACACACATATTGTCTGTGAATGCTGTGTGTGAATTATTGATTGCTTCAGCCTGCTTAAAAATGCATCCCCAACCTTTCTATCGCACAGAGAGGAAGCAGTAATTAGTGTTAGGATATGAGAGGAGACAGCGGCTAATTATCAGTTGGGTAAACACAGCAGCTCTCCTACTCTTTTTAGATTAAATTTCTTTTT
>JAPZDV010000022.1:24646514-24718906 GCA_029814665.1 Acanthurus lineatus
AAAATAAAGTAATTAACGTTGTTTTGTTTACTTCCGGTGGCGCCTGACCCATAACCTTGGTCACGTGTGCAGGCACATCAGGCAACCTGAGCCATCCTGGCTAAAGCACAGTCTATGGCGCAAAAATGGTAACGACGGACTTTTAGGCGGAAAGTTTCATTTTAAAAAGCCATTAAAATAGCCTTTGAATTTAAATATACTTTATTTATGTTGACTCTGATTTTTCATGAATAAATATCCGCTATAGTCTTAAGTAGAAAAAATGCGATTAATTGCGATTAATTACAGAAAATTGTGCGATTAATTTTTAATTTTTTTTTAATCGATTGACAGCCCTAATTTTTACATTAACAAATATATGGCAAGTTTCTGATAAAGCTAATATACCCTTCCTGTATCAAAGTATCAAACAGCAGACAAAACAGACTACTCACCATCTTGTGTTATTTTTTTCTATTTTCTTTTTGTAAATATTGATCCAATGTGAACTAAAAAAACAAGATAACTATGGCTCATGTGGGGGTCAAATGCTTTAAGGCATGGCTTGTTTAGATTTTTGCTCTCTGGCGACTCCTAGCGGTCGCGTCAAAAAAAGACACCGCGTCAGACGGCAGTTGGTGCGCTCGAGCCGCACACTTGACGGTTGATATTTCTGTATTTGTCCGTTTGGTCCGTGATTTTCTAGAAAGGCCACCGACAGGTAAGATCAAATCAACGCAAAAGCAACATAATTTTACACATACAAAACAATAGTTTAATCGTAAATTATAACTTTGTTTGTTGTTTGGGTTTTGTTTTGCCTAAGATTTGCTATTGGCGATATTAGCATGCTTGCTAGCTATGCTAAGGCTGCGTTAGCTAATTTTGATATTATGGACACCTGTTATTATGAAGCCTTAAACAAAGATTTTCAATCCACCTTTCTTTTAGCTTAACACAAGTAACATGTAAAACGTATGTTTAGCTTTGCTCATTGAATTTAATTGCTAAATTAAACAGTTATAGCAGTAGATGGCAAAATTGCAGTGTGAGCTTATTGTCACCAGAGAACTTATTATTTTTCTAATAGACTGAGATAAAACTTTATTTTTGCCTTAAAAGTTAATCTTTTGTCAATAAAAAACGAAATTTCTTCATAATTAAACTATAATGTTGTCCATTAATAAAATAAGTTCTATAAAATGAAAACCAAACAGACAAGTTAATTTTGATCTTGCTCTTTATCATCTGGCAATCTAAGCTATACTTTTTAATAGTATTTATTTATTAATAAGAAGAATGTTTATTGCTTGCAGAATAATATTATTTAATAAATGAGACATCCTCAAATGTTTTGCTTTGTCTCTATAACAAATTTAAAACCCAAACAGATTCACATTTGGTAACATTTTCAACTTAAGCTATCTACTATGACATACTAAAACACTTAATATTTTGCTGTATCCATTTGGCTTTTCTAATGAAATCCATTATAATTGGCTAAAAATAATTACCTGTATCAGTGAATACAGCAGTGAGGGTTAACTTTGAAGACTGTGGAGCCTTCGGTGTCGTTCTGTGTTTGATCAAAAATTGTGATTATGTGCTTTTTCTATCCTGCCTCTCTGTCTCCCTCCATTTCATCCTTCAGGAGATATCCGTCTTGCTTTTTTCACTTTCCCTGTCTCTCTTGCTTAGTAATACAATTTCTCTCTCTCCCTTTCTTACTCATACTTACACTCACACAAACACACATGCACATATACACACAGTCATACATAAATACACACAGAAGCTACTCTCTGGTGGTTAGTGGTTGCTGGGAGTGAGGACAACTACGTCCCTGGTGTTTAGACATTGACAACTCTCCTTACTGTATCTCCATGAATATATTTCCCAAATCTGCTCTTTTTCTTTATCTATCTCTAATTCTGTCTCTGTCATCTTCTTTTGATGCAGAATATGTTTATTGTCAAAAAAATGGTCAAAATTATTTTAGATTGTCATTGAATAACAAGCTTTTCCTCACAACCTCACCTGAAGAAATTACTCATCGTCATCTTCTGTCAATTCCATCAGATCCATAGCATGGCATGCCTCTGAGCTTCAGCTGAAGACTTTAAGTGAAAAGTGTGAGTGCGAAAGGAGAGGATGACCAGTAATGCAGCAAGAGACTCAAAATTTGAGAACAAATGTGATACGCATCTGGTAATTGCAAGAAAACAAACTTACCCTAATCTGACTTAACTCATGAACTGTCATCAATGTACATCATGAGGAAGATGAGAAAGAAGAAGAAAAAAGAGGGGGACATGTGTATCTTGCACGGATAGGAAGAGCAAGACAGTAAGATTGTGAATGAAAAGCTCATGGAGCAGGAGCAAGAGGAAGAGGGAGGAGATGAAGGTTCAGTAGCTGTGGGCTTTGAGAGCGTGTTGTTCACAGTGAGAGAGTGACTTACTGAACAGGGTGTCTGTCTCGGTGCCTCTCAGTCAGCTTAAAGCAGCTCTGCAAAATGCTCAACAGGAACCCTGCACTCCAGAGACTCTTGCTTGTCACTTCATTTTCGTGGTCTGGTAACCTCTTCTTTATTACTGTCTCCACCTGTCTCACTATCATTTGCTCTTTTTCTTGTTTTTCTCTTCCCACTTTGTGAGCTCTTTGTTATTTTTTGTCTCTGTCTTGAAGTCCCTTTCACCCACTTTAAAATATTGTACCCTCCAACCTCCTCCTCCTCTCCCCCTCCCTTCCTCTCTCTTCCCTTGCCATGTTTCCTTGTTTCTCTCTCTCTCTCCCTGTCTCTCCCTCTCTCTCCCTGTGAGGAGGGAAAACAGCATCAGTGGCCGAGCCACGATAACAGCACATGCAACAGGGTGCAGACAGCACCTTCTGCTTTGCCACCTCTCCTCTCTGACTCTAATCCCAACCAGACAGAGGCTACAGTGAAGACAAGAAGAGCACAGGAGTGCAGCCGAGCAGGTGAAGATCTGTTGTCCTGCTCCTTTTGATCAAGACATCAGAAGAGGGAAAAAGTAAACGAAACAGAGACAGAGTAGTTCTCCTGCACAGTCTTTCAAAGTTAAAAAGAAGACTTAAAGAAAGAGAAGAGACACAGAGACTGAGTGGCTTTGAATAATTCAGAAGACAGAAGAGTTGAGAATGAAGTAAAGATGCTACCTGTAGCACTAGTTTGATTAAAGAACAGCCTCCTTGACTCATCGTGGCTACCCTGCTTCCCACATCTCTTTGACTGAATTTTCAACATCATGGCTTCCAAAAAGAAGTGGGCTGAGCGGAGGGAGCTGCGCAGGGACCGGCCGTTCTCCACCCGCGATGATTCATCTGTTGCGTCCGGGACATCTGGGCCTGGGCGTTCCACCACCAGGGGGCGTTTCTCAGAGTCCTGGAAGAGGCTCAGCTCCAGAGGGGGGTCCACTAAGAGGGGGGTGCTCAACTCTCAGCAGCCACCGGTAAGATGTTGCGAGGATACACATGCCTCCTCTACATGTTCACCCAAAGATTAATCAATGACCTGGGTGCTGGGAGGGAAACGGGACAGGAAAGGTTCAAGGTAGAACCTTGCCTGGGAGGGCGTTAAGCAGCAGCGAGGGATTAGGAGAATATTGGGGTAGAAGAATCTGAAAGACTAACTAGTCAGTTAATTGACCAGTATAAAGATGTATATTCACTCTGTGGTGCCACCAGCATTTAAGCATCATGTGTGATATCATATCAAGTATTGCCTAAAATAAGATGCTTTTTTTGCTAACAGTTGTTTTTAGCTTGATACAGTCTTCATCACTTGTTGCCTTGGAAACCAGGTACTAGAGTGAATAATAGTAACAATATAGCAACAGTAGTAACAGAATACTTTGATTTGCTTTATATGTATACTTTGTGCTTTAAACTTCAATACATAAACATACTTAATTACCATTAAGATTTACAGTTGCAACATATTTTATTTTAATCTTCTGGAGGACCATAACATGTTATCTACCAAAGACTAGTGGTGACTGAGGTGGTCTGTGCTTCCTGTACTTAATGAGTAAATTGACCATAGAGCAAGTCAGTCTAAAACATACAGCTGCCAGCTGATATTCACTGGAAAACAGTGCACAACACTATCATGCAATAGTGACTCAAACTATGAAATACCCTTATCAGTGTGTGATCTAAAGATAAGACAGTCCTGAGGGGAAATGTATGTCACCTGCAACTCGTCGTCTTCACAAGGCAACTGTTAGTAATGTCTGAGCTACTTAAACATTGTTAATTTTGCATTGGATCACAGAGCTATAAAACAATTTTTAGAGACAGTTGGGGATCTGCTAAAATTCTGCTGTAAGTTTTTAAAACCTTCACTTCCTTGTGAAAGCTGATCTTAGTGGCATCAGGTGACTGGAAACAATAGGGTATGAAATGTGGTGTATGATCAAGGCAACCATGGCTAAAGAAAGATGCTGCCATTATTAGGAGTTATGAATTTTTTAAGGATTGTTATAGTCCAAAAACATTATCAGCTGTTTTATCAGCTTGGTCCATTTTACCAAGGCATAACATCTGTATTTGACATAGTTACACTCTGTCTTGATGGCTTCTATAATTTTTTTCTGATATTTCACTCCATTCGCATCTTTTTTCTCTTGATCCCTGCACCTGCTTAAAGGTAGTGGGGTGCTAATAGTGCCTTAAAATTGATGTATACCCATGTTTTTTGGCAACATCTGTCAGGCTAATGGGAAAAATGTCTCCATAGGCATTGTGGCTATGATGAAACGTCTCTGTGATCTGGATCTGACGGATCTGTTGTCGCGTCCACTCTATTTCTGAAATGTAGAACTTCACTGATGTGTATGGATCGAGGTCAGAATAAAGCTGGCTGCGAGTTGGTGCTCATGGACTATCACACTTCGCCAATATGTGGAGTGATATTTGGCAGAGACATCTGAGCTGGGAGATGTGTGGGAGACAGAGATATGCCCTGTTTGAGATACGGGCTTTATTCCTTTTTTCAGATGTGTCCCAGTAACCAGTACTATTTTCTATTGCTCATATTGTTCTGATATAGCAATCTTAGAGGAAATATGTTTTTAAGCAAAACTGAATCAATATGTTTTAGAACAAAAGAGCATGTGTGTGTGCTCCTATCTGTCTGTAGCTGTGTTTAAGTGTGTCTGTATCTTTGTGCACAGAGAGAAGCTAAGCTAAGCAACACAAATCCCAAAGGATTTGTGTTGCTTGGATATGAGATCACAGAATGATACTACCACAACACCACTGCTACTCTCAAATCATCCGACACTTGAATAATTAGTCAATTGCAATGGCCAGGTGTGTTTCTATGTGTGTGTGTCAGATCGTATGTTTGTTACTGAGTAAGTGAGTGATCCCATGAGTGACTCACTGATTGAGTGGCTCACAGATTGAAAGGATAGATATTAGAAGAGAAAGTGATGGATGGAGAATTACTCAACAGGTGCCTTGAGAGTCATTGATAGCTTAGAATTAGTGAAAGATGAGAGGGAATAAGTGACCAAGACAGACTGTGAGAAGCGCTTTACGACAACTCTGTGGTGCTGTGGATTCGTTTACCTTCATGAATCCACTGTAAAAATTTCTGTATTTTTTTTCATATCAATATCAATATCAATATATATTGCAATTTATAACTTGATAATGCTTCCGGTTTGAAACAAACTTCCATGCTACAGGTGCAAAAGAACCACCGAAACAGTCAAGAAAAATGCTAGTTAGGCGCACTGTTCATTATTTACACATGTGCTTGTATTTTACACTTTGTAAATAATTTCTTCTTATTATGTATGCAAGTCTTTAATGATTAAGCGTATGATTAAGCATGTGTCTCATTTTCTGTCATCTTTCTTTTTGCCATGTAAATGCCCTGCAGTTCATCAAGCCATCTGTGGTACACCGAAGCCTTCTGCTCAGTACAGCAAAAGAAATCCCCTGTCCTCTTAGAGCAGGACCAAAATGTTTGTCAGGTTAAAGTTAACTATGTAATGTTTTTGTGGGTTTGGTGTTTTTGGTTGTATGTACAGTCAAAAGTAAGAACTAGCATGTCAGAACACATCCCATTCCAGAATATGGCAATGTGTGATTAGATAAGATAAGATGTACTTTATTGTCTTTGGCCTAAAGTGCCAGATGCAGCTGCACATAAAAAAATACATTACAAACACACTGACGTAGTCAACAGTGCAACATTGATCACTACTTTACAGTGTCAATGGGATAAGAGAATATTGCACATGTTCCTTACATGGCACATGATAACAAAAAATGCAATATAATTATTAAGGCTATGTTAACCCATAAACACGTAAACACATTAATAGACCTTATAATAAAAGAAGTATATTAAATCCAAAAACAAGTTGCAGCAGTAGCACTGCAGCCGGATCGCCAACAGAGCAGCGCCACCGGAAGCAGAGGAGGATGGTGGTATCTAGGAGGAATATGGTGGCTGTTACTGATGATTTGATTTGTTGCTGCTAGTGTGACTAAATGTTGTCCTTTTTTTTTGCCTTATTCTGCTTTCTGCTTTTTGACCCTTTTGGGGAAAGTAACAATTGCAGTTGATAGTTATAATCTCAGTGACCTCCATGTCAAATAATGGTCATAAGTTAGCAGCTAGCTGGGTTATGCTTGGGGTGCATTTAGTAGCCGTGAACCAAATATTTTCCTCTGGATTTGACAAAGACCAAAATAAGAGCTTGACAGAGAGTAAAAATTGGACTTCACATTTGCCGAAAGGCCAGAAATGTGATGTCTAATGAACTTCTAGAAGTAACTTTTTACTAACAAATTTGCTCTATCAACTTATATGTCACTTTGTCAGTGTTTTGTCAGAAACATGTTTCTACTGCCCCCAAACATCAAAAGCTCCCTCATAACAGTTTAAATTATCCTAACATTCTTTGGACACTTTGTCACTTCTCATACGTGAAAACTTACCATACCAGGATATTCTGTAATTGGAGTACAATTATAGCAAGCTTTCCATCTGACCTCTGGTCACTTTTCATGCAGAAGATGCACATGCATAATAGGATAAAGTATAATAGGATAAAGTATACTGATTTTTCATTGTTTCATTGCAAAGGCTGGTTTGGTTTTGTTATTGAAAAATTCAATTTGTTCTTTTTTAACCTGCTGTACCCAGGGGGAACAACACTGAAAATGTGTGAATGCCTCTACTGGATTCTCATTACAATGAACCCAAGTGTGATATTACTTCATGAGACATAGTTTGGAAAGAAGGAAAAGAGTTTTGTTGGTTCCTATGGAAACGTCCCATGATTCAGTGATTTGTTGTTTTTTTATCGGGATGGTTTTAGAACAAAGTGGCGAGCATCATCGTCTGGCACCCTGATCTTTGTTGTTTTTGTTTTCTGTGAAAGTCTGGCATTTTCTCCTTTGCTGCTTGTTTTTTTCTGCCAAATGACAAGTTTTAAACCCATTTTAGTTCAGAAAAACATAATAGTTTCAGAGTGTTGTTTTGTGTCTGTAAAAAACCCTCCCACTGCATAGCTCAAATTTAAGCAATTTGATCAAGGCAGCTACAGATTTTCAAAAGCAGAATAAAGTTGAGGCTATTAGTTTGCTCACACAATTGAACTTCACTTGTCAGTAGTTAATGACCGAGCACACAGGCTACCAAACAAAAACACACAAATATGAACAAATATGAACAAATACAACTGTACAACCTCAGATGCAGCCAATCAGTACTGTGTCATCTGAAAATGTTGGCAGACAGTGCCTTAGGGATGCAATCACTGATCGAGAGTGAGAGTAGTGGGCAAAGCAAACATTGTCAACCACAAACCTGCTTCTGTCTGTCATGAAGTTGGTGATTTATTGATAGGCATAGACAGTTTTTTCTTCTTGGATGGCTCAGGTGTTGCAACATGATATGTTTTTCCATGTTGACTGCTTTGTCTACTGAATTGTCTGTATGCAGTTTTTTTGGGGTGCCAGTATGACAAGAGATAGAAACTAGGTGTTTTTGCATTCATTTTCAGTGTGTGCATTAAACTAGCTAAATAGAAACTCATTCATTTTAAAAAATGAAACACTGAACTCTCCTTAATTACTCTTGGCTGAATCTTTTGATCTTTTTTGGTCCATTGATCAGTAAAAGCAAAAGTACAACAAACAATGAAAACAGACATAGCAAATCCTGACATACACAAAGAATGTTCCTTAAATATTTACCGAGTTGTCCTTTCCATTGAAGAAACTAAAAGTAGTCCCCTTGTTATCCTGTGTCTTATGTCAAATATGTGAGTGACTGCAAGAAAAAGAGAGAAAATTTCCAAAGAATATCGACTCCATGTCTTGTATTTCTCCTAATGAAAAAACTAAATACATACAGCAGTGAGGCTGCATCTGTGCCTCTATCCAGCTTCATGCTTAATATGGTCCATCTCTCACCTGCTTCAAAACTATAACTTAACAGTGATTCTGTACCAATTTTCCTAGCAGCCTTTTTACGCAGAGTTCTCCATGTTTGGCACATTGTGTGGGACAGTGTGCTTTGCTTGCAAAGAGAATGTGTAATGGGGATGAAGAAGAAGCACTCTGGGTTCCATCTGCGGCCTAAATGCAGTTGAGAGCGACTGTACAAGAGGTTAGGACTCCTCCATCATGTAGCTCTACTTTTTCCGCTGCTGTGGTAAAGTTTTTCTCCAAGCAAAGTGGCAGCTGGATTCATATTTGTGTTCAAATGCATTACATATGCATTTCACAGTTTAACAAAAATTATCTACTTATTACATCTCTGTATTATTTGTTTTTTATACACTTTTAGTCTTAGTGTAAATATAATCTAATGCCAAATGATTAGAACATAAACTTGAAATTGTGTTGGATTTCAGTTCAGATAGATGGGGAAATTAACAGTAACTTAGTTTACTGACATACGTGTGTGATATGGTCAGCCACTTCAAGGTAATACTGAAATCACACATGAAGAAAAAATTGCCTTTATAAATGTACTGATAATGGCATTTGTTTGAACCCACTAATGCATTTAAGACTATTCATACAAAGCAGAACTTTATATTGTCTCTGAAAGATGCCAGGGTGAGGATTTTTTTCAGTAGTTACTAAACTTGTGACAGCAGCAATGTTACTGATTATATGAAGTTGACCACTCATTTTTCTCGGAGCAGAAAGTCAGGGGAAAATGTAAAATAAGAGAAACTAAAAAAGATCCATTGTTTTCATAGAGGTATCATTCAAAGGAGTACACAATCAACAGCTTGGGTGATAAGGACCCACAGCCTATTTTTTAAGTCATTAGTCTATCCTAATACACCTCATCCTAATTAAGAGAAATTAAACTGCAATGGGAAGGGAAGTGAAAAAATGAGAGAGCCATCTGGAGAAACGGGGGGGCAAATAGTAGCCGCGGCACCAAGTACATCAGGGAGAACCAGAAGCAAAACTAAAACTTCAATAAAAAATAATTTCTTCCATCTGAGAGTAATAATAGTAGTTGTTATAGTGATTTGTTTCTCTCATTCATACAACATTTCAGACTTTCAGTTCGGGCTGAATCATAACAAACCTGCGGCTGGCATGCCAGCACAGCTAAGTCCTCCACATTTTAATCTGCTTAACACATGTTTCGGTGGCAGACCGGTAGTACAAATAAGCAGGTTATTTGATGACTGTGATGGTGTGTGTGTGAGTGTGGGTGTGTGGGTGTGTGTTTGTGGGTGTGTGTGTACGAGGAGGGTGTTGACTGACATCCGTGGCAACAGTAGCTTGGAAACAGCCTGAAGTAGCATGTAGAGTTTGCTTAAGCAGTGAACACGGTGGGAGGTGTTAGATAGTGGGAGAAAGTGCTAAGAAGACAAAGCATCTTTTGGGAGGATGAAAGAACTTATTTGCGTGTGTGATTGTGTTTGCATGAGTATGTGAGACAGAGGAGGGCAGCGGGTGTGTGATACAGATGGAGCTTTCAGTGCGAGAGGGTTGAGTAGATATGGGAAATTTGAGTCCAAGGGTGTGAGGTGTTACAAATTAAAGTGGTACATTTTCTCTCTTGTTTTCCTCTTATCTTTCTCCTGCACACTCACAAACCCTTTTGTTGTTGAAGCCTGACTAAGAAGATCTTTTCCCTAGATACTATTTAGAGAGATGCTGTGGATGGTGAACTTTTTGGGCAGAGGAGTGGAAAAGGGCAAAATGAACTGCGGCCATGAAATAGAAAAGGGAGAGCACAGGAAAGAGAGAGGGGGAGGTTTGATAAGGTTGCAGGGCCAAGTCTTGTTATCGTGGCAATGATTTTTCAACTCACCTTGCTGAGGCAGTGACGATAGCTCACCCGTCAGACATTATATATGGTGTGATGATGTATTTAGAAAATGGAATGGCTGATGCAAGTGATATTCTGACCTTAAAAACACTCATCACTGTCCCTCCAGTTTGAGTCCAGTTGACTCTGCCACCAAGTTCCACTTAACTGAACTATCATTGAAGTTTGTCACTTTGTCTGGTTTCATAACCAAAAATACCAAAAAAAACAGCTGAACAACTTTTGTGGACAAATCTTACACCACCAAGACTCCGCATTTTCCTTGTAATCTTAAAAATGCCATGCAGATAAAAAGACATGCATGGGTGTCAGATAATGTGTGAAAACCCTCATTAGAAATGTAGATTTTAATACTGCTTTTATTTATTGCCTCTTCGTTTTCTCTATTATATCTGACAAATCTGCAGATTAATTTATTCTCCTCTCTTTTCTCTCCAAGTGATTTAAGTGCACCAGAGGTATCATGACAGCTATATAATCCTTTTCCTCTACAAGGCTTTTAGATCATCTGTTGAAGTGAACAGTAAGAGGGCACTGTGAGAGGCTAATGAATTAAATTGAAAAGCTCTTTTTTGTCATATCACAGTGATTGAAGTGTGTTGTTCTACTGTTGCTTTGTTTACACTTTTTGCTCCTTGCCCTTCAGGCCAGTGCACTAATTCTGATTGGCAGGAATTTAGAACTGAAATCATTACCTTTGTGCATTTCACATTTTACTGCCAAAGAAGTAAAATCTACTCAACCATGTTTGGATGCCACACATACACATGTATATATGCTGTAGAGAAATGTAAACATATAAAAAATCTGAAATACTTAGGTTTTTCTCAGATTTGTGTTGCCAAAATCATTAATTAGAAAAACCTGCTTTTGTTATAGCCAGAACAGAATGGAGTAACCACATGTTCATAAGCACAGGGCATGGTGACTTACAAAGCAATATATAGCCTCTCCCAAAAGAACATGATTTGAGTTGCTCCCCTTATGGATTTGTCAGATTACTGGCATGGGTCCTGATCAAAGCTTTTTTAAACCCTTCTCTAAGCAGCCTTGCTCTGAATTCCTTCTGCTAATTTATCCTCACTCAGACAGAGGAGGAGAGGAAGCGAAGTGAAGAGAGACACACAGACAGAAGCGTTTCAGAGATGCTCAGTCATGCCTCATCCAAAACAGCTTTCATTAGAGAGTGTGTATTAGATTAGGTTTTTTTTTTTTGTACGCAAAAAGAAATGATTGGTTTTATTTCCTTTATTTCTGTCATGAAAATCTTAAGCTGTTCACTGGTTTTGGTGCTGTGTGTTGATGTCAACACAGAAAAGGCTTCACTATGACATCTCTATACAGCCTCATGCACTATTCCTTTGTTTTTCAGTTTGAAATTTAGGCTTTACATTTTTGCCCCTTTATTTTATAAACAAACTTCTTTTTTTAAGAGTTCATCTAAGGAGTTTGTGTACTGGAGACAGTAAACTGTACAATACATCTGTTGCAATGACATTGATGAGAGAAAAGCCAACATGGAGCCACTGTTACAAGACGTCTGAGCTAGTTTTCTCTGTAGTTTAATACTGGTTCATAGTAGTGTCAGAATTTTTTCTGACATTAGCACTCTTAATTTCAGGTATGGTTGCCCTTCTCCACTGTGCTTTTAGTATGCTGAAATGATCAATAGTTCATGAGTAGAAAACAATGAGTAGTCATTCACATTGTTAACTTCTGGCTCTCATTTAAGCCTATTGATAAGCCTTGTATTAGGAAACCCTAAAATAAGGAGGGCTTCCTTCTTATGCAAATGCTCATATTTTTCTTTATGTAAATGTAGACATATTTGAATAGAGATCTGTTGATTTGAAACCGATGTTGCACCCTCTCTTTGAACTGTGGCTTTGAAGCTCTTCTGTCTGAAGACATGAGCCCTAGGCTTTGAGGCTCAGTGAATCCTTCTGTGTGTCTACTGGTGTAGCGGTGTGGCAATAATGATTGCCATAAAAGCCATTACAAGAGGCCCCGGGGCCACAGGGCTGTTGGTCCAGCTTTATTACACCGACCCGCAAGACAGTAATTACACTATCTATGTTGCTACGGCAACATAAAGGTTTTCAACGGCTAATGCAGAATTTATGTCAGGGGAGTTTGGCATTTTGTTTTTTTGTACACAGTATTGCAGGCAGGCGTTCAGTATATCTGTGTGTGTGGCTGTGCATGTTTTTGTAGCTGTACATTTGTGCATCACCTTCTTAGCAGGGACTCGTTTTAAAATCGAATGGATGAAATATAGGAGGGTGACCCATTAGTTGTATTAGCCACTATTTCACCTGACTAGTTCTCTCAACATAGGTGAGCATTTAGGTTTTTTTTTGGACCATGTTAAAACGATCCAACACATGAGCTATGTCAAACATTAAGCGTCCTAGAGCTTTTAGAGACAACTAGCTCGAACAAGATTGATTCTAACTTTCCTCTCTCAGCTAGAGGGAAATTATCGCATCAAACAGCTGGAGCCTTATGGCTTGTTGATGTCTAGCATAAGCTGGCATGTTTGGGATTACTTAAGTAAGTGAGCCTTTTCCAAAGAAAGACACCAGATGAATAAAATTACAGTAATTTTTTATCCAACTCTTAAAATTTTGTTTGTATTTGTTCTACTTTGTTTCACTTTGGATTTTCTCATCTTGATCCGAAACTAAAGTAATTAATCAAAAGTCTCGTAAAGCCACACAATGTGCTGGAGAAAAAGACTTTAGATTTAAAGGTGGGAGTCAGCTTTGGGTTGAAATGACTGGCTGTTCATAATAGTAGCTTCTGACGCTGAGCCATGTCTGCATTGCTCTGTTGATTCAGAAGATTAGATCGGCAAGCACTAAAGCAATCTGGCATTTATAGATTTGTGTGTGTGTTGGGTGTATTTGCGTGTGTGTGTGTGTGCTCTATTTTTTCCATTGACTGCTTGACTAACAGGGACTTGGTGGGCTTCAGGTATGACCAGATGGGCACTGCACTGATCTCCTGTCTTAAGAGAGCGATAGAGAGACAGTTTAATTCTAAAGAGAGGGAGGAGCAAACACATTATTGTGTATAAAGTCACAGTGCAGACGGATCAGCCTTTTTCTCTCACTTAAACATAAGATGTTGCGTGAAGGTGCTGCTGTTTGTCATGTTGTGTTTTTTTCTGTTTAAGGTGTTAAAAATATCTAAAATTCTATGCTTTTAAATGAAGACTGATGGAACCTCTCTAAACCAGAACATACAATGATGCATAGTAATGTGGACTGTGGCAAAAAGTGAAAATTTTAAAAATAGGAAAATTAAAAAATATGATTAGTTACATGAAAGATTAAGTAAATTGAATCGAAATGTTATCTGTAGCATTTCATACAAACGTGCTGGTTTCTGTCTTCTGTATCATATCTAGTGAGTAGAAACTTGAAGTTCAGTAACTTGAAAAACAGTTTTTAACACAGTTGACAGTGGTATTCTGATAAATCCAGCAGTGGGTCAGCACATATTTAGTGGTTTTCTTTCTCTTCTGCCAAGAATTTCTCCCCCCTGGCAATGGTAATTCCACCACAGCCCTTATAACCTCAGGAGAGCAGCAGTTTTCAATTTTTAAGCCAACCTTATTCTTCCTAAGGCACATTTTATGTAGACATTATTATCTGTATTGAAGGAGGGGGCATTTCCTGCCAAGCCCAGCGACCTCCATCACCTGTTGTCTTGGTTAAATGTCTAGTTTTGTAAATGTGACTGTGGTAGGACTGAATGCAAAACAATTTTTTTTTCTACTGGCTTTCCCCTGTTTCATGTGCTTTTTGTGAAAAAAAAACAACAACTTGTACTTTTTTATACTACAACTATTTAATCTTTAACTGGATACGTATTCTGCTCAGGGGCTTGACCAAATTATTTTAAAAGTTTTTTAATTTAAAATCTCATTCAACAAAGCCCAACATAATGGTGCTACTGTCAAATGCAGTAAGAAAAGCAATCGGGATGTGTTTAGGATTTACAGTTCCATAATACTTCCCTTTAGATATTATTGCTAGTATAGGTTGACAAGTTTACTGTATATATTCAACTACAAATGATAAATATTATAGCCAACACATAAAAGACCAAGTGAAAATTTTACTTTGATATGGTTTTGAAGGGGACAGTGTATGCGACACTCCCACGCTGTCACAAAATTGTTCTGAGCACTTGACTCTGGGGAGTCACTCTATGCAACGACCCATACAGTAAGTGCTGGTCTTCTTTTGTCATCTGTGCTCCTAATAGGCTTAATGATAGGCACTGGGCGTCGAGTTCGATCTTAATTGCTCTGTAGACAGTTAATGTTGTTGTTGCAAATAAAACACAGCTTCTTTCTCAACCTCATTTCCAGTGAGAGATTCGGATGGAAAACATAATGTCAGATTTTAATCATGTCAGCTGCTCAAATGTAGTCAAATTATGCAAAAGAACAATTAAGTGCTGGCGTCCAACAAGGATACGCCAGAAGTAAGTGATCAACAATGTTTTATCTAACATAGTTGTGTCCCTTGATTTCTCTCTGCCTTGCCCTCTCTGCCTCTCTCTTTTCACATTTAATTCTTCGTCAGTCTGTTCTGTCATCGTCTTCACTCTTCCTTTAACAGCCAGTGTCAGTCTGCTGAGTCTCAGAGGGATGCAGGGATGTTCTCTTGCCATGGATCTTAGTCACACTTGACTGCTTCATCGGACAGAAGATAAAATCTGTTCCTTAAATGTACTTCTTGGAAACTTGAAGCTTAACACGAGGCATTTTAGAGCAGAACCAATTTTATTTGTAAGTTTTCATCATTGATTGATTCTGAAGTTCTGACAGCTTTCTTTTATAAAGAACTATTCACCACTTGTTGCCTGTATACAGCTTTTACAGCTTTACAGCTTTAGTCTGGTGGATAAACTCTTAAAAACCTCAAATCACAAAAATATAAACAAAATGCACTTACTAAATGTTTGTTAAAACAGCTGCTATATTGGGCTCTAAGGGAAGGCAAGATGCTGCATATTGAACCAAGATCCATGCTATTACTTTACTAATAAGACCACATGATTTGAACAGTATAAGAGTAGTTTTATTGGGAAGTGACCAATGGTTAAATGAGACTTCTGTTTGGTGGGGTGAATAGGGGTTAGGGAGAGGGATGGAGAGGATGGTGGTGATGGTGGTGGTGAGGATGATAGTGGGATGAACAACATAATATTGTGGCTAAAATACTTTACAGACAGTATCAGCCAAATTAAATTGTTATTACTTGTTTAAATTGAATCCAGCATGTAGTTCACTGGTTAGATGGTATATTACGAAGGACTCGAAAGACTGCTGGTCTTCCATGTACATTATTCATTTTCAATTACTCTGCCAGAGTTCCCTTAATTGCACCGTAATATGTCCAGTTCATACCTTCCTCGGTTCTTTGGAAATTTGGAGATGCTATTAAGCTGCAGCTAAAGACACAACCACAACAAACAAATACATATGCACTTAAGTACACTTAAACTTTACACAGTAAAGGCGTTCAGGCAATTTACATGCACCCACACACAGACTGTACAAACTGTGCACTTAACTATAATTGACTCATTTCTTGTGAACACTACTTTGACCTTTACACGTATAAAAGCATTGTGTTGCCTAAAGAGATAGTTTAGTTTGCTCTCTTTTGTATATGATTTGCTTTTAAATACCCAGCAGGGCTTCTGAGTGCATGGTATCATCAGGTTGTAAGATATGACAACCAGAGAAGACATACAACTATACTGTTGTTACAAAGTGGCTTTATTTTATCTTTTTTACAGGAACCCATGTATTTAAGTCAGTCAGGTGTAAATTCAGAGATGCATTTAATGTTAGTGGTGAATAATGTAGAACCAAGTGTATCAAATCTAAACCTTATGATGCTTGTCCTTTTCTACTGAAATAATGTTTGGGGGTATTTGTGGTTTACTACTCTTATGTCATTGGAAAAGAGTAAATGCCACATAAATAATTTCTGCTGGAGAGAAAAGAGGAGTGACTCTTGCTGTTCCTTTGTCAGACTACCTCACAGCAGGAAATAATACATAGGGAACTAAAAGGTTGCATTCATCCAAGGAAAGATTGTTCTTTTTCCTTCCATGACTGCAAACTTTCGTTCTTAATTTTTTTTAATGCATTGTCTGTAATCTTGTCTCAGTGTCATTAACCTTGTGGTCAACAACCAGCTGTCATCTGCTGCATCTGCCCTCACATTTATCATTTATCTGTGTTACTATTTACCTATTTGGCTGTCACCTACCTATCCTACCTACCATCTTTCTCCCTCTGTCCTAATAGTGTCATTTGTGTACCTCCTGCTACATTAGCTCTCGCCTTCAGCTCTCTAGCATGATGGCATAGATGGACATTCGTACAAAGTCAGGCATGTACAGCACAAAGAGGTGTAATGGTAGGAACAAAATAAGGCCCGCTAGCTGGAGAGTGATGAAATGAAAGTAATGCTGAAATGCCACAGAGCAATGACTTCACTGAGATGGTAACAGAATCTCCTGATAGCATACATGTACATTTCTATAATGCCACACTAAATGGGTACAGCTCTATTGAACTATAGAAAACCTTGTCCAAGACAAATTGAACTTTTTATCAGAATGAATAGAATTTAAGGTTTTGATATTCTAATGTAAAAGGTTAGGATACATTTTTCGTTTCTTCTAAGAAGGTACTACCCTGTTTCAACTCCTGAGAATATGCTGTATGATTAATGGAATTTGATTTGGCAGTCCAAAGGCTGATGGATCGAAATAGTAAACAGAAACTTTACTGATCCAAAATATAATTATATAAAGCTGTGATAATGGACAGCTTAAGTGACTGCAACATAGGCAACCCCTTCGGATCATTATTTTTAATTAGTGTCATCTTCGCAGTCTGTTGCCTCTGTCTTAACTGATAACGGTGCTATTTGTCAGCAGTCATTAGCACCTGCCGATAACGTTTAGTAGTACTGATAGAGGCCCAAATGTGAGAGCTTAAAAAATGGGGACCTGATTTTAGGAATGTGATTACAAATACTCTATGTGTGAACTTGTGTGACAGAAGTTATTAAAAAAATGACTTTGGTATACTCTGGGAAGCATTCAGCTATAATGAAGCAATGGTTTATCACAATGGTCTTACTATGAACATTTTTGTTTTTTTCCCATTCTTAAATTTGTCGTATAGATTGTTTGTAAATGTAAAAGTTTGGACAATTAAAAAGCCCAAACTTGTGCTAACAGTGCTGTTTATGTGCCTTAAACTCATAAGGCACATAAACACACAAAAAGTTGAAGTCAGGCTTGACACACACCTGTTGTCAAGCCCGACTTCAAACTTGGGAGCTTTAATTTTTGACAAGTTGACAAGTTTTGTGTTTTATTTTGTAGGTAAGCCTGCTTGAGTGTTAGCATGATGTCCACTAAAATGGCTACTCCGGGGAATAGTCTAGGAAGATGTTGTACTTTGCACCCAGCAGTCAGGTTCACACTATACATAGACTGTTACAAAACTGTGACATTAGTGGCCTGCTGGAATTGACTCAGGCTAACACCTACCAGATCCCTACTCTAATTGATGTGGTGCTGATATTTTTTTGTTTTAAGCTGTATTTTTGTTGATATTCACAAGTGCCACTAGCTAGAAGGTTAAAACCCAGGCAAAGCTGACTGGATCTATGGTGAGCAGTAGCTACTTAGGCAAGCGTAGTTTGACAAATGAAAGCAGACAGAGCTTTTTGGGAGAGGAGACTGTAAGGAGGAGGACTGGGTTAAAGGGGAGCATTTCAGACAGGTGTGCTGCCGTAGTGGAGAGTATGAGAAAAATAACTTTACAACATCTAAACCTATTCCAGTAGACAACTAAAATAAAAATATACACCTGAAAATAAGAATTGCACGTCTGCTTTAACACAGCCATGTTTGAATGCACATCTCAGTGGCTGAGTAGCCAAACTGTAGAGAAAACAACACATTTTGAAACCTATAGTGTGTACATGAGTGTTTGCCTGTGTGTGCGTGTGGTTCCATCCTGCAGGCTAATAATCATCGCCTCTCTCCAGATGGAAGAGTGTTCCCGGCTCAGCAGAGGTCTTCCTGCTTCCTCAGGGCAGGAGACATAGGGGGTAGTAGGCTGTGTGTGTATGTGTGTGCATATGTGGGTTTGAGTGCATAAGGAGAGAGGTATTGAACTGTGACTTACAGAGAATCCTCCAGGGAATAAGCATCACACAGAGAGGAGGGAGAGGATGCCAAATTCAATAGAGGCTTTTGGCCCTTGCAATTTACAGCAGACAACTTTGTTATCACATACCTTCAGTCACTTGTTTTACTGAAAAACTGTGTAACTGTGTGTGTCCATTTGGTTGAAGCAGCCATCTACAACACTTACTGCTAAATGTACACTTTTCACCATGATTTACCATGAGATATTGAACCCCTGATCATGACACTGGTAGATAGAGGAAGAAACTATGTTGCTACAACAATAAGTAGAAGTAATAGAAGTGGTTGCTGCTCCTGGGGAAAACTCCATTACAGTTAGTTTATATATAACTGTTATGAGTCACAACAAATGAAATGAATCGGGACAATACTCTATGTTGACTGAATTACAGCTTTCTTAAAGGAATAAAATGACGCCTGTCTGTGCAAACAAAAGCTAAAAACAAAACATACTGAGAAACTATTGTACTCATCTTGTCAGACAAAGTAAGAAGGAAAGACTTGCCAGCCACAGTTGTCGTAGCAGATCCTGACACTTTCATAAGTTTCAAGGCAGCTGAGCTAAATTGCTCTTCACATAATCTTTTTTCATCCTCACTTTTTCATGACCTGTCATAGCAAAGTTTTACTCTGAGATTACATTTTTTCATCCCTTTTGTAGTCCTAAATAATGCCAATATTTTTAATACAGATTGAAGATAGATATAGAGAGAAAAACCTTTGGGATATGTTAGACATGCTCTTTTTTGTGTCAGCTGCCTGGAGGAGGAGCAGACAGTGTTTTGTCAGTGGCACTGAGGAGATAAGACAACCTCAGCATCTGACCACACCATGCTGTTTGTGCTGAAACTGAGTAAATTCTTAACTAACACCACTATTTGACAAACTAACATTATCAGTGCACAGTTTCCCTGTGAATATATTTTTTCAGAAAAAACAAGAAAATGATTTCAGCAGTATTGAATTAGCAGTCTTAAAAAAGGTTTAATTAACTTAGATGGATATCAGAACAGTAGTCTATTGAAATAATCCAAAACTAAGGAGTGCTATCGTGAAACCAAAAGATATAGGATATAAATTTCTCTGTTGTGGGTTCTTCTAAATGAGAATACAGGACAAATGGTATACAGGGCAAATATGTATACAGTAGCAAGTAAAGCTTTTATATTAGATTGTAAGCATATTCTTTTGTTGTCTTCTGTGCTTCCCTGCACAATTTAGGTCAGGTTCACTTTTTTTCAGTTCACTTTTATGGTAATGTTGTCATGACTTTATTTAAAATGTGTGTACAAACTACAACAAAAGTAGCCCAAAAAATAATCTTTTTAGACTGATATTCTTTCACTAGCATTTTTATATCAACAGGGAGGATTCGTATTTTCAAGGAGAGATCAGCTTCTCAGGAGTTCTGGCTTTGCTTGAGTGACAGGTGGAAATGGGCTTCTTTCTCACTTCTGTCACAGTGCAGTTGTCACAGGGTTCACCTGCATGTCTCAGAGAAGAAATGGGCTACAGAGAACACCCACTCACTGTTATTACACGTAAATGTGCTCACATCAACTCACTTTTAGAAAGACAGATGCTGAAACGTAGCCTCGTCACGACTACTTGTGGGCTGTGAGTAAATTATTCAGACATACACTACTGCATGCACACACATTTACACATTCGTACATTTACATAATACCACATAAATCCACATCTGCAGGCACCAGAGCAAAGTGACTTTAGCTGGCACATTAATCATGATTTGAGTACAGGGCAGTATCTTTGTAAGTTGACAGTATATTCTGTAATGTTTTTTTTAATATAAAAATGCTACTTTTTTCATTCAACATTTTTGGATATTTATTGACCATGTGTTATTGTCTGATACAAGCTATCAGTGCACAAGCCCTTTAGTAATTCACAGTAAATTACCTTTCCTCATCTGCTGAGCTAAGCTCCTATAGAGTGAAATGAATCACTGTGAGAATCAAATTTCATATTGTTTAGTCTTTGTTACTGCTTTTATAGCTTTTCAAGCTTTTTAATGTTGTTATTATCAGTCTAACAAAGATGAGTGAGAGGATAGTAGACACAAGACACTGTCTTCAGCAGGTGTGTTGAACGGGTGCCCCCTGGTGGTTTAATTGTGTATGTTGCTTTTCCTACATGAAGATACAGCAGACTTGATTTCATCTGCCCAGTATACTGATATATTAACGAATAAAAAGGCAACGGTTCTTGTGTGCTAGAGAAACTAGTGGGTTTATAAGTATTCAGATTTGTTCAGAGAGCATTGTGTAGGGGTCAGGTTTGAATGATTGAACTCAGGCTAAAATGGGTATTGCATTAGAAGGATGCCATCTAGAGTCAGAATGCAGACAGTGCAGAGTGATTCATTGGGTTAGATGTACTAACTGAACCGTTTCATGGGGTGAGATGGAAAAGTGATAACTAAGAGGTTAAAGGGGAAAAGGCTTACTCTCATGCTACTTCCTTTCTGCCATCCCTGTCTCACTGGCTCACACACACAGACACACACAGACAAAGACACACACTGTCTCCTCACTGACTAGCTGTATGGTTGACAGACACATTTCCCAGAGGTCCAAAGGTCCCCAGGGCTGCTGGTGGTCAGTGAGGTGGATGTGTGTAGTGTCAGTCTTTGACTGTCAGGAAAAAATCTACTTGCTGTGAGATAGTGAAGACTCAAGAGAGCAATTAGGACATATACCATTACATTAGGAAATGCTATTGATAATGTCATTGATGTATAAGATGTAAGATGTCAACTGCAAGCTGCAGTTTCAGCGAATTACGTCAACAGATCTTTCATGTTTTACTATGTTACAAAACAGCAGCTCTTGTATTACCTTTGATTGAGGAGAGAAAATCATTCTTTCATTTCAAATTACTCTTTGTTCTTTATTTTCCTTCTGAGATAACATGGAGCCTGTCTTGCTAAGCCTGTCTTGCTTTTGCTTTCCCAAAAGTTTCTTTTAATTAAAGCAAAAATATAGACATTCTGCTATCTTTAGTATTTTATGTCTGTATTATAAACTTGCCTTTGATCTCTACAGATTTAGACCTCAGCTTGTGTTGCACAGGTATATTACCATAGTGACATTAATATTAACCCTTTTTTACCATGAAATGGACAGTACATCTAACAGGAGTCAGTATGCTGTTCTTTGAACCTTAAATCTTTTACCCCAATACTGTACTCTAGTTTCACTGTACTCCAGAGAATCATATCAGTCTAAATCATTCCTCAGCCAGTAAAAATATGCCAAGTCTACCTCAAAGAGATTTGTTAACATGTGTTTTTTTTATTTCTTTTGTTATGACAGGCTATTTTAAATCTTTAACTCATTGGAGACAAACAGCCAGAGTTACTAGAAATAGAAATAAAGGGATACTAAATACAGAACACTAACAAATATCAAACAAAAATAGCTGTCTTGTTTTGCTTGCTGTTGTATTTGTGCTTTTTAATCAAGTGAAGCATCAATACTACAAAACACAGTTCCCTTTCTGAACTAAGACACTGAGAATAATGATTAAACATTTAATCATACCTGATAATCTCAGGCTTGTGTGAAAGCAGAAGATAAATATTATATAAAACATGTGTATACTCAGTGTTCACATAAATTGGGATGATTGCAGGCATGTACTCCTGAGATCCTAAGGTCCTAAAGATACAGCATATAACTGAAAATATTAGGTTCTCACAGTTGTCAAAAACTAAGACATTTGGTGTAAATTGCCTAAGCAGATGTACTTCATTTGTTAGTAATGTAAAATACTAGTATCATATTGTAACACATATATGCATACATTTTTTTATACTGTTCATTATTACCTTACCTTAAGACAAAATGAAAGGTCTCTGATGGACTAATGCTTTAACAGTAAATTGATAAATGATGAATGATGTTGAATCTAGAAGTCAAACTCTTGAGTCATTGGTGAATATAGCTGAAATGGATTCAGTTCAAAGTGCAATTTGTGTCTAAACAAAGTAAAAGAAAATGGAAAAAGTGATTTTTCTCTTTCTCAAAACATTTCTGCTAATAAATAAAACTGAATTGAAGCATTTAAGGAAAGAAGAGTTTGAGATGCTGAAAAGCAGTAAAAATTATTGTATGCAATTTGGAATTCACATCAGCGACCGTTTTTTAGTGTTATTATTTAGCACTTTAGAGCTTTAAATGCATTAATTTCATGTCAAACGTGCAAATCAGTAAGTAGGTCGTGTTCCTCTCCGCTGCAACAGTACCAAGCTGTTTCATGTGCTTTCATCTTAAGGCTCGTCTGAATTCACTCTATATGGCAGTGTAGCCTCCACTTTGCACATTTCCCTTTTGACCACCACACAGTGCCTTGTCACATCTCCTCCCTCTCTTCCCTTTCTTGTTCTCTCTGTCTTTTTCTCTCTCTATTGCCTCTCTTTCTTTATTCTCTCTTGCTTCATGCACAGAAGCAATCCTTTTCTTTTACACTCTATCCTTACAGGTTTAATTTCAGCTTGTTCATCAATTGTATTGGATCTAATTTTATGTCTCCTCATTCTCACTTCCTCTCCATCTCTTCACCTCTGTCTTCCAGTCTCCCCCTCTCTCTCTCTATCTCTCCTCTTGGAGACAGTAGTGTGCATGCAGCCTCAAACCTAAGCCACTGCCTGTCAGGCTGCTCCGTGTATGCGCTCTGCGCTACCCTGCTTTTCTCTCCTCTATGCGCTACTGCACTGCACTGCACTGCTCGTATCTACTCACATCTCCATCTTTCCTCCTTCTCTTTCCCTCTTTTTTCTCTTCCTCTACCTGCATCTCTCTCACTCTACACACTCTTATCTTTCTTATGCATTGCTGTGCTCTGCTCCATTGTTTGGGAAAATAATATTCACTCTGGGTTTTTTGCGCAAGAGCTGAGTACACTCTCGCTACTGGTGGAAGAGGATTCAGATGCTCCTGGTGCTCCAGGTTTGGCTTTCCTTGGACTCTTTGGATCTGTGTAGGCCAGAGGGGAAGAGGAGACAGAAAGAAAGGGGAGAGTGGGCAGAGCTGCCCAGGTAAAAGTGTCATCTGCTTGGGGCTTCAAAGGCTTCAAGGTGGTGGTTTTTGGTTGATGGTTGTCCATCGAGGGTCATGCCCTGGGACTTACGTGCTTTACGGCAGTTGGAGTTGGAGACCTTCTCCCATTTTTGCCCCCTTAGCGGGGCGGCATTGATCCTGGTGCCGGGAAAAGCCACCAGGCACCAGTGGCTCCACTGTGAAGAGTGGGCACCATGAACCAACTGGATGCACCACGGCCACTCAACTGGACCATCAGAAAACTGTGCCATGCAGCCTTCTTGCCATCTGTACGCCTGCTAAAGGTAAAAAGAACACAGGGGAAGGGACAGTGGGAATGAACTAAAAACTGCTGTTGATGCCCAGGGAGATTTATAGTGAAATATGTCAGGCAGCCCTTCTGCTATTTTGATACTTTCCGAAGGAAGTAAGTCAAGAGAGATTTGAGGATACACAATGTGCTTAATTTATAACCCAGAGAATGTATGCAGGCATTTAAATTGGTTGAGGGAAGAATGTAGTTAAATGTTGGTAAGTGTTAAAAAACTGCCAGGGGATAACACTCACAAAGCTTTGAAAGTGAAGGAATGTGCAAAGAAGGTAAAAATGTAGACAGAAGATGAGCATGAGCATGATGTTAAAAAAAGGAGATGCACATCAAGAGTCAGCTTGAGAATGGAAGAAGCAGTTGTATACTGTAGGAAGTGCGTTAAAAGAGAAGGAGCAGAGATTTATAAATGATTGAGAGTACAGAAAATGGAGGGGGGAAGATAAGACACTGAAAAGAAGAGATAAAAAGAAATGAAGATGAGAGTGTGTTAGAGGTCCAGTTTTGGAAAGAATCAAGAGCATTGCACAAACAGTAAAGAGACCAAGAGAGAGAAATGAGAAAAAGGGGAAAGGAGAGATAGATGGGAAATCAAAAAGGCAGAAAATATAGCTAGAGAGGATTGTAGGGATGGGTGAGCAGAAATGTTGAATTGGAGATGACTGAGGAGAACTGAGGAGATTTAGGGAAGAGGTGGATGTGCAAGATTAAATCCCAGTAGACAGGTGTTAAAATTAATTCAACAATGCACCTCATTTTAAAGCCTCAGGTTGGCTGTGTGTATTTTGTGAAGAGTTAGCTGTGTTTAGTTGGCAAACCACACCTTTTTTTGTCCTCACCTAGGCAAGGTTGTGAAATATAACCTGTGTAAATGAATGTATTTTCAATTATGTGTCTGTGCATGTGTGGTCATATTTATAACATTTTGAGTGCCCTTATATGTCTTGTTTACAGACATCTGCCTAAAATCTAATCTTTATTCATTCACGTGGGTTTATAAACCATTTACAGGCACTCTATAAGGAGGGCTATTGTTGGAGGTCTTGAATGCCTGTTCTTCACTCTCCTTTGATCTGGCTTTATCAAAGTGTCTCACAGAACAGCATCGCTGTGATGTAGAATCGCATGACCAAAGTGCCTCTGCTCACATGTCAGGAATTTGCATTTGTATAGCTTGGTTAAATTAATATCATTGTAATCATTGATTGAATATGCACTGGGTATGCTTGTGTGTGTATCTTTGTGTGTGCAGCTACATGTGTGTCTTTGGACATACATTGCGTGGTTTTGCACGTGCTTGACTGTGGAACTTCACATTGGTGCATGTGAGGGTGCATTTTAATAGTGAGTCCAGGGTTGCACAGTATGGATTTTTTTTCTTTGTCAGCTTGAAAGATACTTGCTGTCACATAGCCAATATCAGTAATGTGACTGATAATTTCACATTTTTGCATAAGTTCTTAAGCTGTAGTTCATGCACACCTGAGGGTAAAAAAAACTAAGATATGGTAGATAAGACAATTGACTGAATATACCATGCAGCCGTCTCTCTCCCTCTCTCTCTCTTCCTCTCTCTTTCTCCCTCTCCCTCTTTCAGTGTCTCTCTACATGGTCGTTTCTATTCTGTCTGTGAATTGCTGCAATGGAGGGAAAATTAAATTACTATTGATACTTCTATTTACAATGACAAAAAGCAAGCGGGCAAAGGAACTAAGAGATGTGTACTGTATTCATATCTCTGTTTATTAATCTGATTCGCTCTGTTTCAGTACCATGGACAGTGCCACACCAACATGAACACCTCCTGATTTATCCATTGTCATTTCACCATCTCACAGCACAAACACCCACAAGCTTAGCTGTGGGACTTAAAGTAAATTTAACAGACATATTACAATTTTATCCTTGTTGTGGTCAGTCGGTAATGCATCCTAATTTAAATTGCAGTGTTTAAAGCTCAAGGTATGGGCTAAAAAAACCCAAAAAACTCCCATGCTTCAGGCATCACCTGACATCACTCTCTCTCTGTCTTTCTCTTTCTCTTATAAAACCAGCATAAAAAATAGTCCAACAATAAATATATGAAAAAACTAAGTGGAAAAAAAGTGAGGAAACAGATAACATATTAAGATTTGAAATCCAATCAAATAGGTTTCTGCTCTAACCTGGGAGGTTCTTGAGCCTGCTTTGGCTTGCATCAGCACAAATGAAGGTGGCGAATGAAGAAATGGTTAGAGTTAAACTATGGTTTCTGTAGAGAAATTCTAGGCATTATAAGGAGTATTAAGATGATTTCCAATTGCCAAAGATTTTTCTCACATTAAACATATGAACAAATGACATATTTGTTCACTCTTAAGAAGTCCCTACTTGTTAGAATAAAGGTTAGGCCATGCTCAATTAGGAAGACGGTTACTTATTTGTTTTCCCTGCCCCCTTCTTCTGCTCTCTTGTATCCAGTGATTAGAGGCCCCAACTCCTGATCTCTATCAGCCAATCTTATCTTTGCTGCTCTCCTCTCTGTTTTTGTCAGCTCTCATTTCAACATGTTTGATACTATGCCATGTGGTTAATTGTAATCTGACACAAAACAAAGACAAATTACACTGAGCTGCAAAAGTTTGAGGAAGCAATGGTGCAATTATTTGCTCAATATTTTTTGTGAATCCGACCTTGAGACAGGACAGATTTAGTTTCAAGATATGCACAATTCATAGTGCTATTAGGCGCTGCAGTTCACTCAAAGTAGATTTGTCCCTGTGTTTCCTCTATGTGAATTCTGCCAGGGAGACATCAGGCTGTCAGTGTGAAATTAATCTAATAAGCCTATCATTATTGTAGGAAATTTCTGCATGACAAGCACTTTCCTCCCATGTCCTTCTAACTTAATACCTGCCCACTGCTGCCAAATGCATACTTATGCTTGTGCTTGCATGGGATAGAGACTACAATTCATATGCTGTCAGAGATGTTT
Source organism: Acanthurus lineatus (assembly GCA_029814665.1). Taxonomy (NCBI): domain Eukaryota; kingdom Metazoa; phylum Chordata; class Actinopteri; order Acanthuriformes; family Acanthuridae; genus Acanthurus; species Acanthurus lineatus. The sequence goes on from JAPZDV010000022.1 coordinate 24,673,469, forward strand.
ACTGTTTTCTTGGGCAAGCAAATATGTCAGACGAATTTTGTGTGTGTGTTTGTGCGTAGGTGTGTGATGTGTGTGCACATGCTTTTCTATGAGTATATGCATTTATAATGCAGTGCTACAGGCACGTTGCAGCAAATTTGTGCTCTGTAGGTCCTGATGTGTGAGCATGATTGAAACCCTGTGGTCTGCACAGGCTGGAAGAAACAGTGTAAAAATTAGATTTGGAAAGCAATGAAATCTTCGTGTTTATATGTCATGGTAGCACACCAAAAAATGTTCTCGCCTGCATCATGTAAAAATTACCACTGTACTTACCTGTAAAGCTATCCAGTAATGTAGTCTAATCTCATGTCTTATGCAAAAACACATAACCAACCTTACCTGCTGTTTTGCCCTCAGCCAGTGTTTCTTTTATGATTTAATGCAGTTAATCAAAGATCAATTACCAATTTCACCGTCTCCTCAACCTGCCTAATTTATCCTTAAGATAAACACTTAACATGTAGAAGCATGTGTTTGCCTATATGTGTGTGCGTGCATCAGACAGAGCTGAAGCATGTGGTATTGATCATTTAAAGATATCATTTTCACAGTAGCAGCACAGAGAATCATGACACTGATGTGTAATTGACATTGTTTGACACCTTATCATCCAGAAACCGTGGCTTACAGTGTGTAAAATTGTCTATCCTTGAGTGCAAGCCTGGTGTAAAGATGTTTATTTGTTTTGGTGTTTCTGTCTATAGTGATGTGCCCGTGTGTTTCAGTTCAGTTCATAGATAAATATTGTTAAGGTTTGTATCAGTTCTGAATATATTTCAGTCTTTTAGTTCAGTTATGTTAAAGTTGAAGATATCCCCGAAAATGTGTTTTTCTCCAAAGACAATACATTGTCAGTTTAACTAATGATGCCAAACTGACATTAAATAGAGTTTGTACCGACATGAGTGTTCATCAACTAATTTAATTTGTTACAGCATCCTATTGACCTTTTAAATGGCAAGCAATTGCTCAAGTGCCACTTCAAGAAGAGTAAAGCCCTTATTAGACAAGGGGGAAAAGGTGTTTCCTGAACTAGGACACCTAAAAAGGAAGAAGAAAGCCCACTTGGGGTTTCAGTCTGGTCCATGTGCTCTCACCGTGTGCCTCTAGCCAGAAACAGTAGATTTATATGGTTTGTAAAGCTTGTGTCTTGTTCCTACACAATTATATGCAGCATTGACAGCTGAGATTTTTACAAGTAGAAGTGGGATAAACTGTGAAACAGGGAAACAATTTTGGAGGTTTAGTAACAGAAAGTCTGTCTTCTTCCATTGTCTCTTGGTGATCTCTCTTCTAGTTCTTTACTATCCACAAATATAAAAATAAAAATTCAGTTTGTTTCAATCATGTATCTCTGTCTTTTCTGGAGATTTTAAAGTGACAGACTCTTTTACATTCCACATTTGGATTGTGTGCTTTTTGATTTTTTTTTTAAGGTTTATAGTGTTTTTAATTGGTCATCCTACCAAAATAAATGATCTTAACTGCCTGATCTTTATCATTTTCAAGGAAATTGAATTTCTCATCCCTTTACTATGACGAGTTCAGACAGTGTTAGTACCTCTTTAGTGTTTTTGTAAAGCAAATATTACGTTTTTGTCTTTGCTTTTAGTATTCATGAAATACATGTAACTACTCACCTTATATGAAATATGTGATTTGTGGGATGTTGCTGACAATAAAATATATTTCTCTAATGTAAAAAACACATTTTTGTTACATAAAATGATTTTGCAGTTCTTCATATCATTTAGTGTGGCTGCAAAGAGTGAGTATAAATGTAAGTTCACCTTACACAGGAGTCTGACTTGAAATTTGAAGCATTCTTCACCCATAGATGGCACCACCCATTTTGTATCTACAGTATATACACTGAGCTGGGTAGTTAGTTAATTCAAGTACAAAAATCATCATGTGAATAAATAATCTAAAAATACAGGATATTTTAGAGGTTGTTAAAAGAAGGCTCATTCTGCCTACAAAGCTATACTTTACCAATATATTTCACTCAATTCCTCTGTTTTCTATCGGCATCTAATATATATTAAGTAGTAGGGATGAGGTTATTTAAATAACACAAATGCCTCAACAGTGCAGATGCTAACAATATTCCAGCTGAGGATAAATCTTTTTTTATTTACTGACTCGAGAGTGTAATTGTCAGGGTATAAAAAAGGACCTAAAAAGAAAAAACTAACTCGGTAGTAGAAGGCACAAAAAGCAAGTTTCAGTGTTAAAGCTGAAAAACTGAGACAAAACTGCAGGTAGTAAAACAGGAAATACAGATGTATGCAAATTAAAAAAAAGGAACAAAAACCAAGAACAAACCGATGAAGCACAGGGAAGCAGAAAAACTGGAGAATACACAACTAGCAGATACAATTGGAGACAGCACAGGGGAATAGAAAGAGACAAAGTGACTACAGACACAGGGAAAAAACACAGACTTGTATACACAAGGGAGAGAAAACAAACGAGGGACAGGTGAAACTCATTAGCAATAAAGAAGGGCGGGAAAGCATGTTCAGACAGGAAGGGAAACACAACATGACGCAAAACGAGAGAGACTACAAAATAAAACAGGAAATGTCTGAACTACAATACCAAACCATGACTGTTACACATTAATTTGATTGATAGCAGTTGTCTTTTAACTTGAAGTGATATTGTGCAAAAAATATCCATAGCTGTTCTGAAATGGTAATTAGATGTTACATGATTGATAGAGCAGCTAAAGTGCAACAGATGCTTTCTCCTTGCACTAAACTCCATCAATACAACAATTCTGTGCTTCATTTGCACATTCTTATAAATCATTAAGATTGGGGGAGCATGGATTGTTCTGATTACTAAGCTCTTGGAAATTACTGCTTATCTGATTCAATTTGCCCTGTTGTATGATAAGGACACCCGCAAAATGCATGTTACATCAGGATCTTTGCATGCATTTTGTCGTTGACAAATCTAATAAATGACAGACAACTTGATACATTGCTCTAAATACCGTTGTTCGAGATATAAAAATAGATCATGTTCAGTATTATTTGAAGTCCCTCTGCAGGCAAACATAAAACATGGTAATATAGCATGTTATTGACAACATTATAACGAACAAAAGGGCCATAAATCAATCAATCAATTAAGCATAGTTACAGTACATAAACCAAAAAACCAAAAGAGCTGTGCTGTTTGTGTTTTACAGTGCAGTGGAGGTCGGTCTTGTTCTCCCAAAGTCCCTACACTTACTTTTTCTTTGACCTCCTCATGTACTTGACAGATCCCAACGTGTTGAGAACAAACGCTACTTAAGTGTCAGAGGAAACAAAGTGTTGTCACACACACGCCTCAGGGAGGGTCCCTTTCTCTTTTACCCATTCCTTCTCTCTTTCCTTCTTTGGTGTGTGAATACATATGAAAGTCACAGAATGTCTCAAAGCTTTCCTGTTTATGTTTCAATTATCCAGCGAATACATTTATGAGATGTCAATTAAAACAGTATCTCCCTAATGAGCCAAAACGAGAACATAAGCTGCCAATTAACACCTAATGCCTCTATTCTGGCAGACAAAGACTTTATGTTCCCTATTTGGCATGCCTCCACGCAGCATCATAGAAAGTAAAACAAGCTGTTAGCAAACGTGTCTTTTATGCTTTTTTTAAATATATGGATCAGTATACAAGAAGGCAGCTCAAGGAAACAATACGTCCTCATGTTGTACTCTTTGTTTCTAAATGCATTTGTTCTGAAGAAATGCAACAGATACAGGTACAGAAAAACTCTACCTATCAGTCAGCTACTGAATCATTTATGAGAATCGATGTTGCGTGAACTTTGAGTTTCAGAATAAATGTATAATTTGGTGATCATTTCTAGCTTTCACTGTTGAAATTTCTCACAGTCTAGTTTAACATTGGCGACACACTCATTCAAACACACACAAACATGCAAGTGTGATTTCCATATCTGTCCACCCACAGCTCAGACCTTACAGTCAAAGCAGCAGCATCCATGACACTAGCAGTAGAGTTATGAACTCTCAAGGGTGACCCTTGACCTGTAAACTGCTAAGGATTCCTGTGTGTGCAAAGGTTTGTGCATGTAGTGCATAAGCTGCTGGATTTTATTTGCTTCTTTTTGATACTGTATGTGTCTTTACCACAAATATTTCATTGCCTTTTGAGTATTGCAGTATTACAAAACCTAACCTTTGAAGTGTTTTACTACCACCATTCCTCAGCATGTAGACATGGTGGATAAGAATATAAGATAGAAACTGACTTAAATTCAGACCCACTGCTTTCAAACCACACTTTCTTGCTAAGAAGTAAATGAGGAGATCAAAACCTCTTTCATTCCTAACAATTTCTTATTTCAGTTTAATATAAAACAATTTAAATCTTTTTTATACTCTGGTAAAGCTTAAATGTTGAGCTATTCCTTATTTCTCCATGAAAATCTTACATTCAGAATCCGCAAAGTATGGTGGTATCAAATAACTTTATCTCTTTAATTAATTTAATTACTGTTTTGGTGTGGCATTTCCTAGAACTGGATATTAGGCTAATTCATTTGAATTTAAACTGTGTGTGTGGGTTTAGGTATCAAGATAGACATATTGTGCTATATTTGCATTGTGGCATTTTTATATGCATGAACTCTTGTGAGGGGCATAACAGCTGATCAATAGGTCAAAAATAAATCCAACCCCATGATCAATAAGTCCTCCAATCAATTCATTTCTATTCAGTCACTATCACATATTGCATGCAAATGCAATTATTAAGCTGATGTTTTCATTCTAAAATTGAGTGCATATGCACATACAGTATTTTGCTAAGACGCAAAATACTAACATTATTATTTTAATAATAATAATTTTATTATTATTTTAATAATAATGCATAAAATTATTATTTTATTATTATTATTATTGTTATTTTATGCTAAGATGCAGTGTGAACCAATAAGGCTTTTCAGTCTGTGTTGATTGAGGGGCTTATGTGCTGATTGGCAGTAGCAGAGTGTAGTGGACTGTCTGGGGTATGTGGTTCGACCATGCCATAAATGAAAGATAAGCCTGAACCTTGTGCATCACATAAGGTCAGTAACAGAGGCTTGAATCAGATTCAGGTAGCCACTGGAAGCAAGTGCAGGGTAAGGAGAAGCAGTGTAACGTGTGAGGACCTGGTGGGTTGAAGACCACTTGGTGCTGTAGCATACTGGATGAGCTGAGGAGGTCTGACAGCACATGGAGGCACACCAGCCAGGAGCAAGTTGCAGGTGGTTAAGATATCAAGAAAGCATGCTGAGGTGTCAGAGGGGGATGAGAAAGTATAGCACCCTGACTTCAGGAGACTAAAATTAGACATTCCCTAATAATCTGAGCACTGAGGCCATATTGTTTCTGAAGTATGTGTAATCAATCAGGCTGTTGTTCATGTTGAACTCAAGCCAGGCAATCAGTGCTACTGTGTGGTGAGAGGCTGCCATATCAGTTTAAGTTTAAAAATCAGCACCATGGACAGTGACTGTAATGTCTGTCAGTCTCAAAGTTCTTACACTGAAGACACAGTGAGTGTGCAACTTCAGCCAGAAATTCAATTTCATTCTCTGTTCAGTGCAGTCAGTGTTATCTATTAGGACCACAACTGGCAATAATTTCCGTTTTAAATTAATGTGACAATTATCTTCTCATTCATGTGTTTGGAATGTGTTGGACAATTGTGAAAAATACAATTTCCCAGTCTTTACCTCAACAAGCAATCCAAAGCCTGACATACTCAGCATATTATCATATTGGACAAAGAAAAAATGTGGGGGATGTCTCCTCTGTCCATTAACTAATAAATCATTCAGTCAACTAGCAATTTTGCTGTTACTGGTAATTGTTCTGTATCTTTAATAATGAGTTATTTTGGTCCCAAAAGCCACTTCTTTTGGGACTAGTGTAAACAGTTATCATTTTCCTTCATGGTGCATCCATGAAGATGTTCTAGTAACCATATACGCACCTTTAAGGCTAGTTTTGTGATATGGATTTTGACTTAAAGAAAAGACAAATCTTCGTTCATATGCTTAGATGTTATTTCTAAAATATTGTAGTTTTTGCTACAATATGAAGGAATCACTTAACATAAAGATAAATAAATTAATAATACGTTAGAGTTTTATAAAAAATCTAATCCTCAGACGAAATCATGGGATGGGATGTGTCGGCATGCCTGTCTGTGGATATCTGAACATGTGGTAGTCTGTAAATAATTGATATTGGTTTGGTGAATGTGGTGTGTCTTTGTGTGTGTGTAAAAGGCTAAGTCATGATATAACTTCCTCAGATTCTAACCTACAATAAATGCTACGCAAGCTTCCAGTTGACTGCAGTATATTTACCTGTGCTGTTGGTGACCCAGTTAAAAAAAAACCTGACAGAGAATTTTTGGTTTTCATACCCAACATTGCCCTAAATTGTTGAAAAGTTGCTTAAATTAAATTAAGGTGCCATTTATCATGCAAAGAAGGCAGACTGAGAGGGTTTTCCTTTTTTTTACTCTATTCTTATTGGTTTCTATTCCTTTATTTTATGGGCAACCTGCACATAAAGTTGTTTCTGTCTCACAGATTTGTTTGGTGCACATTAAGTATTTAGATAAAATAAACAATGTTAAAAACATTAATGCTTGTGAAGTTTCTTTGCAGAAAATACATAGCAAGCTTTGTAGTTTGTCACTCATGATCTATTTTCTGTAAGAGGATAGCATATTTAGCACCTTATCTGTTGTATTGAAGAGCTGGTGCTGCTGTGTAACAGCCAAACAAAAAGGGGTGAATAAAAAATTGTTCATAATATGAATAGTGCTGAAAGAGACTATGATTTTTTGACAGGAATAGTCTTTTAACAAAATGCTTTGATCAGAAACAGCAATGGAGCAGAGCACTCGTTCTCTGCTTTTATTGTAATGTTTCATTTCATCACTTTCTTAGTCTGTGTTAATGTCTGTCCCCCCATGTTTCCCCCCCTTCCTAAGCATCCAAAACTGTCAGGCTCTCTGATGAATGCCCTTTTCAACATTTTAAATTCTCAAAAAATAAATATTTTTTTTGGCTTACTTAATCATGTAGATATTAATGCTTTGGTGAAGCATCTAAGGTTCCCGTATGAGAGCAGTTGCCACATCTAAGGGTATTGTTTGACACTTTGGGAAATATTCTTCGGCAGCTGTCTAAACAAGCGTTAGATGAGAAGTGCAGTACTTCTCCCATGTTTGTCTGTTAAGTACTTTATTAAGCAGGAGCCAGTGCCAATTTGCTTTGCAGAGAGATTAGAAATCTCTGCTGGTTGCCTGGAACTCTAACGGTGATGAAAAGACTCTAAAAGTTATATGCACACTGCTGCTGGTTGGCAACAAATTGTTCCAGCACCTACCTCCCTGTAAAACCACAGCTGGTCATTTTTGTGTTTCTGTTCATGCTAAACGAATAAGATATGCATGCGGTTTCATCCTCCCTTCAGTTTTTATGCTGAGCTAATCTCTCCACTCACTCTTGTTTTACACTGATATCTGTTACCTCATGTTGCCCTGTAAATGTGTATTTCTCAACATGCCAATTTTTTTCTTTACTTATGTACTCAAACATTTTCAAAGAAAGATAACAACCAAACTGATTGGTAAGTGGCAGCACACAACATTCCTTTAGTTTTATGTTTATACTTATATAGTCTATGTTTTATCTAATTTCAGTCGAGCTTTTATATTGTTTATATCAACACACACACACACACACACACACACACACACACACACAGAGAAAGAGAGCTTATTTTTGCTGGGTCTTTAAGACCACTATGACCACTATGTGGTCATCAGTATAAGTTTGGAAGCATTTCAACCATTTTTTAAGTGCAACCTGGAATGGCTGATTTTTGTCACTCCTCTCTGATGTTTATTATAATCTCTGTTTAGGAAATACTCCTCTTAATCAAAAGGTTGTTCAGGTTTTCCTCCATCCTTTCCCTCCCTCTGTACAGTAATTCATCTCTGTCTCCCACTCTGTTGTTAGCTCTTTGTCAGCATCTGTCTCTCACTCTGTATCCATCTCCCTGCCAACAGTGTTTTTCTGCAGCAAGCACAGTGTATTTTTTCAGATCAGTAGTCTCACTCAGGTCATTAGCTGTGAATGGTGGCATCTTAAATCATGCTGGGCCAGCTCGAGTTCCCCTCTGGAATGACACTTCCAAAATATTTTCTTTCATTTCCTTAGATCAACACACATACACATTAGAACCCAGAAACAAACAACATACATGCTGTTAAATAGTGTACACTTATATAACACTGATGTATACACAACAGCTAATTCACATAACACATAACATACACAAACACACACAAGGGCACCTGAAATAAATAAACCAGAGAAAAAATGCTGTTTTATTGCACATTTATGATGGACCTGTTTACTGTTTGGCACAGTTGTCAAGCTGTTTTTGAAAAAAGTGTATTTCCTGCCCAGCATGATGGATTAGAAGTCTATACCCAATGGAAGCATTCAGGATTTTCCCCAGATTTTTTCCTCAGTTGAAATGAAACACATAGGCAATCTAGTGCACACATACATACACCACACAAACACACACACACACACACACACACACACACACACACACACACACACACACACACACAAACACTCAAGCACGCCCTCATTCCATGTTATATTTCTGTGTATTACTGTGGGCCTCACAGGAATTAAAAGCTCACATATGCAAATGGTCCTCTCTGTTCCTTTTTGTTCTTCTATCTTTCCTTCACTGCATCTCAGCCTTCTAAGTCTGTCTTTTACTCCCCACTAGTGTTGAGCTGTTCAAAGCATGCCTATTCAGAATGGGCTTGGTCCTCTGTATCACTGCTTGCAGCTCTCTCAAGAACCAATCATCCAAATAACTTCATACTCGACACATGCACCTCCTCCGGTCCTGAGAATTACACCTGCCATCCCCAAGCAATACTTGAGTATAGACATTCATTTGAGTGCTTGAAATTTTTGAATTTAGCAATTCAAAATGGCAAGCTTATTGAATGGTGATGCCCAGGACACAATAAGGGATGGACATTTCAAGCAAAAATAGCAACCAGCTTTAGAGTGAATGTGAAACAATTACTGGCTGCTGTCATTGCCAACCGCCAGTTATTTTGGACCAGGGTGTTTTTTGCGAACAAAAGCATTTATTCTGAGAGTTACATTGCTGATGCCTAAAATACTTGAGTTTAGCAAAACAAAATGATAAAACCTACAAGCCTTTGCTACAACATAACATGTCCGATCTCTCTATATCTGTGACTAAATGTACTGTAGGTAGTGACAGAGAGCGAGCTGAATGCAGGATGATGTGTGATGTAACGGTTAATGTAGGAGTTTCCTCTCAATACCCTACACAGTCTGTACTTCTTGCAGTAATAATGCACAACTAAAAATGTCTTATGTATCTTGTAACTCATTCTTGATGCTCCACTTTTTTGCATCCCCGGCAAGACACAATCTAAATGTGAAGTCGATTAAATGAATAGTTGTTGAGAAAATCCTGGGACAGACACTGATGAATTCAGATGGACAGAGACTCCTTGTATTGTAGTTAGATGTCTCCTCCCAACCTTGTACCATCTATCACTTTAGCTTTTGTCTCATTTAAATGAAAAAAAAGGCTCTAAATCTCATTGCACAGCCATAGGGCAACACCCAGGGGAGCTCCACCAGCTGCGAACTGTGTATGAGCATCTGTGTGTGCATCCTCATGTGTATGCATAGGACCGCCTATGTTTGGGTCAAAATGTCTTAGAAGATCTCAATGTGTCAGATAGATTGGAAAAATTCTTATCAAAACCGTGCTTATTGAATTTCCACCTCTGTGCATGTGGTAGGTTTTCTTTGATTTTAGTCGAATATATAAAATAAATAAATTTACAGAATGATGAGAAGAAACTATTCTGTCTTCTTTTATCCGTATTAAACAGAAAAAATACAACCTCACATCTTCTGATATCAAGTTTCTCTCTTTCCTGGAAAATGAGATGAGCTTAATTTCCACATGAATTCACCATAAAACACATTTAAATCAAAACTGACGGAAACAAAACAAGAATCACAGAAGTCATCTTGTCTAGTTAGTCTTGCTCCAAAGTCCTAGAAACTGTCGTCTCTGAGTAATACTTCACTGAGTTGGTTGTGAACTGTTGTACTCTGGGGCTTTGTGAGTGTTGTGTGGAGAACTCCAGGACAGACTTGCTGTTGACCGATGGACAGCTGCTGAGCACTGGGAGACTCTAGAGAAACGACCTGGAGGCAGAGCAGGAACTTTCAGAGGAACAAACACCTGAGTCTTAGTTGGATTCTGCTCTGATCCAGAGCTGTAAAAGACAGGGGGGAAAGTTCAGATGTGTGTTTTTTTTTGCCTTATGGGATTAAAATTTTGATCTAGCTGAATATTTTACTTTTCCCACTGTTTATTTAGGCTGCTGCTCCCTGCAGTCGCTACTGAAATAGTCCCTGAATAATGCTTACATTTGTTCTTTGGAGGCAGACCATTAAAGTAGGGAAATAAAATGACATAAATCGGCTAAAACACTGACTCTGCTAACCCTTAAGATTTAATTTGAACCATTTTTAATACAATTCACATTTGGCCTACATAGACTTATTCTAGACAACATGACTAGAGAGCTGTGAGTATTTCAGACTTCAACCAATAAATTAAAGATAAAAAACAGAAATTATGGGACGAGGGAAACTCTGTATAAATTTGTACTCAGTGCGTGACTAGGTGCAACTTACCATCTGTTGGGAATATGCAGGAAGGAGGTGGAAACTGGACTGAGAAAAACAGCTAGTGTAAAATAATGTGAGAATAAACCAATTTTGTCATGAAGGTAAATGCAATGTGTGCATGTGATTGTGTGTGTGTGATTTTTGTGTAAGGTAGAATATGGGAGAGACATTGGAGGGAGATGTGTGAGTATGTGTGCATTTGTGCCTGCGTGCGTGTCTGTAAATTGGATATTGGGACATGGAAAATGAAAGTGAACAGCATGGCCACACAGGGCTATTTTTGTCCCTCCATCCATATCTCAGTCCTTCTCACGCTCCCTCAGTTCTAGATTACCCACCCCCTCTCCTTTCCCCCCAACTTTCCTCCTCCCTCTTTTCCCTCCGTGTCATCTCGCCCATTCTCCCTTCGTCCAATATCAGATATATCAGTGGCCATATCAGCCCAGTCAAACCAGTTCAGCCTCTCAGTTTGCCATCTCTCATAGACCAAGCACACTTCCATCTGAGACTGTGGTTACAGCCCTCGCCCTGAAGGGAAAACTGTCATTTCACATCTAAGAGGTTATTATAGCAGTGCTCCACTTTGGCTTCCAAAGTGCAGTTTTTACAACAGTTAGTCTAAAATTATCTCTGCAATCCTCTCATAAATCATTTCCACATGAAGCCTGTTAAATGTCCTACACATTTATCTGTAAGTGTGATTTTCAGACTTTTCCATATTTCTTGTTTAATATTAAGTAACGTAATCTTTTTTTTTTTTAAAACATATTTGCTAACACTGAAGTAGCAGTATTATTAGGCCCCTGAGGAGAATTCTTGGAAAAGTTTTGCAGGATTTACCTCTGCTCATTTTTATATTTGCTTACTGGCTTCAACAATAGACAGCTCAGCAGGGGAACATTAATCTGTATGTATACAATGCAGCTTCTGCCTCAGTTACAGTAAGAGGTAAATTCCATACAGAGACATATAAAGGTCACTCTGGGTCACCAGAGAGATCACAGGTTAGGGTTTATGGGAAGGAAAGATTAAGAATGTGACTAAATATAACCAGAAGATCATTTGCGAAAACAGTTACTGAAAGAAGTGTGTTGACAAAAGAATTAACAAATGTTCCACAGAACAGCTTGATGGCATTTCAGCATGAAATTTTGTGAATGGTTGTTCCCATGTGCTCACAGATGGCTCAGAAAATGTCATAAGAAGCATAAATTGTTGCTTATACAAACAATTGTTTGTAACCAAAAAATCATTTTATGCACCTGAACACAATTTGTAACAGTTGTACAGTCATAGCTTTGATATATCTGAAAATTCATACACGCTACTTCCTTCTGTTCTGAGATACCTTGCAGGGCACATACATCCAGTATGGATGTTCTTACACTGCATTCCTCTCGAGTGTGCAACGAAAGTGGCAGAACATCAAGAGGATTATACACTCTATGAGGACAACTAGAGACTTAGACATCACTGCGCTCTCGACTTGCCTTTCAGCCTGATCCCAAAACGCAGGAGGAAAGTAGGATGCATCACTTTCCCAGAGAAAAGAGAAAGGGGGGAGGGGTGAATGGGTAGCCAAAAATATAAGAAAGGGAAGAAACCAAAAAGAGAATAATGGAGGGAAAAGGAAGAAAAGGGCTACAATAAGTGAGGAGAAAAGAGTGAATGAGTAGACGCGAACACGTTCAGAAAATAGGATGCAGGAAGTCAGCGTAATGATGAATGTGTGCCGGATGCTCTGTTGGATTTTTGGCAGGTGCTCTGCTGCTGAGCACCAGCTCAGGTCCTGCCAGCAACCTTATGCAATGAAGCTTTATCCCTGTCACTCCATTAGGGCAAGAGAACAGCGGCACATTGCCTATCGTACAGTATATTAAGCTGAAGATCATTAAAGGAGAACATGAATGAGACGTGCTTGCTCAGCTTCTCATTTTTTGGGGCTTAATAGATTACATCTTGTGCTGTGACTCAATTAATTGTCTTAAAATGGGTTCACTTCAGAAAAAGCTCGTTCAAATGTGACATTGGTTTGCATTTGACTTTAAAGGTCGTTTCAATTTCAGTTGCATTTAGATTGGTTGCTGAATCATTAATATGCTAATTAGTTCAAAGAACTAATGACTATGAATAATAAGAGATTAGGTATGGAGTACATTTTACATAACTTAGCAAGTAGGGTGTAATTGGCTCTTATATACAGTGCTGTGCAAGTTGTTTATTAGAGACAATAAGCAAAAAAGTGACTGCTTAATGCCTTATGGCTGCCAGGAGGCCCTAAACAGTAAAAATACAACAGTAAATTTTTTGTACAAACAATTCTTTGACAGTTCTATCTGAGGTCAGAATCAGAGGTCAGGAGGACAGGCAAACATTACACGGTTGAGTGGAACTGGGTTGAAACAGAAAAAACAGCACTTGTTTTTACTTGTCGATCAGGAGAGGTCACAGAGTAGTGCAGCTGTGTGAAACACACACTAAAGCATGTGAGAAGCCAGTATAGCACTCTGTTGGTCTATTTTTTGCCTCTCCTTATGGCATTTCACAAATGCTTTTATCTTTGGCTACTCATAGTCTCATGGGAGTGTACAGTATTTGTACCACTCAGCTTAAACAAGTGTCTGGTACAGACAAGGTACTTTTCATGAGTACAAGTATTATTTGAGTTTAATGTGTCAACAGCTGTGCTTGTGTGATAATGGAAAACCCTTACTTACAACTATGTCCACATCACTGTATGATACACAATACAGCAAGTGTTGTTTTTTAGTTGATTTACTGAAGTTTATTTATTCAAGTAATTTTATCCTTGAATTGTTCAAAATAGTTTAGAAGTGATCAACTGATAAAGTTTCAGGCTTATGTTAACAGCTTATGATTAATTTGGCTCACTTTAATGTAACGCCTGACTATCCTGAGTTAAGTTTACAAGCTCTGCGAAACCAGGTTTTTTTGTCCTGGAATGTATGTGTATTACATATTTGTATGCATGTGTGTGTGTGTGTCTGACAAAAGGGTCAGGTGCTTCACAGCTGCTGCCAAGGGAGGCAGACAAAGAAAAGCTAGACCACAGAGAGGCTGGAAATAAGAGTAGCTATTTGGGGAAACCTCACACACTCCCCAGCTCTGCACAACAGGAGAAGAAAGAGACACATGAGTCATTTCATGGGCAGACACCAGCACATGGGCACACATAAGGATGCAAAGAAACACATCCACTGGGACATGTGCATAAATTATTGTATGAATGTATGTGTGTGTTTGTGTATGATAGATAGTATGTTAAATTAAAACTGTGTGTATTGACACACACGCTCAAACATGCATGGCCACACACCCGCACACATACAATCTTTTTATCAGTCGCATATTTGCATGTTTGTATGAAGGCATTTTCCCCGCTGGAATTGAATAGATTGATAGAATGAGGCAGGTGAGCGAGGCGGGAATAGGGGAAAGAAAAGCAATTAAAGTGGCAGTGAAATGGTAGCAGTGCAGCAAAGCATCGGATGGAGTCAGTCCCTGGCTTAATTACGCTTAGCCCCACCATGAGAAGAGCCAGGAACATGTGGTTAGGCTTCATGTTAATCCGTCTCCACTGTCGCACATCTGATATCGTGAGGAAGGAGAAAAACAGTCGGGATTATAAATGTTTAGTGTGATTTCCAAGTCGTTGCATGAGAGCAGAAAAAAACACACACTGTGAGGTGCTGACTGTCCTGAAGAACAGCTGACACAAAGATAACAATTTCATCAGCTTTTTTTTCTTTCAGATAATTATTTGTATTCTGTTGCCTTCTTTTTTCCAAATCCATTATTTTTTCATCTATTTGTGTCACCCTTTTTGTGTATATCTTTTGTTTTGGGTTGGGAAATTATTTGATTATTGGATATATTGTGATTCTGTTTTTTTCACTCATGCCAATTCACAGTTTCCCGTGCAGGCTGTGAGCTAAGAAAGCAGTAACTCACAACTATCTGACCAATTACCTTAACAATAAATTGTAAAACAAAATCTTTGTGGAAGATGTGTTAAAGAAAAGAGAGTTTGTAGTATTACTAACATGCAGAAACACATATGCTTGTTTAAGGCTCTTCCTCTGATGGAAAATATGATGACTTGCTTATGCATGAAATGGCAAATATAACATACTTATGTAATGATGATGGATATGTAACAATAGAGCTGATTTAATTCATGATGATTTATGAAGGAAAGGCTTATTTTATAGTTTAAAAAGAATTTAGAAAACGTTTTTGGACGCAACTCAGATTTTGTCAAATTTAGCACTCCAAATCTAAATTAAATCAAATTGCGAGATTTCCAGTATTGGTTTGCATCCCCCATTTCCATTCAGCTGCTGCCACCCTCAAGTATTTCAATTCCCTTCCATCTCCCTATTTCAGTGGCTTATAGAACATGTCTGTGGCAGACTGACAGCAAGAGAGGAGCAGGAAAAGAAAGCTAAAGAGATGTTGAAGGAAAAGTTGAAAGCTGGGAGCTGATGAGGTGCTTCAGCAGTAGAATGAGAAGGAAAAATCCCATTTCCAGTGAGAAAAAGAAAAAGAGAGGAGTTGGGGATTGAAGGCAGTTATAAGTTGCCGACAAAATGAGACAATAAGACAGAAAATAGAAAGGAGTGAAGAGGTCCAGTGTGAAGCAGAATAAACCAGGACTGGAACAGGGAATAGTGTGATTAGCAATCGGGCCCCAGAGGAGGAAAGGGCATTGAATAAGAGAGGAAGACTTCAGAAATGGAGAGTGAAAACCTGGTTAGTGTGAAAGAGACAGACAGCAAAAAAAGAGAGGGAAAGACAGAGGTTTCATTTGCCCTGATCCTTAGCCAGCTCTTTTCGCCTTATCAGGCTGGCCCAGACATGGGAGCAAAACATGTACCCACAATGCACTCCGGCTCTTGCCCAGCCGCCTGGAATGAACCCCTAACCCTGTCCTATCAGCTCAGAGGTCGGTTGCCAGTGCCAGTGGCTCTTCATGTTTGGATTCAGGGGAGGCTTGATGTGCAGAGCTCTCACACACACACAGACATGAACATGGCATTTTAAAGTTGAATCCAGTTCATATCACTGTCTGCATCTTTGTCGAAGTTGGCAGTTTAGACATTAGACACAAACACAACATACAAACATGAATAAAACTCTGTCAAATACAAGTACATAATTACTTGCAAAAAGTTTCTGAACAATCACACGAGCAATGAAGATGAAGTTTTGTTTTATTTTAATGTATTTATAAATGAGCTTCCCTTAGTTTCACAATAGTAATTACTCTAAAAATCAAATTTAAGCAAAATAGAAGTACTAAATAATGACACCCTAGCAGAGGAATGGGATCTTTTCACACAGTTAGAATGACTTTTTCATATTTGCATTCCCGAGTAGATACTCATAGAAATAAGTGTACATGTGCACCAGTTAATTCAGAACTCAGCTGCACTGAGCTACAACACCTGACAATAACGAGGGATGGTAATGAGTATGCTGCCTTAATGCACACATCTTTTAGTGCCACTACATTTATCACAAGGCTTGTTTAGTGACTTGTAATATGCAATGAAAAGCCCATACTTAAACTTACCCGCATTAGTCTAGTCAAACGTGTATTTTCAGCTGTAGGTCATTCTTTAGAAGCATTTTGTGTGTGTGTGTGTGTGTGTGTGTACGCATGTTGGTTAACTGCCATGTACGCAAAGGCCTCTGTGTGGAATAAAGGTAGGTCTTAGTGAGTGTGACTTTCCTTGATAGACACTGATGAGATGGCTGATGAGTTTGCAAAGCCACATCCTCAGCTGAAGGGTAAAAGCCAGTGGACTATGTGATGTCATTTCAACCTGACACAGGCGTGAAGAATCAACATAAAAGCCTTTCAAATCATTCGTCTTCCATTTGAAATTACTTATTGTGCACGGTATGAGAGCGAGAAATGGGGGGAGGGAGTAAACTGGCTTTTATACAGTGTGTGTGCGAGGGTGGGAATGAAGTGTTTCAAAACTCCCCATGGAAATTATCAAAATAAGATGAGATTCTCTGACCGCAACACATAAAAAAAACAGTGCCAATGTGAAAGTCTCATGTGAACAGTAAAAAGGTGGATCTACATGACTCATACGTTGGTTTACTACCGTTTTAGCATTTTTTCATCAAAAATATTGACTTATAAGAGTGTAGAGATATGTGACACAAGTGCTCATTTAGTGTGACAACGTATATAAATAAAGCTCTGTACTTCACTCATAACATTCGCCCTGGAGGTCTTAATCATCATGTAATAGATCATAAGATTGTGGTGTTTTCACAACTTCCTCATCGAGAATTGTGTAGTAGCTCCAATCAGTGCATTTTAAAATTGTTATAAATGCGTACAGCATGAATTTCAAAAAGCATGTGTTAACTCTTTTTGACATTGTTTTTCTTACCATTTAAAATTGATGCTCAGTTCCTTTAGAGACTACAACAACCATATGTTTGTTTTTTTGTGCAGGGTTAAACAGTCTGTAGAAGTATAAGTGAATCCACTCTCAACAATAATATAACTGTCTGTGTGGGATGTTGTGAGTAGGTTGAAGGTATCACCGTGAGTTTTGCTTGAAAACAAGATGCTTCTTCTAAAATAGAGTTTTGTTTTCAGTGACAGACTTTAAGGTAAATCTGTGTTTATTACACTGGATGTAAATGCGTTCATGTGTGTCTGTGTGTGTAAACAGTGTGTGTGCATTCAGTGTGAGTAGTGCTGGGAAGCTTAGCTGACAGGCTAACAGGTAAACTTTGCTGACATTTAGCTCCCGCTGTGAGTGTAAAGACTGTAATAATTATGGATTTGCTGACCGCAAATGCAAAGCCAAGTTATTTAATGTGAAATGTGTCCGGGACATGCACCTGCTTCACCACACAGTCTATGCAAGGTCCACTAGAGAGATGGAGGGAGAGGGAAGTGGGGAGGAAACGAAAGAGAGAGAGAGAGAAAAGGAGATGGAAAAAAAGAAATAGAGAGGGAAGGGGAGAGAGAGAGAGACCCCAGCTGTGCTGTGATTGCTATGCTGATAGTCTACATGTACTATATATATGATGCAGGTAGTGCTGATTGGCTGATTTTGTAGGTGATTGCGCTGTCCTCTAACACACAGCTGGCCTGGCAGTTCATTTTACTGGCCACAGTGTTATTTTTTGCAATTTTTTTAGCCTGCATTACATTTTCTTTATTATATCATACCTATCAAAACATGGGCTTACTCTCCGTGTCCACAATTTAAATATTGTTTAACTAATACGAAGTGAAGCTTTTGGTCTGCAATTTCAGGTCCCACTTAAAAGACTAAAGCCTGGCTCAGAGTACAGGAGTAAGACTGATTTATCTGAAAAACAACCAACAAATTCAGCCATTAACCTCCCAAACTGTTCAGAGACTGATCATAACCCACTTCATTAATTTAAACATGTTGGATATCATGAAGTTAAAAGGATGATTACATCAGTTCTCTCAGAACGAGATCACAGTAGCTACAAGTCATTAGCCCTGATGAAGTTGATGGTGTTGCCAAGCAACAGTAAACATTCTAGCTCTTGAGTCTAATGTTTGCTTACCACCGCTGACAGCTTTTAAAACGGATATTTGAGATCCACCTCCAGTTCTTGCTGAAGAATAGACAACCCATGTTGAGCATGTCTTCTCAACAATTTTCTCATTCAGACTCCTAAACCCCTCTGCTTTTGTTTTTTTTTCCCCACTGCAGAACATTAATGCTGCGAGTTAACATGCCACCTTAGTCCCTATTTAATTAAAATGTGTGTTTGAGTCAAGAGAGAACATCTGTGTAGTTTCCCCTGATGTGTGTGTGATGAGACCAAATTTCAAAATAGGTTACATTTTAAAACTTCAGTATCCATTGAGAACATATAGAATGGGTCCATCTGTGCTTTAAAATTAGCCCTGTATATTTATCCTGATCTGTTAAAAAAGATCTAAGACATAGTAAAACTATGATGGATATTCTCGATCAATTTGACACTGGATGACATTCCCTCATGTTGATGTTGCACCATGCAGCCATGCAGTATTCATTCTCCTGTGAACATGTCATCCACTGGACAGAGCCAATACTTGTTCGAGTTCCCTGAGATCATAATGTCGCAACTCAAGATGGAATCTTTGTGCGTGTGAATCAAAGTACAAATTATGTTCATGTTTCCTAATTGTGAAGCTGTCCCTGTCTCAGCTTATGTCTCTGTGTTATCTTTTGCTTCCTCTCTCCCCTGGCCTCACTAATTATTACTCATTTATATGTGTTCACTGCAGGAGATTTTTTCTTGTTGAAGTAATGATGTGTAAATACAGGCCACTTACTGTACCATCCACTTCCTTTTTTCCAATTAAAAGGCATGACGCAAATCCCTGCCGAGCAAGGACAAATAGCACACAAATGGGTAATTAACTGCGAAAGCATGCAAGATGCTGCTGGCTAAGTCATCAGGAATGTTTGAAGAAGATTGAGATAACTGGGGACAACAGATGTCCGAACCAGGGACTCACACCCCCATTCTGTCCTCTTAGCCACACTCCCTCACAAACATACAATATACAGGTGTCATGAATGGCATTATACTTTTGTTTCTAATGTAGAAATGAAGAAATAGAATAAGGTGCACAAGGAGGCCAAGTTCAACAATGTATATGTGTGTATATGTTGAAGTTTATCTGAAGTGCAGAAAAATGAATGAATGTGATGCATGAATGTGTAGGTGTCACAGACAAGGTTCAAGGTCATTCTGTGCCAAGTTTGTTTTTGTCATTACAAGTCTGTGACCCTGTCTAGCTTAAACAAGCCATTGCCATCAAATTGACTCTGTTTCAAGCAGAACACAATCAGTGACACATGAACAGTCCCTCCATTAATAATGACAGAGATAAAAGAGGCAGAAAAGGGATAGACAGTTGTCCTTCCTCAAGCTCTTTCCAAAAAGCTGCCTTTCAAACTGTCATTATTGGACATGAAGCTGATCAAGCACTGAATTAGCAAAGATCTGAATATTGCCACAAGTGTTTGGGTGGGGGCCTACCCACTGTTTTACATAATGTTTTAAGTCTCACTTGACTGGTTTCATGTGTGCTTGTTGTAAGATGCCTAAAGGAGCTCTAGAGCAATAATATGAGGACACAGAGATGCACTGGCTTTCTTGATCCCTCTTACACAAACACAGAAAGCCAGAAATAATTCATATAAGAAATGATGACATCTTTTCAGAAAAAAAATCAATAAAGGAAACATAAAATGTGATATCTTATTAAAAAAAGCCACATTGATAAAGGGGACTGATAAACTCAGAGGCATATTGTCTAATCCTATGGTTTTTATTTATCTCCTTTAATAAATAAAAACAAATAGCATAGAACAGAGTAAAATGCAAAGTTTTTCTGCTGTGATTTTTTTTGGACTGAAGGTGTAGAGCTTTTAACATAGTAAGATGGGATTTTGTGAATTAGGAAGGTCAAGCTTTTCTTAAGGAAAAAAAATTGACTTCATGAAAGATAACTTGCAAAACATGCAAACAGCAGTTTTACCTTGCTTCCTATGTAAGAGAGAAGGCAATAATACAACACAAATTGGTTTAGTGCCTTAACGTACTTACTCACTCAAGTAAACTTCTCCCTTCATCTCATTTCCAGCCATATTGCAACTCAGCGTCCCTAAATGGCTTTGTGCTGAAAGTGTAGGAGGGACAAATCATTTTAATGAGCCTTGTTGTTTCTCCCCCTCCACCCGCTCCTAAGCATGTCTTCAAGGCCAAGGTTCATCTGATTTAGCTGACAGACTCTTGTTGTGATTGTATGGGAAAGGAGACTAAGCACTGAGCAGCTGGTCCACTAATTCACACAGAAAGAGGACCTCAACCTCCACATTTTACAGAGTATACTGGACTGAGCTTTTTTTTACATGCTAATAGAGCCTTTGACTGCCAATATTCTTTAATTAAACACATTGCAGCAAAGCACAGATGGAATATACTTAAATACCAATGAAAGCTCTTTAATTTCTATGCATATAGGCACAAAAATTGGGCCATCCCTAATACTCGTTATGGCCTGACTTGCATCAGCTAAGCACGGCAGGGATTTGCATTTCAATTGAAACAAGGCTACCCGCATTAAGGTGTGTCTTTAACTAATTATGCGAAAGCTGTTTCCAGAGGGACAGTAAGAGCCTGTTGTCTGCAGTTTTTCATCTAACATCACTCTGACTGTTTCTGCTTGCACTTCTTCTCTCTGCAGTGTTGGCAGACTAGTTGTATTTAAGTGCAGCAGCTAACAAAGCACTAATTATATGATAAAAACATTTAATTTTCTATTAATTCTTCACAGTAAAAGTTGAATTAGGATGTATGGCTTCCTATTTCAGATAGCTGGACAAGCTATGGTTGTGAACCAAATTAAGCACTTAAAGAGGAAAAGTTTTCACTTTCAACTGTGAATAATTTGGAGAGATATGCATAATATACTTACTTTGATGCAACACATTGGGATGTAAAATCCATCACTATGAGTAACTGACTGTCCTGACACCAGGATCATTATGGGGACCATGTGCTGTCTCCGGCTCAGTTGCCAGTCAAGGAGGTACATGTTCTAATTAAATGGCATCAAACTTGGCTTAGGAGAGGCTAATCAAAGATAGGCTTGAAACCTTTGGACACCTGTTTTTTTCTTGAAGAATGAACAAATATTATTGAGGTGGCCAGATTAATGGCAGTAAAAACCTGTGAGTGCTAGAAGTGGATGAAGTTCCTGTAAGGATATAAGGTTTCTCTCTGTGAAGGCAAAGACAGGCTGTTCCAAGAAGGAATAAGCATTCTTACTCTGTGTCTAAGAAAAATCATCAGCCTGTGTGACAACCTGTAAAAGTGATGCAACTTTCAACTCATTTAAATAAACACTTTTTTTTTCTGACAGGTACTTTATATATTTCTCCTAAGAATACCCCTTGCAGCTGCTCAGGTACCATGATTTTACTGATTTGTGACACCACTTGTCAAAATGCACACAATTTTCCTGTGCATTCCCCACGTATGGGTGGCAGTTTTTCACAGTTTCAGAATTATCACTGATAAATGTCAGGAACAAACTTATGGCACTAAAAAAGAGTGGGCTTTACACAATCATGGTCTGGCCTTCTGTAGTGGAGGAGGCAGCACCTAACACATTTTATTACCCCAAAAATGTTTTAATTAGATTTTACCACTAATATAAAAAAGATATAATATAGATCATTTATTATCCACCTTTTTAGCCTTGAAACAGGATTAATTGAAAGTCAGCTTGTCACTTTTTTCCCCTTGATGACTCTTTTACTTTGAACAGACAGAATATACAGAAAATGAAAAAAATCTTCATACAAAAAAAGCAACATTTGATGGTGTACATATATCCGTGCAAGTATTAGGGGTCAGCTAGGGTTTAAGAACTCTTTGAATAGACATAATTATTAAAGAGAAACCTCTTTGGCCCTCTGTGCAGACTTATAGATTAAGTGATTTATGCCTCAGTACTTAGATAAAAGCTGCTTTTCCAGACTAATATTTGTTTATTCAATGTAAAAATTTCTGCCTGAAGTCAGGAACCTTAACTTCTCTAGCCAAGTCAATGAAACATTATTGTCCTCCAGCTATAGCTAACACTGCAGTCCTGTTTTTGTGGATCAGTTTTTGTAACTGTCAGAAAACTGCAAAAATGGTCAAGTATCTCTAGCCATGTAAGAGACACAAAACTGATAATTGATTTATTATTTATTATTATTACACTTGAGAGAACAGACACTTCTGCTCAGTCAATGAGGCCTCAGTTGGCCAAGATACACAATCCACATTCCAAACACCCATCAGCCTGAACTCAGGTACAACCCCATCAATCTAAGCCTCAGCTCAGCTGCACTTATCCCCTCCAACTTTCTCCTCATTAGACACAGCAGTGGTGACACTGGTGTAAAGCTGGGCTGACTATGGGATGCTCTAACTCTCTGTTCCCTGTAACCACTGCTTGCACTACAGGTATTGTCTCAATATGGTACAATGTTATGCAACATTTTGATGCACTATAAACTAAAAAATACCTAAAAAATTATTACAGCATATGAGTTTCCTAGCCAGCTTTACAAGATGCTGGAGGAATCCAATTTTAGTGTAATTAATCTGATTTAACTTTCAAATCTCCTCATAATTTTGTTAAGAACATAGATTACAAAGGATATTAATCTTCAAAACTGGAGAGAGCACTGTTTTTGGAAAAACTCTAAGCTTCTTTCGCATTTTTTTATCCCACACATCGCTGGCCTCAGAAAACCAAGGTTCTTGACCTTTATTATGAGAAAAACTTAGATAGAGAAAGACAGTAAGAGAGAAAGATATTTCAGAGTGGTTGTTATCAGCTTTCCTTTTGGCAGATAACCCCCTGGATGTGATTAAAAAAAGTTAGTTTGGTAAGTCCTGGAGGCTGCTAAAACCAAGTAGGAACCTTTTTTGACCTTCTTTGTACCTCCAACTTTCTGGAATCAGGAAAAAAGACATGCACAAAGGGAGACAAATAAGGACAATTAGGGTAAATGCATAACCTGGTTGAGAGAATATCTTGGCATGTTTTGTTAGTTGACCCTGGAGTGTCATGTGCAGAATTTCCATATAGTTGGGACACCTGTTTACGATACCTTGAGCAACCATTTTCAGAGGTCATGATGAGGACATGGCACCAGCAGAAACGTGCCATGCTGTTACACCGCCTCAGTGCTAGTCCGTCAGACATTTACTGCCTCACACTCTGTATTTTTAGTCTTTCTCTCCTAAGGTTCTCTATGTGTACATTTTAACACTGTACAATTTTAGACTATATGCATTATATATATATAACTTCCTAATACATGCACTCACATCGACAAAATGAGATGCAGGGTCAGACAAGGGGTAATGTATACTCAGAGCCATAGAGAGATTGGGAGAGGCTCAATAGGATTAAGGTTCAGGTCCCGGTAAAGAGCTTTGTGTCAGAGTAACTTTGAGCACAGATACATTACCAAGTCTCTGCAAGCACAGACAAAGTAGACCTGATTCACATGGATGAGTTTCTGTCCACAGGCCCTCTGCAGGGAAACTAAGATATGTTGCTGTACTTGTCTATACTCTGCAATCTTCCAAGCAACATGTATTATTTGAGTTCTGTGCAAATAGATCTGAATAAGATGTTTATAAATCATCTGCGGGATAGGACTCTGTGTGTGTGTGAGTGTATGTTTTTTTTTTTAAAATAAAGTTCAGATGTCACATAACCTTACATGTACCAAGTAAGTGGACGCACAATTGTGTTTGTTCCTTTGTGAGGTCCCTTTAAGAGATCATCTCCTGTGAGATCTGTGATGTTGAATATTTGTTCATGTTTGAAAAAGAAAAAGGACACAGGTGTGACAGACACTTGATAGTGCAGTAATGCAGCCATATCTATTCTCAGCTATTCACAATATTAATGGCCAGACAGCTCTACCAAAAGGGTGATAATAAATCACCATACAGTGCAATTTCCATGAAGAAGAGCCTGTCTTAGAAATGTCAGCATACAGTAATTCTTTAAAGCTGTTTAGCATATACAGGTCATCTTTTTGTCATAATTTGCATTGCTCTGCACTTCAGATGTAGCGAAAGTAAGTCTTTAAATAGCTGACTCTAATTATTCGCAGAAGTCAATTTAAATGATTGTAGAACTTAAGTAAATCCAGCAACACAGTCAGTCTTAGAAATGAGTGAAAGTCCAGCAAAATAAGCTGGAAATATGAGACTCAAAAGACATGTGTAAAATAAAAAAAACTAATTTTGTAGCACAGTGATTTTGCATATCAATTTGTACCAGTCGGTAAGTAGTTTTACGCAAATGTTAAAGACATCCAGTCAGTAACAGGATGTCAGTCATCAGAATCATTTGGCTCTGAGTTAAACGTTTCAACCTTTAATTTTAGCTTGTGCTCCTTTGATGTCAGTCAGTGTTATTGCATAAACGCTGAGACACATTGTGGTGGGGCACCGTCCCTCCAAGGCCTGTCAGATATCACCTGACATACAGAATCATTTTTGATGGACACAAAAAAAGATGGATTGATCCATTGTCCCAGCTCATTTTCTCTCATTAATATTCCCCCTGATTCATATATTTCCATTCTGCTGTCAGAAAGATATTGTTTGGCAATAATTTCCCATTTACCTTTTTCTGTGTGTGCGTGTGTGTGTGTGTGTGTCTTTGCATGCTGTCATGCCACTGCACTAACGCAGATGGGTATACTCCAGAGATCACCATTCCAGTTCGCAGCTATGCTGAGGGGCAACAAGACAGGGGCTCAGGAAGCACAGAGGGGGGATTCCTCCTAGTTTTCAGTATCCATGGTAACACCATCCTGCCCTGCAAGGATCTGTGGCAGTGGTGCTAAGGTGCTGAGGTGCTGAGGTGCTGAGAGAGTGCGAGAGGGGATGGTGAGGGAAAAAAGTCTTGAGGAGAAGGAGAATTTAAAGAAAATAATGGGTGAAGGTGAAACAGACAAGAGGGGATGAAAAGGCGTGTAATAAAGAAGGAAAAAGAAACTGCACAGAGCAGAAAAAGGAGTTCATGATGATGTAATTAGATAAATACACAAATAAATGGCAAGAGGTTGAGTGAGATAGGGATGTTGAAAAAGAAATACTGACAAGGTTAAGTGACTTAAGTTACACCTGCTATTTTAGTACTTAATAATGAAACGCCTCTGACATTCCTGCAACTTCCACCCACATCCCACGTACCCATCACACACCTCTCTCTCTCTCTCTGTGGCAGCAGGGCCAAAACTGGCACAATGCATTTTGGCTAGAGGCACAAGCTGTGACTTCCTTCCTCTCCCCTCCTCTCTTGCTGTCTACCTATTTGTCCATCCATTCTCTCTGTCCCTCTCAATTATAGGAGTCAGATTGAGTTTACCAAGATGCCAAACTGCTTATTGATCGAAAAAAGGATGCCAGAGAGTGGCAAGTGAAAGAGATCTACAATCCAGTACAGGCTTAATGATTTGATCCTAACATGGCAGAGTGCTGAGTTTAGGTTTGGGTTTGCTATAGTTTCCGAAGAGGGTTTTTAAATATATATATGTGCACACTTTATGTGTGTGAGTATGTGTATAATACTGATTGCATGCCAAGAGAGGAAACTTGTCAGCTGTTCCCGCTGTGCTGGGAACAACAGGGAGACAGACAGAGAGAGAAAAAAAGATTGTGAATGTGTGTGAGTGCGTGTGTGTGCCTGTGTATTTGTGGCCATGTCTGTTCATGTGTATTTTATTTGTGTGACCACACTGTTTATGCCTGGCAATGATGTGATAAATGGATTTAGCTGCACGTTCCTGATTCAGGTCTGTAACCATAAATGCAAGTTTTGTTATGCTGAAAAACTGTGAGATCTATATTCCACTCTTGTGATGAGATGTTGAATTGGGAATAAAAATGTGCCATTTTTTTGGAAAGTTAGACACAGTCACTACACACTGATCCTCTTACAAAGAAGTAATCTCTCTCCATTTATAAAGAACATGTCAAATTTTCTTTTTCTTTAGAGCCTTCAGTTATTGCATTACATTAAAATATTCCATCAGTGCTACCAATCATAATAGTAGGCACTATTAAATCTCAAAGGAAAAATAAGGTTCTGTGTTTCACAACACTTTAGACAGCCTTGGCTGTATGAAAATGCTGTCTGGACAGTGGACTCCTTCATGGCCATGGTGTGAGGAACCACATCTGCATCACTGTGTGACTGCTGTGCTCGTTGGGATACTAAAGATGAATCATTGGCCATGTACACTTGACCTGAGAAATACATCCATCATAAATTGATGGGAGAAAAGAAAGAGTGTGACCTTGGAAGAACAAAATGAGATGTGGAGCAGAACAGACCGTTCCTCTCTCTCTCCCTCCCTCTCTCTCTCTCTCTGCTCCTTCCACATACACACACTTTCAAGCCCCATATCAACTACACTGTGGTGGTCGCAGGAGAGGTAATTTCACAGCTCTTGACCAGAACCAGCTCAACGCCTGTAACTTCATAACATTAGAACAGCACTGGTCTGCTGCGCACACGTAGACACACAAAAGTCAGTACGGTGGAGTGCACCAGCTTTTGTTGTGGCATCAAAAATGGCACTCAGAGATATTGGAGGTTACATGCATGACTGTTCAAGTCATATTGCCAGTGATCCAGTAACATGCAATCATTTTGTGGTACAGCAAAAACCACAGCATAATGAGGAATACAACAGTGCTGGACAGGTGGAGATAACGTTTGAAGCTAAAAGGCACACAGAGAAAGACAAAAACTAAATATAACCGACACATGTAGTGACAGTACAGTGGGTTTTAAAGCCTGGCTCTGAATTGTCACTTGCTTCTCCTATTTGTTCAGTGATTTTAAACAGGTCGGTTGTCCCCGTTCATGACTGTTTGTACTGGTTGGATAAACACGTGGCAAATCACAGCCTTGTTGGCGAGATTAAGAAAAGTGATGTCATTCTCACTCGTGAGCCACTTCCAATAATATTGGTACAAAAAAAATGATGACATAAACACAGATGTGCAGTTGTAAACAAACTAATGGAATAAAAAATGTTACATCAACATTTCTTTCCAGTCATCGAGAGAAAATAAATTTAGCAGAATGCTCCTGTAAAACTGTTGGATAATGGCCAACCCCCTCCCCCAAAACACCAACAGCACTAGTGAAGGTTTTTATTTCTTGCCCCCTGGCTATCACTTGTTACAGGCTACTCGACAGGTGTCAGTCAACCCGCCGTTACCTAAACACCATGTGATCATCAGACTGACCGCAGTTCTCTGGCTGGTTGCCCCCTTGTCAGTCTCTGTGGTCCATTGGCGCTCACTCTCTTTTTCTTCACTCCCGGTTTTCTGCTGGCTTTTCATTTCTTGTGATGGGAAGTCTCTCACTTTCCTGGCCTCATCTTGACACAGACAAAATGGATAAGTCTTATCTGTTCTCGCTGTCAGTCTATTTCTTTCTCTCCTTTCTCCTTCTCCTCTTTCCCCTCTCTTCTCTCTCTCGTGTGTCCACCTTATCTGCTGCTTTTCTATTACTTTGTGCCGTTTTAAAATTCTCATTCTGTTTTGACCAGCACCCTGATTTACACTAGATAGGTTATTTTCCCTTTTCTCCTTTAACCCCTCTCTCCAGCCATGTCCACTTCATTTGCACTTCAGAAGTACTGCCTGTTACCCGTACTCTCTCCTGCCATCCTTTCCTTCTGCTCACCTCCACACTTTCTCTTTCACTCTGGGCATTTTAATCCTCATTTGGCTCACACAAATTCAGATACAACATAATTCATGTCACACCTTCCCACTTCTCCTCTTTTATTGCTCTGTCCTCCTTCTCACCACAACCTTAACCATGTTCACCTACTGTCCCTCTTCCTTCACCTTCTCCATTTCCCACCGAACCTGTCTCCCTCCTCCTGAACTCTTCTCATGCTGACACCAGTCCCCCACCTCCAACCCCCTAAAGAGTGAACCTGTCTCCCTCCTCTCCCCCCCTCTGCCACAGACAGAATGGCCATGCCAGGGTTGATTAGAGCCTGCATGGCCAGATGCTCAGCTTGGCTTAGCAGAGGCCTGTGGGAAAGAGAGCTGCTTATTCTAGCCTCAGGAGATGGATTGAAAACGGCGGGAGCTAAAACAAGCAAGCATTCTCACTCATTACACTCGCACATTAAACACACCCGCACATGCGCACTAGTGCTCAAATAAGCACGTCACAGCAGTCAACTCAAGGAGAAAACGGACACATGTGCTTACACATTTTAAAATCATACACTTGAACAATTCTTTAGTCTGCTTTCTCGTGAACTTTACTTTTTCCGTTTTGTCATAAATTTGTAGACGCTACAACTGGTGGGTTAATCATCCACTTTTGCTGATGAGTTATTTTCTTGGAGGGAAAATGCATTCATATGTGCACATTGTCAGTACTTTCAGAAACTAAGTTTAACTAGGGAACTAAATGAAATCTGATTCTGATGCTTCTGCTCAGTGGTTTTGTTAGTACTAATACCAGTGGTGTTATTTTCATAAATTGAAAATCAGTTTTTTCTGTTGCATGAACCTATTTGAATAATTTGAGTAAGAAATTGGGGCCAAAGGGTTGTAACAGCAATAAAAACAGCTGGCAATCCATAATTGAATTGGTGCCAATGCTGAACTGAAGTCAGTATTTGCGTCAGAAGGTGCATCTGTAGCCACAAAGCATAAAAGCAGTAATACATATACATAACTTTTTTATATCTTTTGGGAGTTGTAACTTGTGCACTCAGCCATACTCTCCCTTTTCTCACTGTTTCTCACTTACATTTCTTACAAACTTCCTCACAGTTTTGCTACAGGAATTCTGACAGCATTTATCACTTTTACATTGTGCACTGATTTACAGTTACTTGGAGATGAATCAGAGCGATGAAGTGCACTTACTGAAGGCCTATTTCAATTAATGCCACGTAAAAAGTTGAAGAGAAGGATTCATCTTTTTGATGGGTATTTAGGATTTTAATTAAATTTTATATAAATCAAACAACCTGTACACAGAGTTGAATGAAACAGAAGATACACTAAGGGTGTAACTCTCTCTACAATCATCTGTTTTATAGGATGTTATATAGCTACAAGCAAATCATAAATTAAATAGAAGTTACTCCATAAACCTAAGTGAAGCCTGCTATAAAAGCTACAATCAGGATTGCAAGAATCTCATCCCAGATAATTGCAGTGAAGGTCTCCACAAGGCCACTGAGTTAAAGCACCAGACACTAGTTAATTCTCCGGTCATTGATGCTGTGAATGATTAGAAATCACTAAGTTGCTTTGTGTCAACCCAAACACTGATGTTGGAAATTAGTATATTCTGCAGCCTAGAAAGGCTATTTAAGGTTGAGAAATAGATTTTTAGAAGCTTATGTTACCCAGTTAAATCTATTAAAATTGAAATCGCTGTAAATCTGTTTAATTACTCATATAAGCTGTGCCTCCCTAAATCTGCTACATGAATTTATTTGAAACGAACCACTTAGGAGAGGAGACAATCTTCTAGTGTAAAGTGCTTTGTTTTTGGCAAGTGGAATATACATAATGTGCAATTAGGCACTGATAAAAAAACATAAAAAGGCTTGTCATTTAGCAGCTCAAGTTTGCACTGGGCTGAATTTGTGTAATGTGTGTCTGCTTAAAATAGAGAATCCCAGTGGCACTTAAAAAAAAAAAATAAAATTACAAGACTTAAATAAATGTTCCATGTATATCTGTGGTGCTTATTAATGTTTGAAATTTAACCAAGCTATTTTTTTAAATGTGGTTGTTAGTTGGCTCTAATTGGGCAATATAATGAGCATGATGAAATTGTGGGCAATTGCCTCAGGAGGCACAAGTCTTCACTCTAAATCCTGTGCTCATGAGTGTTTCTGTCACTGGTTCTATTAAAAGTCTGAATGTTTTAAGTATCGTGTTTAAAAATGCTGCTTGCCTACGTTTTTTCACTTCGTAGGGTATGGAGAGGCAGGAGAAATCGGTTTGATCTGCACTGAATCTTGTATGTTGAAAATTTTGTTGCAGCCCCCCCCGCTAGTCTAGCAGGCAGATGGAGCGCTGCAGAGTGAAGGTGAAAAAGTGTGTTGTTATTGAGGATTTTTCCATTGTAACACATCAGAGAAAAACCTACAATCCGCACTTCACAATCTGGTGTGTTGGCCATTTTGCACTTTAGTGGAATTGAGTAGTGGAAAGTCAAGGTATGGGCCAAGGCACTTTGTACTTGTCTGTAATGTGTGTTTGATCCTTCTGTAGCCTTCCTCCAGACCAAAGAAAAGCTGAGAAAAAAGTGGGAAAATGTTTACCTGGACTGAGGCACAGCCTAAACTTTGTTCCAGTAGGCTGACTGAGAGCCTTTAATCTACAAATTTTTGCTGGCTATTTTGTAAGAAAGTACCTTAACCGCTGATAAACAGTGTCAAAGTAGGCACACTTGCCCATCTTGAGCCATGAGAAGACACACGCACACACATTCACACAAGTTGGTCCACTAAATCAGCTCTATTGCTTTTTTTCAGTTTATACTTTAAATCTCTCTTAAGCTGCAAAATGCTGAAATAAGTGGAAAACTCATCTTGTGTGTGTGTGTGCTTGTGGGCCAGAGAGAGAGAGTGCGTGCGTGCGTGCGTGCGTGCGTGCGTGCGTGCGTGCGTGCGTGCGTGCGTGCGTGCGTGCGTGGGTGTGTGTGTGTGTGGGCGGGGGGCAACACTCATGCATGCAGGCTTCCCTCCAGGAAGATAAACCCAGTGTTTGCCCGTGTGTTCAGGTCAGTGAATGCCATTTCACTTGCATAAGTGGTTCCTCTCCTTGACAAGATTACATTTAAAGTCAGTGACCTCATCCTTAATGTAAACAGTAACTACATGCTGCTCGCACTGGTCTTGTTGGTCTGGATCAAGCATCGAGTTAAAATCTAGTGCTGTTTACCAATGCTTTGTCTTTCTTATGAAGGTCATTGAACATACCGTTGCTGATCTCAGATGCTAAGTTGTTGTGTGCATGGTTTCTCCTGCCTGCTGTTGTATTGTGGGACTTGACACAGAAGAAGAGAAGAGATGAGTAGAGAGTAACAGAGGCACTCAGAGTGACATTAAGAGACGATGAGTGTGATGGAGATGGAAGGTGAAATGACTGCACTGAGTGCAGTTCAGTTCAAGTGTTTTGGCCAGCTCGAATCTAAGAGCAAGGCTAAAACAAAATTAGATACAGGCACTAATCATAGAAATACTTGACTGATCTGTTTAAATAAGAGTTTTGCAGTTACTTAGGTTGTAGACTGGCCTGTCATTTTTGCCATCTGCTGAGCTTCAGATTTGCTTAAGAACAAGATTTGCTATAAATATACTGACAGATACCTTCTCTTAGTCTAACAGTTAATATTCTCTTTCCATATTTTAACCGGCCTCAACATCTAAAACTCTTCCATCTGGATCTAATCAGTGTCTTTGAGAACGTAGATCACATCTAGCAGACTTAGCAAATTGGAGAGGACAGGCAAAATGACCTATGATGAGAAGCTCATCTCATCTATTAGATCGTAAACTTGTTTATGTGGAAGAACACCATTACTCTTAAATTAAATTTAATGTGTCAGAGTTCATACTCTTTGCAGTCAGCGTGGTGGTCTCCACACAATCCTGTTTCAAAACCAAGGACACAAGTATCATGTTTGTTTTTGGTACATATAGAAATTAAGTATTTCATAAAGTGTAAAAGCACCAAAAACAAAGAGGTCCCCTCCACATAAAAACACCTGTGTGTTTCCTTAATGATGTATGTGTGTTGTACCACAAGTGTAACCTTTATGGATTTTACCAGGTTTATTACATGGCCAATATATTCAGTGTTTTGCCTTTATTGTGCTTTTTTGTTGTAACAGACATAGATGAGTGTGTTTGTGTGCAAATGTGGATCACTGAGTTAAAGTTCGTTGACACATAATGTGCATGTATGTGAGCCTGTGTGCAAGCACAGAATTATGACCTTACCAACCTCACTACTTGCTCTGAGCTTTGTGGGTTTGTATATGTGTTTGAGTCTATGTGGGATTTATCACACTGTATGTAAATATACATGCACAAGCACACACTCCCACACACTCCCACACATTCCTGCCTATGTTTCCCTGCGGCATATGGAGTGTTTGGATGCAGGTGCAGTCCTCGAAGCTGCCCAAGTCTCTCATGGCACTGAATGCATTATGTTTCATTTAAACCATATCCAGGGAAGCAATTTTGTTCTGATAATTCACATTCACATGTTATTGCTGAGGTTTGTGTGTGTGTGTGTGTGTGTGTGTGTTTTGCTAAGCAGGATTACCGTTTTTGGAAAGTACATTCTCTTTCCTTTCTATGTTTTTCCTGCTTGGGAAATGTTAGACTTCATTTAGTTCAGATTACAGTCTTACGTGCCCAGTTTCCCCTACTGCTCCTGCTAATTAAACCCCATATGTATTATGTGAAGGTCTGTTAATTCCTTTAATAAAAACAGCAAGGGAACCATGATTGTTCTGTTAAAAAAAAACTGCTGAAAATTCCAAATAAAACTCACACAAATATGTGTGTATGAAAATCTGTGTGAGTGTGATTGAATGTGTGTGTGTAGATGTCATTTGGGACAAACAGTGGATGGAGAGCAGGCTAGACGAATGCCATGTTGCTTCACCTAATGGGCTCTCCATTCAGACGGCCTCTTTTGTCTTGATCCCTGACAGGAAAGTGGCTTAGGGAGATGAGACTCTCTCTCTCTCTCTCTTTCTCTCTGTCTCTTTCTCTCTCTCGCACAACACACACACACTTTCACACAAATACATACACAGCCTGACAGTCCAACTTTAATTTGAATCTAAAACAGGTAAGGTGCTTGTGAGAGGTGGAGGATAGCAGTTAATTCTCTAAGCACACTGTTTCAGAAAAAGACTGCTGACTTCTGAATATTTTAGATGGGTCAGACACTATTGTTAAGTTACGTAAAAACTGTTGCTGTGTCATGATGTGAGCTTTTTAATATTTATGCTTTATTCTTTGGCTCATACACGCGCTGAAAGCTATTCAGGCCTGGGAGACGGGGAGATTTTGAGAGATGGGTAAGGGCAAGTGTACTGTGGCTGTGTTTCAGGGCTTTCTCGGTGTGTTCCTAACATTACTTTGAACACCCTCCCGACACACACACACACACACACACACACACGCAGACACACACATACACATACCAACAGTTCTAATAGTCCCAGAGTAGGCCAGTTGCCTGTGGACTCGGAGGTGGCCTGATCAGGTTTTCCCTGGTCAGTTTGATCTCAGTTTAAAAGTAGGATCATTCCTCTAATGCTTTCTTTAATTACACTTAAGACAAGAG
The DNA here is from genome assembly GCA_029814665.1 of Acanthurus lineatus. Taxonomy (NCBI): domain Eukaryota; kingdom Metazoa; phylum Chordata; class Actinopteri; order Acanthuriformes; family Acanthuridae; genus Acanthurus; species Acanthurus lineatus. The sequence continues at coordinate 24,707,334 of JAPZDV010000022.1, forward strand.
AACCACAGCAATGCAGGACATCACTTATGACAGGTGAGTCACAAACACCATATTAGTGTTTTATGTTTAATCGGCAAAGCAGAGTCTTCTTTTTAACCTCCACAGTTCACTAATTTTCTCAATTTTTGTGATATTTTGTTGTATTTTTTTTTTACTTTCACTGTTATTTCCAATAGAAAACATTTCATGAAACTGATGAGATACAGTGTGTTTTTTTTTAATATCTTCACTGTCTCTTGTTCAGTCACAGTGTGTTCAGAATATTATGTGTTTATGTGGATTCTCTATCTGAGAAAATATCTACTTTTACCATCTCTGGTCTTTGTGTTCGTGGTTTTTCTTTTTTTTTTTTTATCTGTATAGCAAAAATTCTTTGCTGTTCTTGTATCACAAACCAATTTTCTTTACTTAGAAAAATTCACTACCACTGTCTTTAGCTCCCGTACACTGATTTCTCACTTTGATTGTTTAAAAATTTTAGAACTGTCTGACTTATAATGACATTCTTGATTTTTCTAACATTATACTAAACCACAGGGAAGAAACTGAGATGCATTCAGAGAAGCAGCTTTTGTTTCTTTTTTACTGTTATCACTGTGATGCTAGTAAAACCAAATTTGATTTAAAGCATTTTTTTCCAAAAAAGGGGTTAAAGGATAAAAACTTAATGCAGCACAAGAGGAAAGATGATGGTTTAGATTTAATCTTGTCTAATAATAGATGTGCCAGAAAAACAAAGGGAGAGTGACAGGGTATCTTGACACTACATATGTCCCTCCTGTGAATCGTTTCTGTTTTTAATAAACTCTTCACAAGGCAACTAATAAACAATGGAAAAACACGCTCCATGTAAAGTGCATCAGCCTACTTGTATGCCCACTTATATACTTAAATAAAAGCTGAGTCATAGTTTGTTAAAAGGAGAAGAAAAAAGAGGAGGAAGAAAAGGCAGAGAGCAAAGAGATGAGGCTGTTGATTGGATACATTTCCCAATTCAGTTCCCTGCCAGTACCAATAAGAAACAGGAGATACAATAGTAAAGGAAGAGAGGACAGGGGGAAGATGGTGGAGGTGGCTGAGTTTGAGCATAATGGAGTCAAGACCTCCGACAAGCTGTCAGATGCTGCTCACTTGCTGCACAATCACTTCTTGCACACACACAGACACATGGTTTGTGTGTTGGTGTTTGTGTATTGGAGGTGTGAGTGCATGTTAGTGCGCCCCGGTGATAAATCTTAATTACACAATAGAGTGCAGGCCATGTGCCATCTCATCAAACCATGTCCAATCTCATAAGCAACAGCAAGAGCGTGAGAGGAAGAGCGAGAGGCAGCGATGCAACAGTACGAGGGAGTGAGAAAATGTTTGTACCGTATCTGTACTGATAAGAAGGAGAAGCATTGAAGGGAGCAATAAAAAAGATGGGGTGCAAAGGGAAGTAAATCTTTGTCTGGGATGCTCTGAGGTGAAACTACAGTGGTCCCTTTTTCAAAGGTTTACTTAGAGAACATAAAAGACTTTTTGTGTTGCGTGACTGTGAGTTTGCCATCAGCCCTCCCTATTTCTATTAAATCTAAAAAACTGCTGCTGCAACCACTGAGTGGATCTAGTTTGTCGCAGGATGAGCTGGCGGATGAATACACAGTTCCAGCGTGTCAGGGAAAGAATGGGGCTGGGGGCGTTGTTGTGGCCCGCTGAGTCATCGTGGCCAGGGTGATCTCTAAAAGCAGCCCCCCAGCCCCCTAGAGTAATGGTTAATCGTGGGAAGTCTGGTGTTAGGGTAAGTGTGCCTGTGTGTAGGCCGAGCCTGTTTGTGGCCGGTTGCGGTGGGTTTTGGCGTGCCGTGGTGTGACAGGGCCAGTCAGGCGGATGGGGCGTGTGTTGTTGTAGCCATGGCAGTGGGGAAAGCCCTGTACAAGCAGCTCTCAGCTCTGCTGGCTGGGAGAAGAGCCGGGGCAGCTCTCCCAGAATAAAAAAGCAAAAAAAAAAAAAAAAAAAAAAAATGCACTGTCCTTTGTTATCATGGCTGTTGTGTTCCCGCTGCTGGGGGTTTGGGAGTCTGGTCTGTGTGTCGTCCCGGTTGTCTGTGACTGTCCCATTGTGACATTCGATCCTATTCTGGACCTCGGGTGTTGTGCTCTGTTGCCACAAAACCTCACTCAGACATAGTCCACTTCCTGGGATTGTGGTGTCAAACCAGGAAGTGCAACCTTTGAACTACAAAGTGCTGAGTTGAAAGTAGTACATTTAAATGGGGAGTAACTTTCTCATAATCACAGAAATAGAAAATTTGCATCAAACAGCAGCACACAGCTGTTTCAGATAAACTGTTTTTTACTCCACTGTGAATCATACAACAACAAACATATTACAGAAAGGAGAGAAAACTGAAAGATTGACCCCTTAAGGCAGGTACATACGTAATACTGTTCCACAGATTATAAATATTATTTAGGTGTGATGACTGATGTAACAGGTTGGACTAATTCTGTACCAATCTGAGTCTGTTGGCCGTATGGAGATAACATCACAATATTGAATGGAATTTTTTTGTGTTAATTCAGTTCTATTTAATTCAAATTTGGTACTTACAATTGGAGCCAAGAACTTTGATGTCACCTTTGAGAGCCAAAGAAACTTGAATAAATATAAAACTGCCCATATAACAGTAAGCAAGCTGCAACATGGTGTGTAAGAATTTAATCCTTATTTTCTAATCCACTGTGTTAGTAAATGAACACATGAGATGTAATGTTCTCACAGAATTTTTGTTGTGTCTTACCAATGCAAATTTAACCTTTACAAATCCCCAGTGTGTTGGCTCTGGATCTACTTGGTTGTTTAGCATGTGCTGCTTTCTGGCTTTCAAGACAATATATTCTGTGTATACAAGTAAAACAGTTGTTTAGTTGTTTAGAGAACCAGTGAACCTTTTCTGATCTCCACAGAATGTTTGAATAACTGCAATTTATGTATTTCATCTTTTCAAACCAGGAGGAAACTTCTCTTAACGGTGCAATAGTGAAATTTTAAAACTCACTTTGCAGCAAAGCACTTTTTTAATCCTGTAAACAAAATGCTCCTGCCCCAGTGCTCCTGCCCTTGTTTTTTCTTACTACCCTTTTGAACTGCATAAAAGAGAGGAAAATTGAGCAAGTTTCTATAACTAAAATTTATGTAGTTTGCAACAAACCAAATAAGTGAAACTGCCTCTCCTCTCCTGCCATTTGTAGTATGCTGTGTGATGCCTTGGTAAATAAATCAAGCAGACTTGTTTTGTCACTTTTATCATACAGCTTTGCATGAAGTGTTTTATTGTACAAGCGCCAGGAAGGGTTTCCTACACAAGACAAAACATATTGCCTCTTTTTGTACAGTGATCCTTTACATGTAGCAGGTATTCAAGCATGTATCTGTAGAGACATACAACATGCATTAGCCTCAAATCATTTGCTGTATGTTCATCTCTGACTGGCTCTGTGGCCCTGCAGTGTATTTCTGGCAGGATAATTGGCTCTAGTCAGTCTGACACCAAGACCTGCAGCAGATGTGACTGCCGAGTGTCACAGGGTCACAAATAACCATTCAACAAGCTGCATTATGCTGGGGATGTCTTTATGCGCAATATAAGAACATAAAGCACACACAGAGACATACATAAACACACTCGCTCAGATACACACACATACACTTAGCTCTCTGTGCATAAGAGTATCTAAGAACTGGAACTCTGAGATAATTTACTGCCTCGCTGCCTTTAACATCCACTTCCTCTTCTCCCAGCTCTTCATCTCATCCAGTTTAGGCTGGAGTTGATGAATGACATAAAACATTTCTGTCATCAGTGTTTGAATTATGTGTGAGACACTGTGCAACTGCTGAGTGTGCACTTATGTGTGTGTTTGTGTGTTTGTGACCAGGATTTGATATAAAATTGCAGATTTTTCTTAAACATTAATTTTGTACTTCACCTCAGAGAATTTGTTCTGCTTGCCATCAGTGAAACTGAACTGATGCTTGCAGAGAAATGTGGAAGATAAGTCTCTGTATGTAGCTCAGACTGTGTTACTTTACACAACAAACACAATCCCTCTTACCTCTTGAAGGGAAGAAAAGTGTTTCCTTTACAGGTGAACTCATCAGTCAAACATAGGTCTGCTCACGCTGGCTGTCTGCGGTCACTCCTGCAGGCTTGGGTCAAAGCTCTCTTATCTGACAAAGACTGACTGAGTTCTTTTGTCTTCATTTCTGCAGGCACAGAAATCGTGGATAGAGAGAGCGTTCAGCAAGAGAGAATGTGTTCATATCATAGTGAGCGCCAAAGACCCCCATAGGTGAGTAAGAATATTTGTGAGGGAAATCTAAAATATCTCAGTGCATTATTGTGCAGCATGTAAATAACATTATCTGTCTTTGTGATCCTGTCCTTCCAGCCATAGTTCAGTTTGACCATCAATCTCTTACATCCCATTTTCGTAAACATTGTATATTTTTTTTTGTACTGCCAAAAGATGTGCGGGAAACTTCCATTTTTCATTTTTTTAGCTTCCTTGCAGCAACATCTGTGTTTATGGCATTGTAGTCCAACACAAGCTCATTGGTTTTGCTAAGAATGAATTACAGGTGATTGTTATTGCACTATCTGTAAAATTACTTTCTAATTTGAGACCGCGTGTTTCTCACTGTTAATAATTTCTGGAATCATAGGAGTCAATGTAGGATGCATTCTATTTTTGCCAAACATTACACTGACCCGCAACTTGACTAATTTGTGGAGACTTACAACTTTAAAGCAGTAATTCTAGTTTTTGTTTTGAGAACGTAGCAACAGCAGCAACAGAAGTAGAGATTTTCTTCAGATTTGGGTTTCAGCTTGCATGATTATTTTCCATAAAATGCACAACTCTCTGAGGACTCAGCTGACATATAGCAAATTAAGAGCCCCGTTTCACTGCTGACCTTTTAAAACATGCCTCAGAGTAATATCTGGCCTCTATTTGCATCATAGGTTGATGCTCCATGCTAATGAGCCAAACACTAGCTGACATTATAAATTTTTACCCCCAAATGTGAAATTTAGGGTCAGGTCAATTCATGAAGTGAGTTAACTATTCCACACTATTTTAAAAAAGTTTTTGAGTTAGGACAACAGGAGCCTTCTGCTAAGTATAGCAAAGGGTAAATATAAAAGTATATTTACAAGGGCAAATATTTACAATTTTTACCAGAGCTGTTGCTGTTGCTCAGGGTAATACACTGAGAGAGACAAGCCTAACTCCCACAGATCCAGGCCTCATACACACTCTCACACACACACGCAAAATGACACTGTTTGTTACATTAACGGAATTAGCATAACTGGAGGAAAGTGGGTGGGAGCCTGATGTTCCTCAAGATCAAATCAACTTTTCTCTTTTTAGTCAAAAACACTTGCGTTGACACATAAGGCTGAACGAGGCAAAGTACCTTTGGTGAGGAATGATGTAAACATGAGATGATAATCAAAGCCTCCTGACGCCCTTTCCTCTCAGGGCTCATACCATCCTTTAAGGGTAAACACAAAAATATGAAAGCTGCGTTCAGCACATCCGAATGAGGATATCTCATGTAGGAATACTACAATTCTTCTAAATTTCATTTTGCTAATTCCTGTAGTGGCTGAGAGAGGGAGAGAAAGAAGAGCAAAGTAGAGAGAAAGACAGAGGTTTCTAAAAGGCCGAAAACAAAAACTAACGGAGCTAAAAAAAAAAAAGGGGCCCTACCGATCCTTCTCCTTCCCTCCTCCCAATCAGGAGATGAAAGTCAGATGACAAGCTGTCACTTCAGCCTTGCCCCCCTCTTACTGCAAGGCACATAACTATGCTAGCTCTTATGCTTTTTCTGTCTCTCTGTGACACACAGTCTCTCTCGCCCTCCTCTTTTTGCTTCTTGATGTTACAGTTTTTTCTCTGGGGGCTCTGGCTTCTCAAGATTTCAGTTACTCTCAGAGAAAGACTGTGTAATATACCAACATTACATTCACTTTCTCTTCTTGTCCAGGTGCTGTTGTGGTCGTCTGATAGGTCAGCATGTGGGCCTGCCCCCGGGTATCTCGTCCAGTCAGAATGATAAGGCTGAGCGTTTGGCCAAGAATGACAGCCTGTCGGAGAAGTGGTCGATCAGCAAACACACACAACTCAGTCCAACAGATGCCTTCGGCACCATTGAGTTCCAGGGAGGAGGACACTCCAACAAAGCCATGGTGACTCCTATAACAAATTTACTTTCTTTCTTTCTTTTGACAGTGTCCAGCAGACGCTTTGCTTCTTGGGTCAACATTCACAGACACGGTATAACAGAACAGCCCTTGGATTGTCAAAAATACACATCTAAACAACATGAAGGAGCAAGCAGTAAACTTAAGAAACCAAATTTTGGCCTCTTTTGGAAGCATTTACTTGTGTGAACTTAATATTTTATCTGACTGGCAGTGTCATACCAGTGCTGTTAAAACCATTAAAAAACCCAATCATTGCCAGGTGTATTGTGAATTAAATTTTCATACTTAGCCCAAATACAAATTGAAATAAATGGAAATGACATGCAATGTGGACTCATTTAAGGTCTTTGTGTAGCTTCCTTTATCCAACTTCTCTTGAAATGACACGGTATCTGGCTTGATATGTAAATTTAACAGCATCACACATCTGCAGTGTGACAAAATTAATCATATCCACATGCCTGAAGATAATAAGAAAATCAATCAAATGAGTATAATTACACATAATCACATGCAATTATTTGTTTAAAAGCCTGATTAATCGATCCCAGAGGTAGTCATCATACATGTTATTCATGTAGTTGAGATGAACACGGTGAAAGAATAACATGAAATATACTGCAGCATTTTGATGATTTAGATGATTAAGTTTAAATGATGTCTGTTTTATTTCCAGTGTTAAATTATTAATGCAGACATGTGTTGGATTTGGTGTCTTGAGGTGATAAACAGATGTTGTATAATGCATGTGGTTCTCCAGCCATAGCAAACATCTGTTCGGTACTGTACTAGTTTGAACAATAAAGCTGTACTCTCACGCAGGTCTTTAACACTCATCCAGCTGATGTTTTTTCTAATCTATAATTTTGCCTTTAGAGATTTATCTCACTTTAAATTCTTTTAAAGCTTGTGTGGACATATGTAAATGCATGCATTATGTGTTCCTGTTGGTGTGTTTACGTCTCAGGCACATGCAGACTTCAGGTTATCATGTGCCTGAGGGTGATGCAGATATACTTCACCACTGACACATACTCCACTGTTTCAGTATGTGCGAGTGTCATATGACACCAAGCCTGACCTGCTGCTCCACCTGATGACCAAGGAGTGGCAGCTGGATCTGCCGAAGCTGCTCATCTCAGTCCACGGGGGCCTGCAGAACTTCGAATTACAGCCCAAACTCAAGCAGGTCTTTGGCAAAGGGCTCATCAAGGCTGCCATGACAACAGGCGCCTGGATCTTCACTGGAGGGGTTAACACAGGTGAAGTACTGTGCATACAATCAGCTTTTGTTGAGAACTATTGTAAAAGAATCAATGCTTAAAAAGTTTCCTACGTTTCCTTGAATGTCAGTATAGATACTTGTGTGTTGTTTGGAAAAAAAAGTACTTATTTTTATACAAATTGAGTGGCCATGTGCTTGTGTAAGTTAATAGCTATTAGATGAAGGCTAACCAGCCCCCATAGGGACCCTTAACATGATTGACCACTGGATCACTGCATATGGGCTCTTTTAAGTATATTAAGAACACTCAACTGTACTTAGAGGCACTTTATAGTCAGACCAGACAGCTGGAAGTCAATATCTGGGTTTATTAGACAACAAGAAGTATTTAACTGCACAATTCATATGAGAAACTATGGCAGAGATGACTGAAAGGGCAAATAATGTACAAGTAATTCTCAAAGATTCTATTGAAAGAAATTCAGGAATTTCACAGTAGGGTCCAGAAAAATCTACTTGATGTAGATAATCAGGGTTTAACTTTAACTTTAACAGAAATGCATAAAAAGAGCAAATAAAAGACTACAACTACTAAATTAACGAATCACAATTCAGAAACCTACGCAGAGAATAAAAACTAGCATCCTATGAAATCACTGACTCATGATGCCATATTAACACATGCTGGGTGTTCCAGAGCCTTGGGCTCTTATTTCAAAAGCTCTGTCCTGCTCCTTAGTCGACAGATGAGAATCCAGAACAGACAGAAGGCCCCTATGAAAGGAAGTACAAGCAAGAGAGCATGTAAAGTAGTTGTTGTATCTCTAGAACTTAACATGGATCAAATTTGGGCTTTTTTCCTTAGTTGATGGCAGAATGTTTGTACTAGTTTCCAGTGTTTTGCTTAAATCTTAAATTACAGTCAAACAAGATGCTAAACTTCTTGCAACAGACCTAATGTGATCAGTCTGAGGAGATCTCTTTCTACAGATACTGAGTAAGTGAATGAATTTGGCCTGGAGCAGGATTTATAAGAAGTTCAGTAGACTTAATCAGAAAGATAGAGGAGGAGGTAGAGGATTGAGACCATAAAAGTAGTCCAGAAATAAACTGTTTCAAAATCTAACGGCAGCAAGATGTTTTGGGTAACAATTTGTGACAAAATTTGTTAAAATGAACAGGCAAAAAGTCGGTGGACAGATTGCAGCACATGAATTATGCATAGATTAGTTATTTTCCATGCATATGGGAAGTGGCTGCTCCTTTTGACATATTACTGTTGAAATTAGAACAAAGATGGGATGATAATGTGCTAAAGAGAAATAAGAACAGATGGAAATGATACAGCATTGCATACTGTAGAGTGCCCACACATGAACACAGAAAGAAATAGAAAGTAAGATTTAGTGACAGAATGGGTGCAGAGGCAACAGAGAGAATGAGAGAGGCCTGAATAATGGATGGAGGGATGTATTGGACTGATAGTTGTGAGTGGAGGTGGAGAAAGAATGAATGTCAGCACGAGAGATGGGATAAGATGGCCTCCAGGTCTGACTGGTGCTCCCTTGAGGAAACTGCTGGAGGTTTAGAGCTTCAGTATGTTTGTGTTTGAAGCTGTGTGTGTGTGTGTGTGTGTGTGTGTGTGTGTGTGTTCGCATGGGTTGTTATACCGTTCTCTTGTGCACCAAACAGATCTGCTGTCATAGCAAATTGTATCATTATGTAAGTTAACCCTCTGTATTGATCATCACAAAACTGATTATGTTACATGTGTTTCTGTTTTTTGTACACGCACACTCACCTACTAACACACACAGGAGTGATTCGCCACGTGGGTGATGCACTGAAAGACCATGCCTCCAAGTCAAGGGGGAAGATCTGCACCATTGGCATTGCTCCATGGGGTATTGTGGAAAATCAAGAGGATCTTGTTGGCAAAGATGTAAGTCCCTGAGCACAAACAAACAGGACAATGTACAACAGCTTTACAGTGTGTGTTTGAATGCTTTAGCTCTTGTTTGTGTGTGCATTAATGTAAAAAAAAAAAAAAAGTACAGTCCGCAGTTAACAAAGCCTGAAAATTGCAGCTGACAGTTTATTAACTAGGATGCTGAATATGCAAATCTAATCTGTAAAAAACACTCCTTCAAAGGGAGTCGGACAACCGTTGGAAGCACATGAGACGGCAATACAAATGCTGACTCATTAAAAACTGTGGAATCAATGTTATGTTATAGTTAAAATTTCATTAGAATGTGCTGAACTCTGTCCTACTGAGCAAGTGAAGCAAAGCGGATTAATATTGTTGGCTGGAATGAGATCATTAAGTGCTGAGGCTCTTTTTTTCATGCTTGATCGGTCTCAACTGTACGCCTAATGACCAGATAAGTTAGCCTCAGATTGTCAGGCGCTGCCCCAGTGGACTGAATCCAGACTTCTAAGAAACTGTCATTAATGTTGAACAAATATCACCCACAGCTTTCAGTGTAATTCAGTGTAACCTTAATACCAGTACAATGTGTTATTGGAATACATCAGTCTGTTTTTCTGCTATTCAGCAATTGATCAGCTATTCTTGGTAATAGAACTGGCTGTAGAAAGCCATTTAAAAAATGTAGGTGAATACACAGATTTACATGTAATATTTTTTTGTTTTATCAGTTGAGAGCCCAACAAACATCTTCCCTTCACCCTTTAAAAATGCTCTGCGTCAGTGTTGTGGTGAATGTCTTAAAGGAGCCTTCTCATTCTTTAATTCTCTACAGCCATGAAGCTAAATTAGGTAGACTTTAAAAACAGTTGTAAAAGTTGATACTGGAGTGGCAGAGATATCCTGATTTTTCTGCCTCTTTGTTCTAACCCTCAGAAAATGCTGCATCATTTTCTATGATGCAGCTCAGGGGGCAATGCTTTTCCAACTCTACGACCCTGTTTGGAGCTTAGACTTGCCATTGAAAATTGTGCAGCCTAAGCCCAAGCCAAGATTGTCCCTGATGATATCATCAGGGTTATTTTTTTGAGCTCTGGAAAGCTTCTTCAGGAGCAAGACAGAACATTATAAAATATATTGTTTTCTCAGCAGTGCTCCCTATGATGTACCAACTTTAGCTGTAAAACTGGTAAAATGTTCCTTTGATTAGAAAATCCTGTAATGTATTATAATAATAAATAACTTTCCCTTACCATCAAATCATGCAATTTTTTCGTTAAGTCAACACATGCCATCTGTTGGCTTCCGGGAATGTCTTTATATTGTTAATGTTATCTTCTTTTGCCTAGGTGGTACGTCCATACCAGACGATGTCCAATCCAATGAGCAAGTTGACGGTTCTCAACAGTCTTCACTCCCACTTCATCCTGGCAGACAACGGCACCACTGGAAAGTATGGCGCTGAGGTCAAACTGCGGCGCCAGTTGGAGAAACACATCTCCCTGCAGAAGATCAACACACGTAAGTGGAGTTTACTGTATGTGCATGTCACAGGTCTCGCCAGGCTGACCTACTTACCCTAAAATAGAGGAGGTGTTTTTAAATGACACAGCGAGTGAGTGATAAGGGCATAATGAAACTGTAATCCTCATTTTATCATTGAAGCCACTTAAGGTTAATTGGGTTCATTTCTATTTTATAGCTGCAACCAGACTTAGGTAGTTATTATTTTTACCTGCTTTATACTGATGACATCCTGTCAGTGTATTTTTAGGAAGCTGTGACATAACACAATGAGCCTTTAAAAATGTCCCTCCCTTCAGGAGGAGTTTCATTTTTCTTTCAAACCTCATTGACAGCTCTGATAAACTCCTCAAATGATCCAGCTTGATAATCCTTGTCTCCCTCCTTCGAGTGCTGCACGGAGATACCAAACTAGCTAACGAACACAGGCGTAAAACCAACACACAACCACAACGTGCATGTATGGCTGGGGGCTAAAACATAGGGTAGGGTGTAGGGGGTCATGATAAAATGTACGTCGATTGCAATAACAAGCTTTAGTGGGTTTTAAAAAAAAAAAAATAGAAAAAAAAAAAAAAATAACAAAAAAAAAAAATTTATAATAAATGGATTTGTTTTAAAAAAAAAAAAAAAGT
>JAPZDV010000022.1:24719006-24750494 GCA_029814665.1 Acanthurus lineatus
AGCCTTTCATACAGCATAAATAAACACAGCAACAGCCTGTCAGTCTGTAGCTTTTGGCTTCCGTGTCAAAATACATTCCCATTTTCTACCGCAAAACATTTTCAGAGACCCTGGTGAAGAAAGTGAATGTGAACATGGTTCAGGGGAAAAATAATGAGTGAAACTGTGGGGCACAGAAACGACTTTTGACTGTCTGCTACATCTCTCTGTTGTGTCTGTCGTTGCCTGTTAGAATGACAAAGGCAGTGCCACGGGGCTCTGCTCCTCACACACACGCAGTGGACAGCAGTTCAGAGCAGAGTTCAGAGCCCAGGGTTACTTTACTAGAGTCAACAACACCCGTGCTCATTATCCAGTTCTGCAGCAAGAGGGAGACAATATGATCAGCTTACCAATAACATTGAACAAGCAGTACTCAAAGGTTTTCCTCCACTTCACCTGTAGCATAACACCTCTTAATCCACACTCGTTAACACCTGTTTTTGTGTTTTTATACACACCTTTGCATTGAGTACTGAAATGGAACTCAAGCTGTTCTCCAAAGTCAAAGAAATTGTTGACAGAAAAGGTAACAGATGTCAATTATGTGAAAGTGGTTTGAATATCTCAAAAGTGACAAAGCATAAATTAAGAAAGTCTGAAAAAAATGGCTTTGGTTCATGCCAATCAGGATGGAAAATGCAACAAAACTTTTCCATCAGCTGAAAAGGTTCGGCCTCGTCAACCATACTGTTGAACATGTTGTTGAAGCATGTTTGCAAAGATATTTACATTTAGATGTTCCTCAGTGTATTAGTTAATCTAAAAAAAAACATGTTTGTGCGGATAAATGTTTGGATCTTATTATTCTGTTCTTTATGCTGATAAACTATATTCTAAACTTTACCTAATGAGACACCTGAGACAGTTTGAGTTTTTTTTTTTTGAAACAGAGTATTACATGCACAGCTGCAAATATATTGGAATTTTTTCATGCATGTCCAATGGCGTGGGTGTTTATGACTGTGTATGTCTGCACATGCACAAATTTGTGTGGAGTGTTCATCCACTGTTGAGTCCTTGTCACATTGCATTTCTCAGTTTTCAATTTCCCCATTATACCTAAGCTGGAAACCAAATGGGTTTGCATTAATACAAAATGCTTTCCTCTGTTTTTCCTTTCTCATTCTCTTATTCTGTCTCTCACAGACACAAACAACAAAGACACACACACACAAACGTCCCTGATATCCTTTAAATACATTTCTCAATTGCCTCTCAGAGCCATGTGTCAGGGCCGGGAACAAACCTGAGTCACAGAAATTATGTTGGCTGCCATGGTTTATTTGATCTTACTTTCTTTTGTTGTCAACGTTAAGCAATTTCAGAATAATTTCCTTCAGGTTTGGGTGACAGGAATGCACACATTTTAAAATCATTGCTTATTTAAAAAGTGAAGGTGTCAGAAAAAAAAGATGTTACCAAATGGATTGATGGTAAAAATGCCAAGAGCAATATCACTACCCAAACCCAGCTTTTGTCTACACCATTTTATTTCACTGTCATGCTTGTACCTGATACTCACTGAAAGGGATTTTATCAGGGCGTGTTAGACATCACTCAGAATAAATAGCTTTTTACCACCAGTGTAACCACTGCCATGACTACCAGTGACTGCAGAGATTTAAGAAATATCCCTGGGGTTGACAGGATTCACAAATGTACTTCCTCTCTCCTCATCATCCGGTCATGTGACCTATGGACTTCCCTTTGTCATCCTATGCCTGGATTCATACAAAAGGGGCTGGGAAGGCAAAGGGACGCCCAGTCGTCATGCAAGCATCTGACCATCAACATGATGATATTGTCTCGTACCGTCCCTAATTGAACATTTATTGAATCTCAGGATATAGTGTGATCACTAATACTGTCTAGGATCTATTAGTAAAGGCTGATAGGGGACCGTTTATATATAACACATAGTCCATAACACAGAGCTTTACCCTGTAACCGTGTCTGAGGTCACATTGAGAACCAGCTTAAACTTAGCAACATTTTACTCTAATGGCAACAGAATTAAGTGACTTTGGGCCTTTTATCAGTGACTCTTGTGAAATGGGATGTTACTGCAATCAAAGCAAGTTTATCCTCTTTTGTCTTGGTGCCATGTTAAACTGAATTGACAAGATGGGATAAATCTAGATAGTCTTGATGTCCTTGTGAGGAATTTTCAGGATTTTGTTAATGGTACATTTACAAAAACTAGAAATTATGTATATTTTTTATATATATTTCATCAATCTGTTGTATTGGTGTACTCACCAGTAAGTAAAGTAAAGTCAAGTCAACTGTATTTATATACCCTATTATCAAAAATGTGTCCTAAGGAGCTTCACACACAGTAGTCAACAGCATACAGCCCCTCTATCCTACTTTCAGAAAACTATTAAAGCTCCCCAAAACACCTTAAACAATACACAAATGGAAGAAACTGAAAGAAAGTTAATTACTATTAATTTCTGAATCGTAATGGATTTTAAAATCGAGGACCATGCTTAATTTGAAAACCTCTTCACAGGGGGAAGCTTCACTGCAGTCCTAAGACTTCACATAGAATTAAAGTGACAAAGAAGTTAAACAGCCTTTTGGAAAACCTGCTACAAGTCCATTTTCTCATTGTTTAAATCTTGCTATGGTTCATATTACATAGTTTTCTGAGTAATTGCACACCTCCTGTGTGATTCGTGTGTGTGTTTGTGTCTGAGCGTTGTATCTTGGTGTGCGCATGTATCATTCGCAGCTGTAGGGTTGGCAGAAAAGACCCATTTCTTGATTTGATTACCTGTCCATTGTCAGTCGAGGAGGGCATCAATTTTCCTCACAGCATGGCTCCTTTGGGATCCAAGTGTAGCCTGAGGTCCTGTCAGGGAAAGGAGGGTAAAAAAGTAAAAAGGGAAAAGGCAGTTTAGTTTTAATGGCCTAACACGTGGGTTGTAGACCACACATAACCACAAGCTCTTTTTTTTCTTTTCTCTTTTAACACACATTCACACACTGTGCACACAAACACAAGATGAAAGAAGTGTGGTGGATAGATATGCGTAATCTTCCCCTGTGGTATTTTTGTGATGTCTGGGCAATCCTGTAGCTAATCCTACTGTGTCTGTGTGCAATTTTTCATGCAACGGCTATCACCATGTGACTGCCAAAAAAAGCTGTAGCAATCAAATTGGCTCCACTATTATAACTCAGTTGTTAATTTTGGAATCAATTCTATATAACAAATTGCTTGGCTTTGTGATCTTACAACAGTCTAGAAAGACCTTAACATTGTAAAAACTGGCTCTACAAATCTTCTAGATCTTGTTAAATTTACGCGAACCTTGCTATTTGTGGTCATTTTACACATTGTACCATTCTCTTACAGAGGCACCATTGGCACCTGTCAAAACTCATCATTGTAAATTTGATGTTGTTGAAGGTGTCGCTTACTGTAGTTTTGTACCTCCTTCAGGGGAAAGTGGACAAGAAGAATCAAAGGGACAGCTCTGGTTGGTGATAAACAAAATTAATGTCTTGAGACAGGAGACTGGGGTTGAGAGGCTGTAAATATGGTTGTTGGAGCCAGCACATTATCATGCTAGAGTAAATGCTCAGCGCTGTGTCCTTCTGTACATGCATGCTTCTCTCGTGACTCAGCCAGACATGGTTAGTTTGATAGAACATGGACAGAGACACAGACGCAAATGAGCCTGGATTACCGTGACAAGGACTCAGCTGAGGCTGCACAGGATGCTTCTCATGCAAACAGAGGGGCAAAGCTTATGACCAGTGATCATGAACACACGTTGCATAATCGCATAGAAATTGTTGATTAGAAAAATATTTTTTATCCCAACACTCTTACATACACACAGGGATATATTTTATTTACATTTAAGTCATTCTCTCCATCTTTTGAAGCAAGCAGACATTGTCAACCTCAAAGATGGATAAAATCAATAAAATTATTGGCACCAGTCAACCAACCATTGCACAGCTCTTTTGACATGTCCCCTGTGGTGGCCATAATGCTTTTTAATCACACACCTGGCTCAGAAAGATGACAAGTAAAAGAGGAAGGGAGGAGAGTGAGAAAATAAAGAAAGAAAAAAAGGATTGAGGGCAAACAGAGAGGGAGGAGAATTATATAAAGAGTGAAGGACGTGTGAAGCAGCTGAGGAGGATGCAGGCAGTGAGACAAGACATTACCTTGAGCTGTCTTCACCAAAAAGGCGAGATGAAATAGTGAAAAGGCAGTAAGAGAAAGGACATTATAAGCTTTTTCCATGATTTTGTGTCATGTGCGAACCCTAACAATTTTTTTTTCTTTAAACGTTGCATGACTCAGAACTGCAGCATGCCAGGCTAACGTTACCTTAACCTTAAACAATGTGCTACTAACACCTGGCTGTAGCATTCACCAGCTGTCAAAATGGGATTATTTGGCTTACAATAAAACTAGAGTCCAGATTAACACCAAGGAGGCGCAACAAAACAAGACACAGAACTTAGTAGGCCTGCTGATATTACCTGTTATTCAAACTGCAGGAAGTCCACGTCAGCGTCAGTCTTGCAGCTTTTTTTTTCTTGCCAGCAACTAAAAGACAGTTCAACATTTAATCTTGTTTCTGGCACAATGACTGTCTATTTTTCTTTTCAGCCTCCTTACTTCATGTGCTTTTCGGTCTCTTCACCTCTGCCATCATGTCCATAGTAGTTGCTGAACCTGCTGAAATTGTTTGCTTGCATGATCCAGTTTATAGAACATGTAATTCTTTTTTTTTACCAGAACCACACAAATGCTATTTGATATACAATAAAAATGATTTTGAAGCTTTATTTTTTTGGGGTGAAATAGTTAAATAGTGTTTCCTTATAATTTAGCGGGAAAAAAATGAGCATACTCTGCATCTTAATTATTGACTTTTTTGATGTTTTGGCACCTGTGAAAACCTCAATTTGGATTCATGCGCCTTGCCTACAAAGAGGAGCAAAAACAATTAATTTTTTTAAAGTTCAGTCATAGTATGTAAGAATGAAAGAAGCACCTTGAGTTTGCCCTTTTTCATTTCACTTAAATTACATGGAATATTAAAAGTGGTGCTTAAGTACTTTGTATAAGAAATGTGTGCATTGCTGAAGGGCACATGTGTTTCTATTCAATGTCCACTGTGCAACCTTCACTGACCTTCTGCAGCAGTGGTTATATTAATTACAGCATAGGTAAAAGATGAGGTTGCTCGGGTAATTGAATCCAGAAGCCATAAGAGCCATAAGGCCTTGCGTAACAGATTAGCAGTGACATTGTGACCTCCTCCATGGAGCAGCCATACATGAGAGATTATAGTTAAACCATAGAACATAGGAAGTCAAGGAGGTTGCAGGACCGTTCTTTCAAGCACCATAAGTGCCTGAACAAGCTCTATATTTTTCATATGTATAGCAAATAACATTGCTCCTTTTTTTTGCTGCCCAACTGTGTGACAAACTGGATTACACAGTGGCTCTTGCTCTTCGACACATGTCTCATAAATAACTGTATCCAATAAAGCAAATAAAAAAGTACAAATATTATAATATGTTATGGTTGGGCTTGAAAATGTTAATTCAGATATAGAGATAGTTATTACTAATAGTCTCTCAAGTTTGATATTAGCTTTTCATGAGCCCTCTGGTCAGAGAGTTTGGTCCCTGTGGTGGTTCTGCATAAATGACTGGTTAAATCAGTGGGGCTGAACAGACACTGGGGGTTGGATCACTAGATAAAATATTTGCAGGCACATGAGAATCCCTGTATGAAGGCGGTGTTAAAACAGTTAAAGCCACTGGAGGTAAGTCTCCTCATGCACGAATGGATACAAAAAACATGTCAAAATGATAAACATGAACCACCGGAGTGTTCAGCCCT
Organism: Acanthurus lineatus; assembly: GCA_029814665.1. NCBI lineage: Eukaryota > Metazoa > Chordata > Actinopteri > Acanthuriformes > Acanthuridae > Acanthurus > Acanthurus lineatus. The sequence continues at coordinate 24,724,936 of JAPZDV010000022.1, forward strand.
GTGGTGGAGAGATAACAGAGCCAATTGAGGTTAACTACAAGACTTGCTCCCGGTGTGGTCCCAGGTTCAGGATGTGGATGGATGACAGCTTGTTATGTGGCGTACGACAGACTTTGAAAGCATAATCAGGTGTGTACTGTGGGAAATAACTTTTGGAAAAGTAGTAGTGTTAAAAAGAATTATGGGAAGTTAAGAAATGTCCTCTTTGCACTTTTTTTTCAGTCATGTAAAATTTTTGTTTTGACATATATTTTCTTCATTTAAGTCAAAGCAATGCAAAATATTTAAGATTGCCCAGCCTTTGGTACTTGTGGTTTCATGACGTTTCCTGCTGTCTCATCAAAGGTAGTGAAGAGATGGTTTATCTCTTCATTAATGATATATGGTCACATCGGTAAAATAATAGAAAAAATATAAAGTTCTCAACTGAGACCTCACTTACATGTGTCATTTCATGTTACTTGGGCTGGATGCAAATTAGGCCTCTACAAATTATTCATTAATGATAAAAAATTAGAGATTAGATAAAGAGCTCAGTGAAACTTATAAATGATCACATGTATTGAAATGTCTGCAGTCAATTTTCGCTTTAAAAATTCAGTGTAATTGCCTTGTAATTTAAGCTGCCATTCTCACAGGTGACAGGCTTTGTAAGTGTTTATATCTTGAAGAAACAGATCAATTTACACCTGCTTAGCATTTGGTTAGAATGCATCTCATTCCACCTCCCAAGGTGGTTCAAACAACCAGAGTGCAGTGCCTCTGAGTTACTTCTTGAGTGCATTTACATTTAGGTATTGATATCCAATAGATCTCCACTGCAGTTAAGAAGCATAGAGTGAATGGGGTTTATTGTTTTTTTTGGTGTGTATTTTTTTAAGGTTTTTAAAATACCATTTTAACTTATGGGAGATAACACATTACCTTAAGTAGATGCGGCTTAGCAACTCCTTAATACACAAACATATGTAAAGTACAAAGTTCTAACAAAATAATGATACACACAACAAGCAAGTCAGTGTAAAATATCTTTGACCCCAAGCTGTGAATTTCTTTATCAAGGACATCATTCACTGGTGTCTTTGATCATTCTCTCTGGTAACACTGCAACTCAGTTTAAAAAAAAGGCAGAATATTGAGTTTGAATTCCTGTTGATATCACATGACTAAAAAAAGTAAAGTTAGAGAGTAGCTTTGCCCTTTTAATGTACTTTTACTCTGTGACCTTTTGTTCTGCAGCCTGTCGAGTCATGTTGCCTTCACAGACCTGATGTATCCTGTCTGCTTTAGTTGTTGCTAGGATAATGTTGTTTTTATTTTTTTTTTATTTGTGGTGTGGGGGGGTGCGAAGACAATGACCCACATATTGTAGCACACCTCCTCCAGTCATGCTGATCCTAATTTGACACATAAGCGGACAAACTCGCAGACACTTGCACACACCCACGCACACAGAGACACACACGCAAAAGGATGAGTCATTGCTGGATCCTTAATTAGTACCATTTAAGCAAATTATGTGTGTCTTGCTTACACGCTCCTCCTTCCCTCCCTAATTCTTTTCAGCTCCTGGTTGCTTCCTGGTCTCCCAGGCTGGATAAATATAGAGAGATGTGGCCACAGAATCTCAGAGAAAACATCTCTCCTTTTCATCTGCCTCAGCTTTTTTTTTTTTTTCTCACTTGGGTAGTTTCCCTCCTGAGAGATGAGATGTGGGCACTGGGTTAAAACTATGTATGAGGTACAGAGAGACAAGGGAGAGAAGAGGGAGTAGAGGTTTTATGATTGTATAATCTGATGCATTAGAGTGTGTAAGGCTGTAGTCAACCAAAGAAAGACTTGATCAAAGATTTTCTACCTACTCCTCAATCAATTAATTAGTCGATGGTGGTGGTAAAGATGGAGTAGGTGGGTTGGGGGTTGGGGGAGACTGCATGGTATCTCTAGATTAATGGGATGGGTGGAGCAGAGGGACAGACGCCAGCAGACAGCTGCAGGTGATAATTGCACTTATGAGAGTCAAGGCAAGACTGGAGCTTTTGTAGGGAAGAACATTTGGACTCACACACCACTTTGCTTTGATCAGGGCTTGTTTACCGGTGGGAGGACAGCTCAGAGTTTTATTCTTAAAGTTAATTTTCACTTCAACCTTTAAATGATCCATTGGTCAGACCCGTATGAGTAATGCAAAGCGATGATTTGCCTGTTTGAGAGGGGTCATAATGCTGTAAAATATGACAACTGACATTGAAAGCTTCTCTCAAAAACCTTAATGTATGCTTTGAATGTCAAGAAAGGACATATTTGTAAAACTTGAAAGAGCATTTAGCCCTTTATATTGTGTCAGCAAAAACCAAACTTCCTGTTTAAGTGGTTTGATTTGAAAGCTGGGATAAAATAAGAGCATTTAACAATGGCATACATGCTCCTCCATTTTTGGAGAGCGAGAGAGTTTGGAGAGCGAGAGAGTTTGACATTAATTACCAACATAAACAAAATGTGATGGAAAGTAAAGTACTGTGGGAGACATTAAAACCACAAGTATATGGGCAGTCAGCTGTGCTGAACTCAGGCAGTTTAAATACTTGATGAACTTTAGTGACAATGATTACATCGTCACAAAATGCTGAAAGACACATTAGCGCTGCAGAGATAGATTTACATACCCATCTAAAACAATAGCTCTCATCTAAAAGTGCCAACATGTGTAACCTTACTGCATGTGTACAGATGCTTAGTGTTTTGTTTGATGAAAAGGCAGACCCCCAAATCCATCCGCCAGTTAAAATAATTCAGAAGGCTTTCAGAGGATCACAAGATTAAATAAGCAGTTTGCAGAGTGTTAACACTGCTTAGTTTAGGGTTTCATTTCCCGCTTAAGCCTCCAGGAACATCACTGGACTGTATAACTGTTTCTCGGTAGTGGCCCCAATCAAAATTCAGGTCACGTTGTGTCTATGGATCAAGAAAATGTTTTCATATATATATCATAACACACACATATGTAAGATAAAAGTATACCTTAATGCAAAAATATTGTTTTAATACCATTCATGTGTTTTATTCACACCCTCAGTGAGAAACAGGAGAAACTTTTTCCTGTAAGTGCTGGGTTGACAGCTTTAATTAGAATGAATGGACCGCCATGTTTGACTTTCCCATCCATGTTTAATGCATCCAGGTTCCCACAGGAATAAATAAAGTTAAGGCTGTTGTTAATTAGAAAACCCTACGGTGAATGGGAGGTCAAGAGCCATCCTAAAAATGCTCACTGTTTTAGGTTGGTCAAGCAAAAGAGGATTTGTCTCGTTTGTGGTTTGTTTATGTGTGTTTGCCTCTATCTGTTTTTGTGTGTGTGTGTGTTTGTGCGCATGCTCAGGCAAAATTTTCCTCTACCAATTAGCCATGACACAGCTGTGCTTTCCCCTCCTCATCTGCTCCTCAGTGGGTTTCAGTTGAACAATAATCAGCTTTAGAAACTGTCACGCTGCCTCCCAAAGCTCACTCATTGTCGATATGAGTGCTTGATTCTGACACAAGTGCCAGGTCACACATACACACATGCATCCAACACAAAATGGAACAATCTGATTCAAAGTGCAAGTCATTGGTCTGCTACTCTCTCATATTCTGCTCTGTTGATCTTTGGTCATGTGATGTGTTTGGGCATAGTGACGTTTTACCTCTTTGAAGAAGGCGAGGCCCCGAAAATATTCTCCTTATGTAACTGTCCCTGTTGCAAGACTGCACAAGGCTGTGTGAGGCAAAGTGTAATGTGTGCTTGTGTGTGTGTGTGCTTTTGTATGTGTGTGTGTGTGTGTGTGTGCATACAGTATGTAAGCACTTATCTGTATGTGCTCGCCTGCCTGTGTGTTAGGAAGACAGACTATGCTTTCTCCTCTGTGAATTATGCAGGCCATGGATGAGGGTGCAGGGTGGGGAAGATCCGGCAGTTACACGGCTTTTGAATTAGAAGAGTCAAAACACCCGGCAGAAAACACAACCACATGAAGCAGAATGGGAGGGAAAAGATGAGAAGGGAGTGGCTAAAGAAGGAAAAACTAGAGCGAGGAAGACAGGAAGTGAGATGGAGTGCAGGAAAGGGCAGGATGAAGGGAGGAGGGTTTAAGAAATGGATTGCAGTGAGACCACTAAAAGTGGAGAGAGCATAGAAGGGTAAGAGAGAATGGGACTCTGAGGTTTACAGGGTACATGATGTCTTAAAAGTGATGCTCAGCGGTATAATGAGAAATAGAATACAGAAAGGAAACTAGAGCATAAAAGGGTACAACACATGCAAGCATAAGGCAGAAAATTCAGAGCAATGACTTTCTTATCTACAGTATTGTCATCCATACATAGTCTGACAGTGTGCAAAGAAACACACCTGCTAATTATGCATAATTACCCTAAATAGCCTGCTATCAGCGGGAAAGGTGGATTTTTTTGTGTGGAACAGTAGGGGGTTTATCTGTGAAATTTTCTCTCTCTCTTTCTCTCTCTCCTTCACTCTTCCTCTCTCTCCTCATAACACACACACACACACGTTCATACCACAAGAACAGAGCACAAAGTGGGCTGGTTATTTTTGGAACAGGCACTTAAAAAGAAAAAAAAAACCTTCACCATAATTAGAAACCGTACACGGTCTTGACAGTACAGTCATGAGACGTCACAGGTTTCACAGTTGCACTTCTTAACATATTTAGATTTAGTTTTTCTATTAATAGATCAAATATTGCTGATGTCATGATGTAGTCTATGTATTGACTATCCTTCTGTTTTTTCTATCCTCACCTTTCCTATTCCTTCTTCACATCTCTGTCCCTTTTTCCACATTTACCCATCCCGTTTCCCTCTCTAAAATCACTCTCCTGATCCCACTGGTCTTGTGCAGGTATTGGTCAAGGTGTGCCAGTGGTGGCCCTCATCGTTGAAGGAGGCCCTAATGTGATCTCCATTGTGCTGGAGTACCTCAGGGACACTCCTCCCGTCCCTGTAGTGGTGTGTGATGGCAGCGGCAGAGCCTCGGACATCTTGGCCTTCGGACACAAATACTCTGAAGAGGGAGGGTATGCACTCAAACAAAATATTATCAAACAAAATAGTATCATAATAGTGTAACCTGTTTTTCTTCTGGTCCATGTCAGTTATCTCTTCATCCCTCTCATTTATCCATTCATTCATTCTGAATGAATAAACGCTGTTCCTTACTTGCTGACTTGAAAGCTAACCTCTTTGGTAAAAATTCAGGGGGTGAAAGTGTGTTTTTTTTATTTTTCCAATGTCAAAAGGGTTCAGTGAAAGCGTTAACTATGCACATACATTCCACACTACATCTCTTGTGCACATCTCTTATCAGGCCTTTGCACCTCCCAGAAGGAATGTGCCCCACACTTGGAGAAACCCTGAGCCACACATCGACTTTATAATTGTTTTTAAAGCCTCATATATTCAGTATATTCAGTTTCAGTTCAGTGGAGGTAAACTTGGAGAATCGCATCACAACACAGCCTCAGAGATAGTAGTGCTCAGAGCCACAGTCAACCTTGGTTCCACTTACTGACAACAAATCTAATTTGCCTCCTTCCCCTTAACCATTTTCTTCCCCTAACCTCTATTCGACCCCCTTTCTGACACTCTCTTTTTTCTTCCACACCTCTGCAGCATAATTAACGAGTCTCTAAGAGACCAGTTGCTGGTGACCATCCAGAAGACTTTCACCTATAGCCGCACACAGGCCCAACATCTGTTCATCATTCTCATGGAGTGCATGAAGAAGAAGGAGCTGGTGAGTGTGGCTTTCATTCACATGCAAATGAAAAAGCCAATAAACACACTTGCACATATTTACACAGGCAATGTATTTGCAGATGCAAAAAAAAGCAAATATATAAGCAGTAAATACGCAAAACATGTAATCATAGGATCCTGCCATAGACAGATGCACACACATTCTTTTTTTCAAACACACTCTTAAACCACTAATGACACCAGTATCACCATTCACTGAGACTTTGATTTCCCTTCTGTATAAAGTAGTCCCAGCATGAAAAATGTGTGAGGGAGGAACAAAAAGGATTTATCAAATGAAGCTTTGTCATTTTGAAACTTTTATAGAAGCAATTATTTCTCCATCTTTTATGCATGACACGTAATGTTAAGTGAATGTAAATGTATTCAGATGGAGTTCAATACCAAATGGCCTCCACCTTGAGGGTCTGTACCCCTCTGGCAGCGTTTAAGTCAAGACACACATCTTGTCAAGCGGGGCTGTTGCACAAGTTCCTCTCCCCTCCTCTGGGGATGAATCTTAGTGCCTTTAGAGAACTGTCAGTCACTTGAAACCAACCTGTTAACCATGCTGTTTACTACCGTCTCTGAGGAGGTGATACGTATTTATATGTGTGAATGTATGTGTGGGTGTGGGTCTGGGCGGCTGTGTATGTTTGTGTGTATACATTCATCACAGCAGCAGGATGAAGGTTTTTTTTTAAGTGGTTCTCAAGAAAACCAAGTGAAAAATATGGATTGAAACTGTGTGGAATAAATTTGATTTAAGTAGGAAAGAAAAAGATGCCGCTGAAGTTCTGGTGGTGTCAGTTATTTCACTCAAATTCAGCTTCAGGATTCCAATTTATCAAGTGCTTCTTTGCTATCATCACTAATAATTTTTAAAAAATGTGGGGTTGGGAGTGTGAACTTCTCTTTGCTCCTGAAGGGGGGCATGTCAGAAAGAGTTTTTAAACCATGCTTAATTGTTTCCACACACATTGTGATTGAAACTGCATACCACAGCAGGCCATGCAGTGCACATGCACACAGCCACGCACAACCTTACACTCATTTACAACATGAACTTGTCCTCTGTGCTGCAAGCAAACAGCCAGAAGCATGAACTGTATCGTAGTTTTGCAGCAATGCTGATTTTTTATTACTTGGTTGCACTTGGCTTAGCTCACTTTGAACAAAGTGCATGATGTCTTTTGTTAGAGAGAGATATTTGCCAGATCAGTGACTGTTCTGCTGAGCGCCAGTGGCATTTTGCAAAGAAATCCTGTAATTAGTTGCACAAACACATTCAAGTTTTATTTCATCACAATTTTTGAACCAGAAGTGCTGAAATAGAATCCAGATAACCATCCTGAAGCATAAAGGAGGGTATGTTTGAGACAACATGGTTTTTATCTCTCTTTCCTGCTGTAAAAATACTTTAGTTTAATCATTTAATTATGTGTATCAGTCACTCTGATGATTGTAACCCTGAGTCACACAAACAAATCACATGTGCAGAAACAAAGCATGTATTTTTTTGTAGGCAGCCCAGCATTGGTCATGGTTGTGCAGTGTGAAAGTGGATTGATTGCGTCCTCAGTGGGGTTCCATTGGCTGGCTGATGCTCACACTGATGGATCCTCTGAAAACAATACACCAGAGCAGAACAATGGGGTGTAAATCATTCAGCAGGAGCAGCTGTGAAGCCAGATAATCAGATGATGCCACTCTCTGAACTTAAAAAAACTGTTGCAACTGCATACTGAAACCAGGCACTAAAAGTGTATTTTGGCAAAATAGTAAAACCCCACCAACTTTGCTTTGTATTACATAAATTGTAATTAATCTGTGTGATTGCAGGGTGCATTAGCAGGTAAAGCTAAAAAGGGATGGGTGTTCATGTCCATGCAGGACTGCATATAGGATTTATAAATGTAAAGAGAAATAGTAATTTGGAGATTGTACACTTAACAGTACCATAAAACAGTCACCAATGACTTAAAACTTTGATAGTATATATTCTGATAATATGTTTAATAGAAGTCATCCTCAAGCTTGTCCAGTATGTCTTCAATAAAAACTCTGGCTTTTCTCAGCTGACTCATACAGCAGTCATTAAAACTAGTGCACAAAGCAGAGCAGCTCAAAAGGCCAAAGTTGGTTGTGGTTATTGGAGGAAGGGAGAGATAAATGTCTTACTCTCAGCTCCATGTCACCTCTCCTATTTATCAGGCTGATAAGCATCACAGGGGTTCTATCCTAATCGCACTCCACGATCAACCACAAATTGGACTGTGTATGTATGTGAGGCTGCAGGTGAGTAACTGCAGGGGAGGAAAGAGATAAAAGAGAGTTCCTTATGTCCTGTGCAAATCCTTAAACACTCTTATCATGTCTCAGCTCAAGATCCTAAACAAAGTGGATCAAACACAGCTGATTTTATTAGAGAAACCAGAATGCATAAGGTTTGAATCATCAGTGAGAGATCAAGAGTCGACCAAAAAATTTGCTATGGGCTTGTGGTAGAAAATATATTTCTTTTTGCTTTTGGGAGCTTTCTCTTTGCTTGTTCATCATCTTTATACAACAGCGTACCTGTTTTAAAGTCACCCCCTTGATCCCTGATCAGACTGAACCACTTTTCAAACCTCAAATATTTAAATGCTGCAGGACAACTTAATTAAAGCAGCGCATCGCTTTTGAGATAAGGCCAAAACAAATCTCTCAGGATGAGATCGTGGCCGTTTATGGCTTCTGTTTTATTACAGTGGTTCACTTTGTGGGATGTGAAGGACTAGATTTTCATTTGTGTTTTATCCCTGTTTAAAAGACAGGGTCAAAACATAATCATACATGGTCAATGAACTGTTGGTCATTAAGCTAACTGCTTCTATGTTTTGTGTTGTGCAGCAGTGGTTTGTTAATTCTTAACAGGTGGGTATATTCCAGTGAGAGGGTGAAACCCATGGGTCTGGGGGTGTATAATCAGCAGCAGAACTACTGTAGAAATACTGCAGGCAGAAGTGTGTCTCTGTGCTCCTCTTGTTCTTCAGCTAATACACAATACTACTGCTCGCTTTGATCACTCAGGTGACATAACACCACAGAGTATAAAGGCTACAATATGTTTTTTTCATTACAGTATAGGATTAAGTATTATAGAATATAGCTTCAAGAATATTATAGGTCCTTGACAAAACCGACAGATGGGGAGAACTGAGAGAAAAGGCACAATTACGAACATGCCTGGCACTTCAGCACCACAGACAGCACCTTGAATTTATCAATACACAGAACAGTTAGCCTTGTGATAATTCAGAACCGTCGTTGAGGATGTAGATTCAAACTTGTACAAACTTCAGTCAGATAAAGAAATAATGTGTCAGGCAGACTAGATTATCATGATCAACTAATCCATCTGTCCCTGCACTCTCTCTGTTATTGGGGACAGAGAGGGAAAGTGGCAAGCTGGTCATTTTGTATACAGAGGGATAGCATCTCCCCCTGAAACTCCTAAATCCCCTGCTGATTATAAGCCTACTTGTTCAGACCACAGCCAGCTGTATTCTGGAGAAAATTGAAAACCACCTGGACAGCAAACAGATTATTAAAGAGAGTTGCAAGTCCCAAGTTCACGTAGTTTGATAAACAATTGAAGATGAAATACTGCACTTCCAACCTGCTTGTTTTATCCATATAACACTGCTGTAATGTACTGTCAGTGTAATCCCCAAATGTATCACTGTTGACTCAGAGACTTACAAACTTTCATTTAAACTGCTGTGAAGGAATAATAATGTTTAGATTATTCAAAGTGGTGGCTGCAGTACTTACACTGAAGATAAAATATGACAGACATTGCAGGAGAATTGATTCTAATTATTTTTCCTTATGAGAGGTTATTGCAACAGCATTCTTTCCACAATTGTATACAAGACTTTACATTACTTAGACTTGATATTTCTAGAGCAGCAGTTGTAAACCCTTTTCCTATGATTATATATAATCATATATTATATTATATGATTATATTATATTAGTTTTTATTACAAATTTTGAGAGTGGCTGAAACTGCTTTTCTTTTGCAAGGTGTCTGCTGTTAGATGTTAGTAGTGATGATGTTAACAGAGCTTGTTTTTCAGATTCGGGTCTGTCAGTAAGCTGTAGGTTGTCAGATATCTAAGCTGGTTCCATTAAACATTGTAGAAAATATGTTCAATTTCTTTTGTTTACTTTTTATGTCCTAAAATGTCCTGACAAATGCCTGAAAAGGATTTGCACACACACAAGCATATTAAGATGTCATAGCGGGCTTTTGTCCTTTCGGAGAAAAATACACAGTTACACAGTTACTCCCCATTTGACAAAGCTTTAAGTTTACTTCAAAGATGTCACATTTAAAAGAAGAGAGCTGAGAAGCTGGAAGGGACCCTGGAGCCTGAGGTTCAGCTTTAAGAAGTACTAATGTCACCATGAATGCCAAATCATCAAGTTACCTCCTGTAACTGAGCTCCACAACAGGTTTTCTCCTCATCAGCTTGAATTCCTCAAAACCAACTGACACTTTGAGGATGATTTTACTCTGCATGGTGCTTGCAGCTCCATAGAGCAGCTACAAGGCACTCAGAAATCCTGCTTGCAGCTATTAGCTCATTCAGTTCTTCTGTCCAATAGCAATCATACGAACCTGAGCTCCCCCTTGTACATCAAAGTAGTGCCAAACCCATGTTATCACCCATGTCAGGAGCAGGGTCAGACAATGTTTTGCATCAACCTACTCACTTGGCAGCAAATGCAGGATCGACCTGGGTCAGTGCAATGGTGTGCAAAGGAGTAATGTTTATGGGACGGGGAGACAATTAGAGTGTGTCTTTGTCTTTGTGCCAGTAAGTCTGGGCCTGCAGCAGGAAAGTCAAAGAGTAGAGGAAAAAGAGTTGACTAAAGGTGACCGGCAGGAAAAATATATGAAAAAGGGAAAGAGTGTGTGTGTTTCTGTGTATCCCAGTTTGTGTGTGCTTAAGAGGGCAAGTGCAGAGAAGAGGGAAGACTAAAGAAAGCCTCTTGCTTTTTCCCTCATTTTCGGCATGTTGGTTTATTCATGTAGACATTTTGTGCTTTACTTATTTCCCTAATGCCTCTGCTTTGTTTATCATTCTCTGGGCTATTTATGTTTTATATCAAGAGGCAGTAAACTTGCATTTCTTTATGTTTGCACACTGTAGCCTTGTCTACATGCACATGGATATTTTTCAAAATGTAGCTTTGTCTGTGTGTTTTGGCCCTTGTCCAAGCACAAACACATTTTTAGGTCACTAAAAATGGATCTTTGGAGACTCCAGTCAGGGTGAAGACACTGGAAAACTCTGTTTGCAGTATTGAAGTGTACATCAGGAAAAATGAATTTTTGAGTGTGACAATTTGCAGGTTGTGTTTTGGTATCTCCTTTGTTTACATTGCACTTTTAGTGCCAACCTTGCTAAGAGGACTTTTTGTATGTTTACACATAAATGTATCGTTGCTTTTGACTTTATCAAAAACCAAGTCATCCAAATATAATAGGTTCTTTTATTAGGCTTCATATTGTGAGATTTGGCTTTAGATTTTGGGTTATGTTTCTTCTAGTTGGTTTAGCATGTTTTGACAGTGCTACAGCTTTGTTTTTACAATTTCCTTTTGATGGAAATTTATTCAAAACAGAACTTGTAAGTGTGGATGAGAACTGAAATGTGTATGTAGTTTTGTACCTCTGTTTTTTTTTCCTATTTAACCAAATGAAACAAGCCTCATAGCCCTTTCTTTGCTTTAATAATGTCATTTCAAGATGCTAGATGATGAATTTTATCATTAATATCATAAACCATTTGCATACTATTGCATGCAATTGTGTTAGTCATCATTACTATACTGCTGTGAGGTTAGTTAGGCAGTAAATTATAAAGCCGAGAAGTTTGCAGCTACAAACTGCAGCCCTATTTATCTGTTTTTGGTTTTATTCAGTGTTATTTTAGAGTATGCTTACAACCATGTGAAAAAATCTGCTCTGATGGATGATGGATTGGTAGTTTCCAAATAGGAGGGAGGGGAAATAATTGCAAAGGTAATCAATGAATAATGTGCTGGCTCTTGAGTTTTACAGTGGAATAACAGATGTTAAGTATATTGATGATTAGTTATGTAAGTGCTATGAAGGGAATACTAAAAAAAAAAGCATGGGCCTTGTTTGTTTCAATTTGTCAAGATGATAAGGGCAATTATGCTCCTCATATATGCATATCGCTTATCTTTTTTTAATCCCTTATGCTTGCAGGTGAAATAATATAATATGACTGTCAAACAAGCACACTGGCAAGACTACAGGCTTTGTGAGAACCAGTGCCACACCTTTAATCAAGGCCACATACTGCAGCTCCTTTTTTTCTAAATGTGTAAATCCAATTCTAGGTGTAATTAAAAGAGAACTGCCTCTTGCTCCCCCACCCACTGTCTTTCCTGGTCCCTCGCTTTTCTTCTGCAAGGGGGGTTCAAGATGACTATCCCGGTATCTCCCTGCTTTGCATGAATAATTGAGTGTAGAATAGTCCTTATATGTTTAATTCGGATTAAATATTGAGGAGGAACCACCAACCCACAATTTTCCTCCCCCTCCCTGACAAGAAAGACTAAGAATATGTGGGAGGAATACAAGGACAGAAAAAGAGCGACTTAAATGGACCAGGAAAGAGAGGGAGAGTGTTAGGGACAGATGGAGAGGTGGGGGGAGGGTGGGAGGAAATGAGACAAGAAGTATAAGAAGGGAAACAAATGTGGTTTTGGTGGAGAACAGATGTGAATGTGGGTTACAGTAGAGAGTTTGAGCCACATACAGACAGAAATGCTGGAGAGACAAGAGAGAAAATTCTTTAAGTTTTGTCATAAACAGAGAAGCTCATTTCCTTCTTCCCTCTGCTTTTTCTGACATACTAAAGAGTACAGCTTTTTTCCAGAGACTAATAAATATATATCTAAATATTTAATGCTAAATTCACACAAATTAAACCATTAGCTTAGCTCCATTAGATCGTTACTGCTCCCATTGTTAATGTATGAACTGCAGAAGATGCTTTAGAAGCCTCTGAGGACTGTAATGATGTGTGGATGGATGGGTGTGTGAGAGTGTGTGAGAGTGTGTGTGTGTGTGTGGTGTCATGTATATGCTTTTATGTACAAGTAACAGTATCAGCAGGGTCTTGCCTGTTAAATGAAGATGGATTTCGCCCAAGCAGCTTGGCTTACTACAGTGTGAAGAGCAGTTTTCTGATCCTCTAAGCATGTAGCTTAGCCTCTCTGAAGATGTGGGAATCCTCTGACAGAACCCAGATACACTAGGAAAGATTGCACTGCCTCTTACTTCTTCATATCTCATATCTGTCCTCTATTGACACTAAATCTCCCTCTCTCTGTCTTCCTTTGCTTAACACATGCTCCCTTTTTCCAACCAACTCTCTGTTCTCCTGATCCCTGCCTCCACTCGTTTCCTGCTGCTCATCGCTCAGGCTCTTTTCCTCCTGCCTTTTTTTTCCTGTCAGCAGAGAGATGGAGTGCGACAGACACGAGTCAGTGCCCCGTCTCTTGCATGTTGACCCCTGAGGTGATGGCTGCCAGTATAGATGCAGATAAAGGTCAAAATTTTTATTCAGCGCCGCACAATGTTTTAAGCTACACTGTAAACCCACCACAGCTATCTTCCACATATAAAAACATTTAATGTATAACAGATGGTTGAGTTCATGCCATTAGGAAAAAAAACCCCACTAAAATATAGCTATTTGCTTGCAGTTCTTTGCTGGTAGAAGATGATAAAATATATATTGGAGAGAAGCTGCCTGTTTGCCTGTGCACACACTTATGACTCTCTGAGGGATTGCGGAACTTAAATTAGCAACCTTGTGTTGTCATAGTGGTTGTGTTGCTTATCCTCTGCACCGCAGTGCATCTACGATAACAGGTAGCACATAGACACAGGGTCACCTTGGGGGTATAATTGGTGGAAGGGAAGAGGGAGAAAGAAGTAGAGAGGAAACAGGCGAGGATAAGAGGGGGGTGGAGAGTAACATACCAGTGGGAGGTTGTTGCAGGATTAGTGGTTGTATGTAGGGGTGCAGAAAGATGATGAGTGGGAGAAACTGAGTGGAGGTACAGGTGGAGAAGCCTCGAGGGAATGGGGGGGAATAGAAACAACAGTGAAGATCTTCTTTAATCATCATTTTTCCTCCATACCACTGTCATCCATCTTGAGTCCTTAAGGCAGCCAAGAGTCATATGTGTGTGCATGTGTGTCTATTTTTTTGTGTTTCTGTGTGGCTGTGTGTGTGTGTGTGTATGTGAGTATCTCCATTGTGGTGTGATGATAACTACAGGGTATAATGAATAAGTGACCAGAATAAGAATCTGCTCTGATTGGATGAAATTAGACTTCCACTCGATTAAACCCTTAAACATTATAGATGTCCACTCTTTTTGTCCCTTTTTGTCCCTTTCTCTCTCTCTCTCTCTCTCTCTCTCTCTCTCTCTCTCTTTCTCCTTCTATCTATCCATATTTCCAAGACTCTCTGTCCCTCTCTTAGTAAGAAATAGATCTTGTTGATCTTGTTAGAAAGATTAGCATGCAAATAATTTGACCTTTTAGAGTCACCATAAAAAAGTACACACAAGAGCAGTCACTGTTTTTAGTACACACACACACACTTGGTTAGATCATAGCTTTGCATGTGTGTTCAACAAATGGCTCCTTAAATGTGCTGTTGACATCCATTAGACTAAAGGCAAAGATGCATTCTAGCAAATAATGATCTAGCCATTGGCCCCGCCATTCAAACACAATCAAACACACAGTCACAGACACACAAACAAGTACACAACAGCTCAACTCAGAGAAACACATGAAATTACACACTCTAACAGAGGCTCATTGGTGTCCTCACTCATGAAGACCCTAATCGATACCTTCACATCCCATTGCACTCCTATTTCACCTGGAGAAAGACCCTTTGATTACACAAGCCGATAGTGACCGCTGCTCACACATGAGCGCACGCTCACTTAAAATCTCCCCTTATTAGTGAAAGCATTTGCGAAGCACAGCACGGACGATACGTGATGTCTCACTGCTCATCTCCCTATCGGGGAGGAGCCAGCATGTCATCAGCATGTGGTGCACAAGTGATGAATGAGCCAACATAATAGATACTGTAAAGCCTCGATGTGAATTGAATTAGGTTTGTGTATTTAGATTTTGTGAAAAGAGAGAGAGAGAGATAGAGTGAGAAAAGAACCGTTTGCGTACAACGTTACATCATTGCCCAAGGGAGAGCAGCAGCAGCAGAGCCTGCAGATTCCTGGAGCTTCATGAAATGAAGCCATTTAGAGGGGGAGATGGGAGGGAAGATGGGCTGCAGGGGGGGTGGGAGGAGATGGATGGGTGGATGGAAGGATTAGAGGAATAGCTCGTCAGGCATTCAGAACACGCATTCTCTCGTACGCAGCTCCCACAAGGTGCCCTTCACACATGCACTCATGCGAACATGTATGTCCAAACATATTTCGACACCCGTGCTTATACACACACTTGGGATATATGACCCAAAAAAAATCCAGAAAAGCTGCCCCATTTCTCATATTCCCCTGTCTGCAAACTGAGGCTTTCATCCATCACACCATTACTTCATCTTACACAGGATATCAGAAATGCCGCAAAAAGACATGTCAGACTAAACAGATAAAAAGTATAATAGTTTTCCGCAAATCCTATTCCAAAAATTGCGTGACCCAGCAGGAGAGCAGAGAGGGGGAGTCTAGAGATGAGATACAGTACAGTACATCAGAGTTATGCCTCTCTTCTCCTCCACGTCCCCCTCTGAGCTGCTCAGCGGTGTGTTTTCAGAGTTAAATCTAGCCACTGGGAGCACTCTCACTCAGGATGTGTTTTTTTAAACTATAAGCCTTGAAACATTCAATAAAACAACAGAAGAAGTAATGGACTTTATTCACTTTAAAACAGTTTGAATTGATGCATCGTCTCTCTCTTCCTCTCTGTGTCTGCCCCTCTCTAATATTTTTCAGATAACAGTTTTCCGGATGGGGTCGGAGGGTCATCAGGACATTGACCTTGCCATCCTTACTGCATTACTCAAAGGTGGGTGTGTGCACTTATGCATGTGTGCTGGAGCATGAATGTGAAGTAAGTGGCCTCCATTTCACTGTTCCCCTCCAGGGATGTTGTTATTCTGAAGTTTATAAAACATAAAAGGTGGATGACATTGTTTGAAATACTATTCCTCTAGCCGTCCCAGTTTTGGTTTATGTTCTCAGCACACAGATGCGTCTTTATTTGCAGTTCACAGCTCAGAAATAAAAAATAGACATCTGTGCTTATTTTCTTCTTTAAAGCTCCATTAAGCAATTTTTGATCACTGTGGGGCAGAAACACTGCAGAGCAAACATGCAGCATTTTGTCTTTGTATTAGATTAACTTGTCAAACAGTTGCTTTCTTACAGTTAAAGCACCATCACTGCTTTGTCTGTATAATTCCGTATTCCCTTGTTTTGTATTTATGTTGTTTTTCTTCAGTTTTTTAATGGATTAAAAAGAGACAGTGTGTTTTTAGTGAACTTTGGAGGTGTTACTTTGGACAGAGTCAGGTTGGCTGTTTCTATCTGGTACCTTAATGCAAAGTTGAGCAAACCGGCTGTCTGATCTAATTACATATTTATTGTATGACAATATTATAATCTTACTCTTTGCAAGATGCTTGTGAGTGTATTTTACAAAAAAATTGATTTGTTTCTCTAAATGTGATGAAATTGTGACCATTGTGACCAACCAGCTATAAAAGTTGTTTCAGACAAGGCAGTGTTGAGCTCAGGTTTCCTACTCTGTATGCTAATAAATCCCTGATATGACAACACCTGCAGAATAATTAATGATCCTGTGCACAGCTGCTCATTAACTGTTTGGCCAAAGACAAATAATTATGAACCCACACCTACAGTCACCAATGAATTATGGAAAGTATTGTGTCTTTTAATCCTTGTTTTTGAGTATATTTATCAGATTGATGTGGCCAGTATCTATAAGAGCTCGGTGATTTATCAAATTTTATTGTCGATTATGGCTTCCAATGAACATTAAAACAAGATAGTCAAGATAAGACCATTGCTGTGCAGAGTGCCATTTTACAATGATGCTCCTGTTTGTCTTGTGATCAAAATGTAGCACAACCTTTTTTTTCCTTTACAGTCATTTGCTTTCACCCTTCTCTAAAATCACAAATTCACTGTTGCCTGTTTGGTTCAGCACTCTGTGGTCAGTCCAGCCATGCTAAACTATCATGATCCCTATTTTGACCAAAATATCATGATTATGATATTTATCATAACTGAGCAGCTCCTGCATCAGTAAAAGTAGTGTTACACAGTCACAGCAATCGTGGCAGACGAGCAAGCTGTGATTCAGAGGCTTGTATCCGTCTAGATTTTCCCCTCAACATATCACATTGCAAACACGTGGCATAATCAATCACTGTGTTAACAGCAACGGTAACCTAAGGCCTGAAGCAATGAGGTAGCATACAGTTAGCAGAAACTGCAATCCTCTCACTGTAATAAATTGGTAGGCTATTATAAATAAGGGCAAATACTTGGACCAAACTGAGTAACTGAATTGAAAATTTGTCTAGTGCCGACAGTAATTCAACTCAACCACCATTGTTCCTCCTCTATCGTATTTCACACTTCAGCGTTCCACACAGTTACTCACTCACACACACACACACACACACACACACACACACACACACACAATCAAACCTTCTCACACACACACAAAAACACAAGGGATTTATAGATCCATACCTTCGATTGAATGTTCAGTAGCTTACATTGATCCTGTTTGCTTTTGCCTCTTCCAGGGATACGATGCTAACCAGACCCACTGGAGTTTGCACACAAGCTCTCTCTCTCTAACACACACCTATGCATGGGAACAAAGAAATTTGCACATGTATAAAGAGGAAGTGAGTCCCATGGGACTGCTCAGCCATTTAGAAAATATGATTGACTAGCTCAGGAATTGTTCCTTAGAGGAATATTTCATCCCACAGCGAGATGGAGACTAAACTAGTGAGTCTGGAGAGGGAGAGCATGAAAGAGAAATGTATTTTACATAATTTATGTGCAGCAGTCAAGATGAATGATTTGTTTGGCCCATGCATCACTCCCTGATCTTTGCTTCATGTCATACTCTTGCTCTCTTGCCCTATTGCTTTCCTTATGTACACATGTCTCAATCATGTATTCTGTCAACTCCATCTGTTCATCTTTCATTTCTGGTTTCCTTTTTGCATTTCTCCATTCATGTGATTTCACACTGTGATAGGAACAGCATGTTGATGAATAAGCGAAACAAGGAATTGAAATCAGAGAAAAGGAGAGACAAAACGGGAGAAATGAAATGAAAAGTAAGAGATCAGAGGTGAAAAGATGAGCGAGGAACACTGAGAAAATGGTTCTAAAAATGCTTCATGGTAAACAGCATAAGGGTTATTTTACATTCAGGCCTCATCCTGAAGATGAGTGAATGAGACGCAGTAATACTTTTAGTGTAAAATGAAATCAGTCACATCCTGCCTGAGAGCTTTCTAAAACACTGGATTAGACTCCTTCACTGAGGAACTAAGCTACTGCCTGAAGCCCAACAAGGCACAGCACAGTCAGAAATACAAGGAGAGGGGAAAACAGAGCGAGAGCAAGGGGAAAGAAGAATAAAAGGATTGAGCATGTGAGCCTGTGTGGGATAAATAGAAAGAGCGTTTTACAGAAGTGGGAACAGACAAAGCAGGAAGGAAACTGCAGCTGAAGACACATGGTGTAACAGAGGGGAGTTTGGAATAATTGATGGTCTGCTGTCTGAGGTAGTCAATATCCTAAAGATTGGGTCCATAAAGTCAGCTGGCCGCAGTTCAACCTTCATGCAGGCAGGCAGAGTGAAGCCACAGGCCCTCTGATAAAGCAAGGCTCCCCTGCCTTTTAATATACACATATCTCCACTGAAGCTCCTATTAGTAGGCTCTGCATCTTATTAGCAGGGCTCTGTCTGAACCATAAGCTCTAGTAAGGCTGTGCCGGCCTTTAAGACGAAGAGAGCTCTGTGTAAAGTGATGAGCCTCATGTGCTTATTAAAAATTACACAGTCTTGTCTCCTCGTGAAGGATTATTATGCTTTATATTGCACAGATATGTTTAAAAGCTGAGAGGAATTGTTGTTCTATCTTCCTTATTATGGGTAACTCCTCCCAGAGCTCAGGTAAATTATTCATACAAACACCAGACTGGGATTTTGTGTTGGCTCTCAGTAGTCAGGGGTGTTTAAAATGTTTCACTTCAATGATGAAAAGCTACATTTGCTTTTTTGTGGTTTATAAGGAGCATTTTTACGGTGAAGGAGTTTTACATTGGATTATACAGCTCTGAGTGGAGAGGTTGGATTTTATTTTTTACAGCTCCTGTCTGTTAAATGGTGCATCTGAGAATTTTTTCCACTTTAATGAAGCATTGAAGATGTATTCACTCACCTCCAATAATATCTCTCGACTGTTCCACCCTTCTTTAAGACATATCTAAAGTAGACAGTCTTACTGTGCTCCTGTGGGCCTTATTTCTCAAGTCTCTTAGGCTAGGATGATCTAGAAATTCATCATGATCATCTTCTTACATTTTCGTACATATTCTTACAGGAGAAACTCCAAACAAACTAACCATCCCTGCTGTTTGGTGAACAACTTGGCAGATTAACATCCCCAGGTGTCCTTCACCAAACAGCAGTGGCGTGCAGCAACGCTAAACAAGGGACCTTTTATAACAAAGCCATCCAGTTCTTGCATTTTATCTTCCTTTGTCAGGGTGCCCTTGAATCGTGTAAACAAGATGTTTTTCCTTTCCTCTGCTTTGTCCAATATCATATTAAGCAAATCCGATCCGTCTAGAATGTTGCTTCTTTTTTTTTGTTTGTTTTTAAGTTTAATTTGTTTTTCTTCTTTTGTCTTGTGTGCGTATTTACTGTAGTTCTTTTTCTTTTCTGCTGATTACATTACAACCATGTGGGGGAGCACAGTACTGTAAAAGATGTTCATGGACAAAGCAAAACAAAGTTGAAATCTACATGCAATAAGGGGGTGAGGTGGAGCGTTAAATTAAGTGAAACATCAAAGATCAAGCTGTCATTCTTTGATGAGATGCCATCTTCTTCCCTACAGATGCACAGAAAAAGGCAGGAAAAGTACAGGCACATTGTAAAGTAAAGCAAAGACCCACCGAGCCAGAAAGTTAAATTAAGCCCCTGCAGCCCAGAAAAGAAACCTTCAACCTTCAATGAAGGAAACTATCTATCATTAGTCGGCAGAAATGGCTCCACGACTTTACAAATTTGGTCCCTTGCTGATATCTACGCCATTAGACTACAGAAAACCAGGACACATGGTTCTCCAAGACGGCTGTCGCTTTGTTAACCATCTAACTTCTTCCCTTCATTTAAAAGTGTTATTACTTTTTCATCACTTTGTCGAGTCCCAAGGTAGTTACTGGGTGTATTGAGAGTTTTTTGTTCATTTTATTTTTTTCTCTAGTGAGTTCACAAAACACATTACAATCAAGCAGGGTTAAAATTAAAATAAAGTATTAAATCTTGAAACTGTAGTGATTCTGTCTGCTATAAATACAGCAACAACAACAGAGATGAAAAATGTGAAATACTGTATAACAGCACATGTTTTCTTTCCTCCATCTTATTTTTTTTTCTCAGTCAAGACTTTATCCATACCTGTAAAGTATATACAACAAAAGACAGTAGGGATAAATGAGAGTAAGGGAACAAGAAGAGAAAACTTAAAAAAACAAAGATTCAGCAACTAAACAAATAATGAAAAGCGTAGTAGTATATTTTGCTCATTAGTCTTAAAAACAACCCTTGTTTTCCAGAAATGTGACATTATCTCTGTACTTGCTCGTGTCCTGTCTCAGGTGCCAACGCTTCAGCTCCTGACCAGCTGAGTTTGGCTCTGGCGTGGAACAGAGTGGACATCGCCCGCAGTCAGATCTTCATCTACGGACAGCAGTGGCCCGTAAGAACTGTGAACCGTACAAACAATAATACACAAACTGCAGAAATAAATATTGATTGTATCTACAGGGCTTATTTGTTTTTTATGCATTCTTCTTGTTGTTAATACGGCATTCTGCACTGCCTGAAAAGGTCTATTAGCAAATGATTGCTTTGTCATGTGCCATAATGGACATTTTTTTAACACTCCCCAACTGCTGATATTATTAATAACAACTGCACAAAAGAAGTACAACTAATGGTTATGTTTATATCACTCTTTTATCCTTGCTTTGGGTGATTTTTGATGCTCATTAACTCAAACTCTACTACCATCATGACCAAATTTGAATTTAATGTCTTTTTTTTCAAGACTCTTCAATTTGAGGACAGGAGGAGGTTGGGATTGAACTATCAACCTTTTGATTAGTTGACAACCTGCCTGCCTCCTGAGTCAAATTCAAAATGTTCTTTACAAATGATTAGAAAGAGAATGATGATGACAAAAGATAAAAGGATGCTTCAAACTTAAAAAGGTAATTTGAGTGCAAAAGGCAAGCAGGACCAGTGATAGTTGAAAGATTCAGTGACTGACTGATGGCTGTGACAGTAACCATTCATTATCGGCATTCATGGCATTTTTTAAACTGCATAATTTTAGATGTGACAGGCATAAAACACAAGATAAAACATGAGAAACAGGGCCGCTGTTTAGCTCGCTCGGTAGCGCACGTGGCCCATACACGAAAGGCTCAGTCCTCCGCAGAGCAGTCGCAAGATCGATTCCAGCTAGGACCACTTTGCTGCATGTCACTACCCCCTCTATCTCCCCGTTTCACCTTTGTCATATCAAAATAAAGGCCAAAAAGCCCAATAATTATCTTAAAACAAAAAAAAAACATGAGAAACAAATACAAGTATACAAATAGATATTAAACATATACCGTTTAACATTTTTACATTAAAATGTCTAAAAAAAAAAGTCCAAAAGCAACTATATAATTGTGTGTGAACATTTCTGTCTGAGTCAGTCCAATTTTTATTTGCATGATGGCTGTTTTATAATGAAAACCAATGATCCAATGAACAAGACAATGCCATAAATCTACATGTTTTTGTTTTCATTGTTTTGTTTTAGAAGTCTGTAGATATACTGTGTATTTAACTGTGACTCCACTTAGATGTTAGGTAAAATCCTATAATGTTATTGTACATAGAGAATAAAGAAAGTGCTTGATAGTAGTAAAGTCATTATAAGTATTTCCTGTGCTCCTTAGGTTGGTTCCCTGGAGCAGGCGATGCTGGATGCTTTGGTCCTTGACAGAGTGGACTTTGTCAAGCTGCTGATTGAGAACGGAGTCAGCATGCACCGTTTCCTCACTCTTTCCAGACTGGAGGAGCTCTACAACACGGTAATAAGAAATGCACACAAATGATATAAGTTGTATTTTTCTTTTTGCAACACAGTGAGAGAGAGACAGCTTCCTTTGGCAAAAAGTGCTGGTGGTGATTAATAAAGCAGCCTGTGTCAGTTTTGTCCTAGCTTATAGCTTAAGAGTGATGGTGATAATATCCTTATGTGATGTGTTTTTCCAACAGAGACACGGACCCTCCAACACGCTGTACCACCTTGTCAGAGATGTCAAAAAGGTATGTGTCTCACTGCCGCCCCTTTAGCTCTGCAGCTGTGTATGGGAATGTTGGCTTGAATGTGTATACTAAAGAAGACATTTGACTAAATAGAGTTTTAGTTGCTTTTTTTTTTTGCAGTTTGTGTCGTTAACTCTGTTTGTATTAACTCGTGTGTGTACATTTTGGTAGCCCTAGTTGCGGTTAACTGCAAATAGAGGCCGATTTTTCTTTTTCAGCTGGAGTTGCAGGCTGTAGTGGCTGTGTAGTGCAATGCACGACTCACATCCCTCTCATTACATTTCTGCTCTTAACTGTGTTTTTTCTCTCAGGCACACACTACATGGTAAACAAACACTACATGTATTAAACATTGCTTTATCCACAGAACTTGAGTTTGAGTTTTAACTTGGGCCGCAGTGGAACCGCTGTGAGGCTCAGAAGGAGGACCTCAGTAGACGCCCTTAATTTAATAATTTCTTTTTTATTTGGATTATTAACAACACTGTAAACTGTGTTCTTTTTGTTGTGCAATATAAACCAGTTCTTTGAATAGTGGAATTGTATATTTCCTTACACAAAATGAACCCTATTTAACATCAGGATTGTGTTATTTTCATGTTTAGAATGATGAAATGTTGCAGTCGTCGCTCTTATCAAAGGTCATGACTGCACTTAAGTAAAAACTGTCACACTTTATGGTGTTTAGTGTTTCGCTGCATATCTCCTGTAGCACCTTAAATGATATACAATGAAAGAAAACAACCTGGAACTTCATAGTCAGTGCATTTCTGTATGCCAATTAGAAATGATTCCACTGTTGAGAGATGATGAAGAGGTCAGCAATACCAACATCAGCATTTAGAGGTGTGCATTAATTAAAGTGTTGCTGGTAACAATAAAGTTGTGTGCTCCTCTTGTTGCTAAAGAGGCTCAATATTGTAATCACTCCTCCTCAACCTCCTCTTTAAAAACAACTTTGATATCAAGCTGGTGCAGAGAGAATATGCAGTTTATCTTCCACAACACTTCATCACACTACTGCACAAAACACACTGTAGTGCATGGCATCACATCCCCATCTTATTTTCATAGAGCTGTAAGTCATTTACATAGAGTAGCTGAGTGTTCGTGTGTCATTGGTTTAGTCAACATGTCATCACAGCTTCTTTTTTCCTCATTCTTCACTGCTGATTGTTCGGTCACACTGTTAGCCATTCGCAGGTCTTATTTTGACTGCAGGTGTTGTGTTAACAGCTGTAGGTGAAGATTGCTATCAGGTCAGTTCATCAGATTGTGTGAAGACTTTCATAAAACAGAGTATCACAGAGATTTTCTTGTGTTGTTTTTTGTACTAAGTAAATGACAGCACTGTTATTTTGAGGTCTCTAGTGATACATCTGGTGCCTTGAGTCTCAGATATCAGGAACAGTTAGAAAAATCTACATGTATGGCACTAGTGATATTAGTGTAGGTGGGGACGGGACCCTGCACCTATTTACTAAGCATGTATAGTGTAAGTTGTCATTCAAAAACGTCTTCCTGCTTCTCAGAAAAGCCTGTCAACAAATGCGCCTTTCGGTGCCAAGATTAACTGATAACAACAGTCAATGCACAACTCGATCAGTGGGAAGGTCCATGAACTGTAGCAGTACTCTTCTACGCTTAATGTAGCAACACTTTTACCTGTGGAAGAAGCAATATTTTCCAAAACATATGTTGTTATACTTTAGCTGCAAAAGGTTACGGAAACAGGTAGCAATACCTCACAGGTAGCAGTCCCTTCAGTAAGAGTAGCACTACTTCTCACCTCTCGCTAGAGAGGAAGTATGGTGATAGCTCAGTCTTCTTTGCTGTTATTTCTGCTGATACAGGTGTCAGTATTTTTTCCCAAGAGTGAGACACAAAACAGACATTATTAGGGAGAACTTAAGGTTATAATACAAGCCCCCTTGACTCTGTGTCAGCCTGAAATAAGAAGAAGGATCCCATGTGCTGCTCATAGACGTCACTTGTGTCAGTCTATTAGGGCTGGCATAATGTTATTTAAGCTTCTAATTAGGTACCATCAGATAAATGGGATTATGTCTATAACCTTAAGTTATTAGCTTGAGCTTCAACACTATGGGGAGTACAATAAGGGCTCGACTTGCTTCTAACTGGTGCATCTGGACTTCTATTATAAGCATGGGGTGGTGATGTATAAAAAGACAAGCAGTATCTATGGCATCTCTGCTTTTAAGTGTACTATCAGTTGGCCTACAGGGTTTTGACAGGCTTTGTAACCAATGAAACTGAATCTTTGGATATAAAGACAGGCTTGACCTTAGTAGGAAAGAAAGGATTTAGGATCTTATATTTGAGTGCAGAGGAAGTGGAGATGTTATGAATGGGGGGAATGGGGAGATGTAAGGTAATTGATGTAGGTCAAAGGAACAGTGAGGGTCAGGCTAATGACTGCAGGATCTGAAGTGATGTTTAGGGCATGATGAGGAGCGGCGAGTGTTAACACAGTCATAGCCACAGCAAGAAATTCAGTAGCAATAATACTTTTTGTCCTCCACCATTAGCAACTGTCCGTCTGTTTCTCCATGCAGTTGCCCCTCTCTTCCAGGCTAATGAGACATTACCACTCACTCTTTTTCTCTTCCTTTCTCCAAGACTGAATTGAACCTCACTGAGAAGATCTCATTATTTCCCTAAATGCAAATTATGAAAATGCATTACGTTTTTTACATCATCTGAAATTGCCCTCGAACATAACATTCTCTGTGAATTACACAGCACCTGAGTTTTCATTCTCTTCTCATTCCCTGTTCCTCATAGGACAAAAAAGTTACAGCTTGGGCTTTGGCAGCAATATCTAAAACCTCACACTGACAATTTCTCTGTTCAACAAGTAATAAATTTGGAGGAACAACCCCACATTTTTACATTCAAACCAAGATCCACAGTGAAATACAAATACAAAAACTAAACAACAGTCTGGTTAAGATAACATTTTTTTTAAAAAGGCTGGAAGAGA
>JAPZDV010000022.1:24750594-24761294 GCA_029814665.1 Acanthurus lineatus
GATAACATTTTTTTTAAAAAGGCTGGAAGAGAGAGATCTTGCCTGAGAGTTTCTGTGTATCTCATTTCCCCTGCACTTGCTTATCGTGCCGTTTACTCACTGACACTGTGTGTTCTTTCCAAGCGAGAATATCCAGGGTTCAGTTGGATCTACTTCAAGGTGAATCCGATAATCACGTTTCTTTTCATAGCCAAAAACAGTTTGATATGGATTTTGTGAAGTGAGTGTGTGTGACTGTGTGATTTGTTTTGTTCTCTTGTTTACCCTCCTTATTAACTAGTTGGAGTGGGCTGTTACCTGTTAACACTGTCTGGTTTTTCAGGGAAACCTGCCCCCTGACTACCGCATCAGCCTCATCGACATCGGGCTAGTCATTGAATACCTCATGGGCGGAGCATATCGGTGTAACTACACCAGGAAGAGATTCAGAACTCTGTACCACAACCTATTTGGACCCAAGAGGGTGAGTGAATGTTTGTCACCTGCATTAATATGACATGAATTACTTTAACACTAATGTCTGGGAATTTTAAATGTCATTAATCAAAGGACCAATATCAGTGAAATTATTCTCCTGATCAAATTAGCCCTGGTAAGGACAAGATGAATAATATAAGCAAATTATTATTTATGATAGAATGTTAATCAGGAATTGTTTACTCAAGAGCAAACTTCACCTGCTGATGCAAGTAGTAAATTAGCATTTATGTACATATAAATGTTGTTTGTTGTGACATGATTGCCTGAGCAGGAAATACGAGTCATAGTAGGTATGAAGTTCTATGTTCGGAGCAATAATGACAGAAATTAGTAAACTACACACTGAATTATTCTGATATTTATTTGCTTCATTCCAAAGTCTTTATAAATATCAAGCATTTATTGGACTAAGAAGAAGATATTTACAAAATCAGGTTTGAAATGTTTCCCTTCAAGGTGTAACTTCTAGCAAATGTAGCAACAGTGAATCAACAGTGAAATAAAAGCCCAAAACAGCATCCAAATACATCACTAAATCTATGCAAGTCATAATCTCTTTTTCATCAGCAGAGGTGAAACATAAGAGTTGTTCATCTGTTATTCTTCATTTCCACAAAAAGTACAAAGGCAGTACAGGCTACTCTTGGCGTAGAGCAACAAATCATCTTTAGGAGTGGCTCTTCATCATGTGGCATCATAAATCCAATGATATACACACTTCTTCCCAACCACTACAGAAACGCATCTCGCTGATTAGTGCACCTCAAATCAAAGTGGAGGAACTGATCATGAAAACATGCTGAAGTGTTTGGTGGTGGTGTATTTACGTCAAACATACTGCACATTAAATGGTAGGGCTGTATATCCATGGGATTCTAGCAGTTTTATTCAGCTGACTTTTGGGGTCGCAGTTCAATTCAAAATCATTTTTTCTCATACAAAAAGAATTCCTGATTCAAAACTGATTCTTGTTTAAATAGACAGAGAACACACTGATTTTGGTCGTTTTCTCCAGCATGCTGTGCACCAAACCATTTAATGGTGTCCTTAGTCCACAGAACAACATTTTGAAGTATGATTTACAACTTAGAAAGATGATTTGCAGTCTTTAATTTTAAAGTGTAAACAAATGTATTTGGTGAATTTATTAATTTGAAGTTTCCTACAGTCACCTGCCTCTGTGAGTAGTGTCAAATGATGGAGATTGCTCTGCTAGAGAGCAGCCTCTCTGCTGCACCGTCAGCTCCAAGAAAAACCTCTGCTGTCCGAGACACACAGCAGGTGTTTTTAAAGTCAAACAGACTGAGCACAAAGTTATTTTCTTCACCAAAGTTGTTAAATGCTGCAGTGTGTTTTTGGTCAGCTGGCCTTATTTGTCACTGCCGCTTGCTGCTCTGCTCCATTAATGTTAACACTGGTGCAGAACAGCATAAAAAGTTTACAATGTGCTCCATGTTTAACCTGCAAGGCTAATTATCCAGTCATCAAATAAAAAAAAAAACTCATGCAACCACTGCCTTTTTTTTCAAGATAAAGACTCTGTGACAGACTGCCCTCACAATCCAAATCCACCTTTCTGTTCCACAACATGACGTTTTAACTTAAATTTAGAAAATCGATTTTTGACATTTGTGAAATGATTCTGAATCGTAGAATCTCAATTCTAATGTGAATCGATTTTCTCAGCCGCCACTACTAAATGGTATTTGTCCATTTTCTGTTGTTCTAATTCTCTCATTCTGACTCAGTACCTCACACACCCCCACAGGTGTGATGAAAATAGAAACACACACAGCTGTGTCTGGAACACCACATTTCTGCTTGATTGTGCACCTTTGTTTGTATGTTTGAGTGTATGTGTGTGTGTATGTGTGTCTTCGTGTGTCTGTTTATCTCATTGGAGGCAACAAAGCAGCTGAAAGACTCAGATAAAGCGAAAGCAAAGACACAGTGCAGAGACCAAGCAAAGAGGCAAAATGAGAGAATGAGAAGGAGAGAGAGAAAGAGTCAGTTCCAATATAACTGTGATTTCATGATGAAATAAATGTGCGATCACATTTTCACGTGCACGCACGCTCACAAGCACATGTTAACTAAGAACAAAGCCTCGAAATAGATGCAGATATCAAAATCCCCACAGGAGACCGAGGCTATTTTTACCAACTCAGATGATGGCTCATGAATGCATAATTCATACATGCCCTGCTTTAATACAGATACACACTACTGTACCAAATGCACAAATACATCCTGCTTAAATACATGCAAACATGAAACCACATGATTTTTTTACTCCATGTATTCTAATCTGTCAATCAAACCAGCACAAAATGCCAATGCTTGTTGTTGAGATTTTTTTTGGAGAAAATATTAAACTTAAAGTGGGTGACTTTTATCTCTAGTCTCATGCAAGTGAGTCTGTCTGTCTGTCAGTCTGTGCTGTGTTGTGCTTATAGAGTACATTACTCTATAAAATACATCCGACAAGGTCTTGTTCTGCTTGTTTATGTTCTCGTTGCTTTTCTAGCCCAAAGCCCTGAAACTGCTGGGGATGGAGGTGAGTGCTGATCTCATCAAGGTTGTTATTCAGTCGTTCCTTCACTGTTCCTCTCTCTTGTGTCAAGCTCCTCTTCCTCATAATGTGTTGAGTGTATAGTTAGTCCACAAAATATTTTCATTAAAAAACTTTGAGCCTCACAGTCTTTGAAAGGAAAACCTTGAGGCATATTTAAATTATTTTTTCCAATTTGTGTCGGCTTTTGAAACAGCTGAAGGCTCAGTGTCAAATACAAGTATTTATAAATTCCACAGTACCTTGTTCAAAATTTTTTTTATTTACAGATTTATAAAATGAAAAAAAAAACAAGAATATATGGCTGTTTGATGGCACCAGACCGTATAAATGTACATAACTCTTATGATACATGTCAGCACAGCCCAGTTACATTGAAAAAAACAGGTAATGACTGACCTGACAGGATTACATAATACATGTGTTGTGTACTCACATGTATCCATGGTGTACACACCATGAGGTATCCGGACCATAAAGCTTTTATCACAGCATGTGACTACAGTTTTTTCAGAGGTATTTATATCTGACGTGCATGGCTGTCCATTCCTTTGTATGTTCGCCTGTTGAAATCTGTCTCCCTGCCAGTGTGTGTTCTCCCTTTGTTTGTTCCTGTTCAAGTCTTTGCCTCAATGTCTTTCTCTCTTTTTGTGATCCAATTTATCATCCAATTATTATCTCAACCTGACCTTTGAATACAATATGTTAAATTTGCTGTCAGTTACTTTAGATGCTTCAGATTATTGAAGAAATAAATGTAGTGTTCTGTAATCCTTTCTAAATATCCATAAAATCTCACACTATCACTTGAATAAATGGATATTCACAGCTGAGGCATTCATGCCATTGTATAATCACATCTTTTATGTCCAAGAATCTTTCTTATAGCAAGCAGCAATTCTACAACCATTTAAAGCCCTTCCTCAAATCTCTGTAATTGATCAAGTGTCAGTGGTCTTCAATTTGAAAAATGTGAAATTATTGAAGATCAATACTGCCCTGCTGACATGCCATTTAGACATTAACTGGCAGTCTCAGTCTCCCCAGAGACACAACCTGGATACACTGAGGACTAAAGAAATAACCACCTCTGGTGAAGTTATTTCTTTTCTCAAAATGAATGGAAAAATATGAAAAGAGAGACAAAAGTAAAATCCTTTTAAAAAGATTTTATTGAAAGGTTCATGAGATCAAGCCTGTGACGTGTATTATGTGTGTAGCGCTTTGTCCTTCCACCTGTGTCCTTCAAAGTCTGAATTTGCCTCTGCATTCAACTAACTTTCAACCCAGGGTGAGCAATTTAAAAAGTATATATATATTCTATGAAAATCTCTTCTGGGTAATAGGATTTCTATAGACATGTGCACAATGTGGCCCAATACAGGGGCGGTCCTTCAGAAATAGGTATCTGTATGATTCAGATTCTTGGGCTTTTGGTTGTTATTTCCATTTAGAACCTGATCTTTGGCTGATTGCGTCATAAACAGCTCAGATTCAATCTAAAACACTCTCCTGTTGTACTTGATTTATTAAAATAAATGTAATCTCATAAGAGGTCCCCCAGAAATATGTCTATCTACACATCTGTCTCTCTTTCCACCCCACTTACTTGCTATGGATCCCAACCAGGATGACATGCCCATCCGCAGAGGCCGCCAGAAGACGACACGTAAAAGAGAGGAAGAGGTGGACATCGATCTGGATGACCCTGAAATCAACCACTTCCCCTTTCCCTTCCACGAGCTCATGGTGTGGGCCGTGCTTATGAAACGTCAAAAGATGGCACTGTTCTTCTGGCAGCATGGCGAAGAGGCCATGGCCAAGGCTTTGGTAGCATGTAAGCTTTGTAAGGCCATGGCACACGAAGCCTCCGAGAACGACATGGTAGATGACATCTCCCAGGAACTAAACCACAACTCCAGGTGGGTAAACAAATATGGACACATGCACACACACACACACACACATTTGGTTTTAACAATAATATATCAATAAACTGCAGTCCTGGGGTCCTGGGTAAGACCTATCCTAAGAAATTTTTTCTGCAGTAAATGATTAATGCAAGGCTGAGTAGCAAGTCTAGACACGAGTCTACACTACCTCCACACTGCAGCACATCTGGGCAAAAACACACACAAACACACTAACATGCCTTTTTCCCTGCAAACTGACCTGTTTCAGACTGTACCAGGCTCTCATGGGATGTAAGTGACATAGATACGGAAATCTAATAACATGCATCATCCTTAGTTAAGGATATGCATTTGAGATGAAGGTAATCACCCAGAGATAAAAATGCTGGCTATGGAAATGATTGTTAATTAGGGGGGAAAGTTT
The DNA here is from genome assembly GCA_029814665.1 of Acanthurus lineatus. Lineage (NCBI taxonomy): Eukaryota > Metazoa > Chordata > Actinopteri > Acanthuriformes > Acanthuridae > Acanthurus > Acanthurus lineatus. The sequence continues at coordinate 24,755,984 of JAPZDV010000022.1, forward strand.
TCAGACACAAAAAAATTCAGCACAGCTACAGCAACACCAAATCCCCGCACACACTCACACACAGTTTCAAAACACAGCCGTAGAGCTGGCATATTATGAATGTTCTTTCCATAGAGACTTTGGCTGGCTTCCTTCGAGGAGCTCATTTAACCACATACATTTTTATATCTTCGTGTAATCTTTACATAATCTGTGTTTGGGAATGCATTTTCGTGGCTGTGTGTTTGCGTGTGGTTAAACTCAAGGGATATTTATGTAAACCTGTACTATTTATAATGTGTGCAAGTATGTACAGCTATGCCTACATTCTGTAAGGGAGTTCTTCTTACTTGGTGAAGAACCTGCAGACAAGATGTGTAAATACTGCTGAAATATTCACCTTTTATATTTCATGATATAGAAGTCATGAAAAGCCCTTCATAGGAAACAGAACTTGTTCATACAACATTGTTGAACACTTTAATGTGCTGTGCATCTGTCATTGTGTTATAAATCCTCCAATCTCCAGCAGTGCTGATGTCTTGTTATGCGCATTAACATAACAAGACATCAGCGAGGTGAAAGAGGTTGTGCTTTACGTTTGTTTGCAGTTTTTAATATTTGATAGATTTATTCTCTGCATGAGTGTGTGTTGGTCATATTACATTGCATTATTTAGATAATGTTTTCATATTTCGGCCTCATTTCTCATAGAAATGTTTCGTATTAGCTCATAACTTTAATCATAACTTTAAAATCTGCACACCACATTTCTTGTTTAGCTTGCAGTATACATACATCATAAGCTTCAACAACAAGCTTCCCAAAGCCTTTCACTTTGCAAAAGATACGGACAAAATTACAAGTGCAAATTTGGACCCTCTTTGATGTACAAGTGTGTGCTTCAGCTAAAGATATTAGATGTGCTTGTCATGGCCATGCCTGAGTGCTGTGTTTACGTTTTAAGTTGTATGTTGGTGTGTGGACACAAGTGTTTGTATGCAAATTAAATCTTGCTCAGAATTAGGCCAGATGGTCAGTGGCTCTTTGATCATTTTTTTCCAGTTTTTACATGTGTGGACAAAGTGTTTTACTGTCTCTGTTCATGTCTCTGTGTGCCTGTATATGTCCCGCATGTAATTTCCCAGAGAATTTGGCCAGCTGGCAGTGGAACTCCTCGACCAGTCCTATAAACAGGATGAGCAGATGGCCATGAAGCTGCTCACGTACGAGCTGAAGAACTGGAGCAACGCCACCTGTCTGCAGCTGGCGGTAGCAGCCAAGCACAGAGATTTCATCGCTCACACCTGCAGTCAGATGCTGCTGACCGACATGTGGATGGGACGTCTGCGTATGCGCAAGAACTCAGGCCTGAAGGTAATGAAAGTGGGCCAGATGTTTGGTATAACTTGTGGCTGAACAAAAGTAAATGGTTAATGGACTGCATTTTTATATACAGTCCTATTCTGGTTTGTCAAATACTCAAACTGTATAAAACCTCATTCACACACTAATGGCAGGGGCTTCCATGCAAAGTGGCAGCCTGCTCACAAGAACACAAAAACTCAACCTTGGAGCAGCCATATGATTTAAGCTTCATGTCTTGACCGAGGACACTCTGAAATGCAGACAAGAGGAGCCAGAGACTGAACCAGCAACCTTCACTGTAACTTCAAATCTTCTTAGACTAAGTAGAGTGGGATGAGTGTGTGGGTATGGTTGTCTAACTCACTGGATGTGGACTTTGAGTATAAATCTGCCATTTATGAAACTTCTTCTTTGGCATTCTCCACCTCTTCCACTATCTGTGTGTTATTACTTTGCAAGGACACCATTGCTGCATCTTTGGCAAGGCGCCGCCCAAGATCTTTGTGATTTGTTTCTAGGAAATACAAACAAGTCAGAGCATCTTTTGCCTGTAGCAGAATGATAAATACTGCAGCCAGACTTTTCTCCAGCTCTGTGGAGACACCATAGCAAGTTGGCTCTCTCGGTCTTTCTTCGGCTTTCATTAGTAAAAGACTACAAAGCATCTTCTTAAGCCAGAAGGGACAGAAGAACTGACCTTAATTACTTAAAAACCTTGAAATTGTGTCCCACATATTTCAATTAAGGCTTATGGGGGTGCAGCGCTTTGAGTCGAGGGGAGAGGCTTCATTTAAGACTAGTGGTTGAATTTTGAGCAGTTCTTGCTCATGTGGGTTTACCAGACGTCTTGTGGGAGGGTGATAGGAGGCAGCAGCTCAGATCAGAGAGGTTAGAGTTATTTATAACAGGAAGTTGCCCTGGGAGTTTCTGAGGGGACGGCTGGGTTCACACTCATTCACACACAGCATTAAAAAGGATGACGGGTCTTGCTGACCAGCTTCTCGGAGCAGGGCAGGCTACAGCTGCTTTAAGTATGGTTTGGCCTTTGCAGGTAGCAGGGAGAGACTGCACAGCTAAAGCGAGCTCATTGGAGCAGAGAGACAGAAAGCAAACCACAAGTGGAGCAAACAAGACTGTCCCCAGGAGTTTATGAAATGCAGAGAATGAAGTCATCAAAATATTGTCAAAATAATGTGTATGAACATTTTTGAGTTGCTATATCTGTGAGCCTCAACCCGCTATAATTCTCATATCAGAATATGGTTTCTATAGGCTTAAAGTGTACTACAGAGGATGAGTGCATTGATTTTTTTGCACATCAATAATTCTGACTATTGACATTTTTATTTTTGACCCCATGACATGACTGATGATAAGAGAAGCTGATACACCATTTTCTCTGCTGTGGATATAATTGCATTTTGGCCTGTATGTCACCCTGAAACTGTCCTTGGCATGGATTGAATCATTTTGTCAAGTCATCTGACTTTACTAACAGCTTTTTCTATTACATTATGACGTGACCGGAAACTGATCAGAAATTAGAGTAAACTTAAAGTGATTAAATTTAGGTTCAATTTCGAAATCAATGGATTACCCAATGCAATTGAAACAGCTACATTTCACTCTAAAAGTAATTAGACAGCTGCTTCCAAAGATAAGAAGGGACTCGATTACACTGCTCTCCATCTTTTCTTTCAATGGTTCTTCACTTTTTCACAGTGGTTCAAGTCTCACTCTTACTTTTCTTTCTCGACTGCCATGCACCTGAAGTGTTTACAGTACAAGTGCTTCTTTTATCTTGTGCAGGTGTTTGTCGCTCTCATCCATTTTAGCAGCGTGGTACCCTTGCAGCCTGTCTGGACTAATGCTTTTGTAATTGAGTTCCACAATAAGAGCCTGTAAGAAATACAAAAGCTTTGTCACTCACTCATGCACGGGCATGGTGGGGACGTGTTCACATGGGTAGATTTATATTATATGAGTTTCAAATGTGCCTGTCGCAGTTATGAAGGCTGGTTTGTTCCAGACTTCCTGTGTCCTAATTTCCACAGAGTTGCTCATGAAACTACATTTTTTATCACATCTGTCGACTCCACTCATCCAGGTAATCTTAGGGCTACTTCTACCACCATCCATCCTGAGCCTGGAGTTCAAGAACAAGGACGAGATGTCCTACATGCCCCAGGATCAGGAGGCCTACCTTCAGGAGAAGGAGGAGGAGGAGCCTGAGAAACCAGTCAAGGAGAAGGAGGAGGAAGACATGGAGTTCACAGTAAGATCTTACTGTGAGACGCAGTACAACTCCGTGGTGAGAGAACCCACCTCAGCCCCGCATCTCAGAACCTATACACATATTCAAACTTGAAACAACAGACACATGCTTTTGTCAGATTATGAGACTGATATCTGAACACATAGTCTGACTCTGTGTACTTTGTTAACATCTCTTGTTGGATCAGTTTCCTACACAACAAGATACCAATATGCACACACACATGCACTCACAGTATTCCACACACACATAGTCTACTTGTTTCTCTATTCTGGCCAACTGGACCCTTCCAGCCAAACAGGCCTTTCCTGTTTTTCATCGTCTAAGCAAAGACATGGTCTTGGAGTTGTAGCGTCTCAGTCTGTCGCCGCTTGTGGGTTCCCTCGTGTATGTTTCTCCTTCCATCTATCTCCTTCTCTATTTCTCTCTACTTTTCCTTTGGTCCCCTTGTTCTCTTCCCAGCTCCCTCTCTTTGCTTCTTTTTATTTCTTCATTTTATTTTACTTTCAGCTATGTCTTTCTCTAGCTCTTCCTCTCTTTTTCTATCTCTCCGAGCTCAGTTCTGGTTGAGGTACAGTACCGTATGCTGGCCGATTGCTGCCCCTCACTCTCTCCCATCATGATGATGGCTTGCCGCAGAATACCACTCAGCATGTTGGCTGCTGAGCATGGGAGGCCCAGGCTTTTGCATTATATAACCATGTCCGCCTGCTGCTGCAGAGCTTAAATCATGCAGAGTCTGTGCACCTTCTCCCAGCTCACAGTGGAAGAGTTGGTCCATCTGCATTGACATGGATGTACAGCAGGATTAGGACTCGTTCCATTTCAATCCAATCACTTGTGGAGATATTACCAAGATCCAGTTTGTGTGCTAAAATTAAGACTGGAATTTTTGAAGACAATGTTAATACACAAACTGAATCTGAGGTTGTCCTATCAAGTGATTGATCTGAGGTTGAACGTCTTTCAGCACCACTGTACATACTCCCCATCTGCATTGAGCACAGCCAGTAAGCCAGTGCAAAGACTTAAAAAAAAGCAGGCCATTTACACATGCAGTCCTGAAGGCACTGAGGTGTTAAACAAAGACTCCTGCAGCTAAAGGATGCATTTGCAATGAGTCCTTTTCATTGCCCTGGCTTCTGACTGTGCAAATGCACCCTCAGATACTTATGAATCACACAACGATTCATACAGATACACACAGACTGCTACACCGCCGAGGGAGATTGTATTGTTTTATCCTCAGATGCTTAGATACACCACACTGTGATGGATGTAATAGCTTCTGTGATCGTTTGTGACCACTTGCTGATCAGATGATGTGCATGTTTGGTACAGTTAAGGCATGGTGTGATTTACACACTTGCATCTGAACCTGTTCACCCTGAAGGCCCCACCTGTGTGTTGGCTATTCATGTTTTTCACTGAGAAAAAAATATAATGCCCTTGATTCCTCACTGATTGTGATTTCTTCTTCGATTTCTAAGCATCGAATATATTATTTAAAGGTGGACTAACCACCAAGGGACATTAAATTAACTTTTCAGAAAATGAGATTTCAGTCAATGAGATATGCTAAGCTATCTTTAGCAAATGTTTAATGTTAGCTGTTTCTTTTTCTTCCTCTGTGTACATTGATTTACTTTCTGCCTTATTAAAAATGATGTGAAATTTAAAAAATTTAAA
>JAPZDV010000022.1:24769504-24782867 GCA_029814665.1 Acanthurus lineatus
TTTCCTAAGTGTCACTTGCATTCATTTAATATGTTATTTTACATCATGCTGTGTTTTCTGTTTGTTTTGTGTCTGCATGTCTTTCTTATTATTTGTGCATCTACAAATTTCTACTTAAAATATTATTCATGATGGATTCAAGTCTATATCTTCAGACAAAGTCACCTTACATTAACATGTATGTGTGTGTATTTGTTTTGTGATGGTGTGCAGCCCCCTGTGGGCAGAACATCACAACAGAGGACGGGGTGGTGGTGGCCCTGCCTCCTTGTAAGACCGGTGCCTGGATTGTCCCAGCCATCATGGCCTGCTACCTGCTGGTGGCCAACATACTGCTGGTCAACCTGCTCATAGCTGTGTTCAAGTACGTAAACTCTGATCATTTTAGCTTCTTCACCTGAAGCAAACTTTAGGCACCACAGCACTTTACAGAAACTTCAAAACCTGAAACAGACTTATTTTGGCTGCATGATAATAGAGATTAGTCCTGTTCCAAAACACTAACAAAAACAGAAGTGGCAGTAATTTTGGTTTGGACTGCTATTAAGCTGCATTCATTAGAGGCTGGTAGCAAATTGCATTAGCAGAATTGGATGGTGCTTCTTCCGCAGAGACATTATCATGCTAATGATCTGTTATTGTACTTCTAAATAATCCATGTAGCAAGGAAAAACATCCTCTTCTTTGCGTTTTTCAGGGTAATTACCAAAAAATTCACAACAGAATAAAACAACTGTTAAATGGAAGCTGTAATCACATAACAGCAACCATTTATTGTGTTGGCTGCTGTTTTTATTACTGCCTCCATGCACTCTGTTTATGTCCAAGCTTGGCTCTGCGGCATGCTAAGTGGAGAAAGCTAAACTATCTGAAGTAGTTATGAGCTCATTTTTGCACTAATATTTAATTCAGCCTATTCTAACTTTCACTGGATGTCATTTTTCTTCTTTGCTGTCATTTTTCACTATCACAGTAATACGTTCTTTGAGGTGAAGTCCATCTCAAACCAGGTTTGGAAGTTTCAGCGATACCAGCTCATTATGACCTTTCATGAGCGCCCAGTCCTTCCTCCACCCCTCATCATCTTCAGTCACATAACTATGGTCCTCAAGCATCTGTGCTGTCGCTGGCGCAAACATGATGATGACGAGAGGGACTATGGACTGAGTGAGTCGCACATACAAACATTCACAAGCCTGATCAACTCAGGACAGACGAAACATTATGAACAACCATTGACTATATTAAAACAAACCTTTAAACAGTTAAATGTGATACTGCTGTATTGTCACTTTTTAAACTCTTCATTCTGCAGAACTTTTCATCACAGAGGATGAGCTGAAGAAGGTGCATGACTTTGAGGAGCAATGCATAGAAGAGTACTTCAGAGAGAAAGATGACCGATTCCACTCCTCTAATGACGAGAGGATCAGGGTCACTTCTGAAAGGTTGGACATACGCAGCTACTCAGAAAACATGTCTCCATTCTATCTAAACATTTAAGACTGTAGCAAACAAGTATATGAAATGCGTTCTCTGTTGCCAGGTAGATAGAAGAACAGAAACAAAGTCCTCATAGGTTGTAGACTTTAAGTCTTCAAGTGCACATTTATGAAACAAATTTCTCTTCTCTTTCCTGTGACGGCACGAATGAGGCATGAACACGCAGCTGGAAACCAAACACTCAACAGCTGCTGTTTTACTGACCACAAAGAACTGGGGTGTGACTGCCTGTGTTTGTCACTTACAGAAAGAAAAAAAACCGCTTCTACCTATCAAGAAAAAAAAACTAAACTTCAAACCTCTTTGAGCAATTGGGGTCAATATCTGAGTGCAGCAAACTGTATGTGTTGGACTTTGAGCTGTGTTTTCTCTTTCATTCAGTATGGTGGTCTCTCTCCGTCAGTCATTTTTCTCCACCATTGTACTCTGCTATTCTCCCCTCTCCAGTGCTGTAAAGTCTATTTTTTCCTTTCTTTTCTTCTCTATCAGAGTGGAAAATATGGCAATGCGTCTGGAGGAAGTCAATGAAAGGGAACACTTCATGAAGGCCTCGCTGCAAACCGTTGACATCCGTCTGGCTCAAATGGAGGAGCTGATTGGACGAATTGCCGTAGCACTGGAGCGTGTGACAGGTGTTGAGCGTGGGGAGGTCAACAAAGTCCGTTCCCGGACTTCATCTGACTGCACAGACTCAGCATACATACTCCGCCAGGGTGAGTGCCCAGACGCAGCATACATCCTCCGTCAAAGCAGCTTTAACAGCACAGAAGGCAACACATATCGCTTGCAGGAAGCGCTGGAGGGAACAGCAGAGGGCTCCATGTCCCCTCCCTCTCCTACTAGCATGGCTACACGGACGAGAAGCCACTCGTTTTACGTCGGAGGTGGTCGTGGTGTTGAACGTGCAGCCGGAACTGAACGAGCTGAGAGCTTCTTCAAAGAACGCTCACTCAGTCTCCACCGAGCCAACAGCTCCCAATCTGTGTCCTCAGGTACTGCCCTCAAGGAGTCTAAGCCCCTCCCCCTGGCGACACTGTCGGTCTCCCAGCAGCACCGTCCATCGTCATGCATTGATATCTACGTCTCAACTTCTGAGGAGGTGGGGCCTGCAGAGGTTTTTCTGGATCCTCTCCGTGTGGCCCCACATCTCCAGAGAGATGCCTCACTGCAGTCAGATATCATGGAAACGGTGCTGCCGGGAGGCCGAGACTTCAGCAGTGTTGCCACCAGCGGTATGGGCGACAGGCACTCGGAGGGCGGTGCAGGCAGCAGCGGAACAGCGGGAGCCATGTTTGACGACAGTGCAGCCGCTGATTTGTCATTGTGCTCGGCTCACCTCTTACCAGACACCACCTTACCTCCTTGGGACATGGAACCATCTCCACCTCCCTCAGCAGGGCTGCTCGAGCGCTCGAAGAGCAGCCGCTACCTCTCTACAGCAGGTACAGCGTTCCTGGACGAGCCCTCTCTGGTCAAATCCCACAGCCTCATGTTCACACCCAGAGGCTGCTATGGTGGATTAGGGGCAGGAGTCCAGGTAAAAGCTGCAGAGTACACCAGCATCACTGACTGCATCGATACACGCTGTGTCTCAGCCCCGTACACTCCTGTAGAACGCTCAAACTCCCCCGGAGGATCCACCTCTTTCCCCTTCGATAAGCCGTCAGACATTGGTTCCTCTCACCCAGAGAGAGAGGCAGAGCTTAGCCACACAGAGTCGGATCCAGAGGATCCTGAGGACCTGATTCCGGCCCCTGATACCCCTCGTCTAGGGGGTATTAGTGGGCCCAGTGGGGCCCCTCTCTGCACCCCCTACTCCAGGCTGGAGCGAGCAAACAGCTGCTCCTCAGATGACTCCCATCCTTCCCTCACGTTGGCCCCTCCGCACCGGAAGAGCCTGTCGGTGAGTGAGAGGATGGAGAGGGGACCGAGTCTGGGGGCAGACAGGGGGCCTGGGCCTGGGGGCCGGGGTCTGGCAGGCACCAGAAACCCTTTCCTCAGGAGCAAGTCTGGAGCACGGCCTGAGACAGCCAAGACTGACAGCCTCTCCATGAGGAAGCTGGCCACTCCATCGGCCTTCCGCAGCTTTGATAGACAAAACTACACGTGACAAGAACACTGGTCAGCACACACTCACACTGACTGGACCAGGGAGGAGAACTGAAAGGGCCGCGGGCAAAAACGAAAGCAGGGTGAAGTAGCACATAGATGCTGATCTGGACCAGATCTACAGTTTTTTCCACTTACGTTTTAGGTTAGAAAAGGTGATAAAAGTTTTTTCATAGTCAGTACTAAAGGGCAACTTTACCCTGGATCAGGAGTCAGGATTGAGAGGATGGAAGATGTCGGGGTCCTACTGTACACCAGTCAAAAACAAAGAGCGTTGAATCTAGAGTAGTTTTTACCTCCTCTTGTAGCTAAGTAACTCTCAATGGGGTGTTATGGCAATGGAAGGTGTATTTATACTGTGTCTTCCACCCACCACCTTTACGTCAAGTAATCATCCGTCACTGTGTTACATCACATATTAATCACGTTAGTCAGAGAAAGTAAACTTACTCTTAGCTGCATCATATGGTAGAAAACTGTCAGCCAGAGAGACAAAGAGAGCAGAGAGAGAAAGGACAGTCACCTCATTTTGTCTTAGTATAGAGTCATTATGTCACAAAAGTTTCGCTTTTAATACATTTTTCCTCTCTTTGGATAATCCTGAAACCCCAGCACTAGCAAACAGAAAGAAGCTAATGTTTCTGGCTGCTTCATAAATGAATCAATGAAGTGTTTAGAACCATCTGGAACTATTTCCCCTCTTGGTTGCACTGGAAATTATTGCAGTTAAATGGCAACAACTTACCTCTTGATACATAAGTACTCTTTTCACACCCTTGAAATAATCACTATATATCTCTTTTTCAAAGGAATATCAAATTTGCCTTTAATTGTCTTTGAATTTTTCACAAAATGTTTTTTTTAATTCTTTTGTCACTTTAGGTTGAAAAAGAACGCAGTGTTTCAACACGCTCCAGTCAAAAGGTCATTACTCTATACGTGTCTCCAGTGAAAGCTGTCAAGTGGAACAGTGGGTGTTAATTAATCACATGATCAGAGTGAGAGGCTATGTGATAACAGGAAAAAGTGAGAAAAGACATGAGACATGAAGACTAAGATTAGCAGGTGACAGCACTGAGTCAAGGCATTAAAAATAACAGAAAAATAAGGAAAGGCAGTTGAAGTGCATGTTGACATTCACATGCATATTTACAGGTTTACACACACATACACACATATACTGTCAATGAATTTTTACATAATACTAAATAAATTATATTTTCAGACCTGATCCCTGAGAGCTTTAACAAGTGCAATTGCAAAAACATGGGAAAAGAGGGCGCTCTTAACCTACTTCAGATGTAAAGTTTGCTGAGAGAACCTGATGTGAACCTTCTTTGCCTGCACCTGACACCAAATATCCTTACACCCAACAAACCGTCGCTCTTCTGAAGCCCAGCCCTCCTCCTTCAGGCAGCGGTATCATGTTGCAATGGCTTTACATCCACCTACACTTATTGGATCCGTCCTTCATTTGTTCCATGACTGTCATTCATTTTCTTTTCTCCTTTATTTTATTTTTTGTTTTAAGTTGCATTCAAAGCCAGCTGCTGCAAAAGGAGACAGCAACTGCCCGATGACTAAACCCAATTTAAATCATGTACAGGTCAAAGAGAGTTTCTGCAGAAAGAGCTATGAGTTTAGCTCAAAATAAGCTGACAAGTATGTATATGCATTCTAGCTGAGACATAAGAAAGACATGCATTTAAGTGACATGGAGGAGGAAACGGGGGGGTTATTATTATTAAAAGATTAAAGCCAGATCAGTGTTTAATTTTTTTTATTCTAATGGAAAGAGTCTAGACGGAGGAAGATGCCCTTCTCTGATAGCTTTGTAAAGATAAGTGAAATTAATAGAATTCTTACTGATTTTTTTATGTTTGTTTTATATTTCCTTACTATTACAATTCAGTTTAATCATGTTGCTTTTATTTTGAGATTGATTCTATTTATTAACATTTTCTTGCTCATTATTGATAATTACAGTAAATGCCTGTTTGAATTATGAAATCAATATTTATATCTTCTCAGTGATATTTTTGTCGAATTTTAAGTATTTTCTAATTAAGCTTTTAAATTTAATAAAAGACGACCATCGACATGCACTAAATGCTGATGTATTATATTATTTATTGAATATAGAAACTGTCTGATACTGTACATTTCAATCATATTTAAAGTATTTAAAGTAGTTTTTATTGTATGTTTTATCAAGCAGTTTATGAGAATTTTCTAATGTAAAGTTGATATGGCAATACATGGTTGCCAGAATACCAAACTAAGGATGCCTTTCGGGCATGGATGGAGTATGTGGGGACTGATGTGATTCAGAAATCTGTGAAATTTCTCTTCTTTTTTTTTTCTTTTTTTTAAATCATAAAGCCCAAATATCTGTGATTAATTCAACATGTGGCTTTTTGCATACACTCATAGACCTTTGTTGTTCTCTTTAAACACATCTCATGTACAGGGTGAGGGGAATGTTATTATACGTAGACTGTATCATTGCTTTTATGGACATTTGTTTGAATTCAGCAGATCATACAAAAGGATCTCATAGAGAGTAATAGTTTGCAAATGTATTTGCACATGAAACTGAGACACGAAGATATGGATATGAAATCATCATAGGGTTGGTGCTGTTGCTACCCAAACTGTTCATGTACCTACTGACCAAAACCATTAGAGCAGTGAAGTGCTGCATCTCAGCAAAGTTCAGGGACTTTCTATGGGCAGACTGTGAAATGAATGATCATAACTGAACAAACTGATGCTGATATATCCCGACTTTTAGTCCCTAATATGGGTCAAGCTTCATAAACACTCAGTCCTATAATTCCCATAGTGCAACTTTTTATAGACACTCTCTGACTGTTAAATGCTCTCAACGTTACATGTGACCACAGAACTGACCTTTATTTGTAAGATCAGTAGGATTGCCTATTTAACCCAGCAATTACAACACCAAACTGTATTGTGGACACATGCTCTGTATGGATCATGTAGTAACACACTGAAATACCTATAAGATGACAAATGAGATGTCTTAGCCCCTTGATATGTTCAGAAGGTCATATTTGCAGTTTCTTTTAACAAAAGTTTAGGTTTTTAGTATGTTTAAGAGAGGAAAAGTTGACCCCAAGTCAATGCTCAGGGACAACGTTAACACAGATGCAAGGCGGCAGAGAGAAATAAAGAAAGAGAGAGATGTGACTTTGTCTGCAGCAGAAGGCTTCTAATATGATCACTGTGCTTTATGAGTCCAACCCAGTGTCTTCGGGGATTGTGGGAAAAATCTGTGTATTCTGCGCTTTGTGCTTCAGAAAACGGCAATAGAATCTGAATGAATGTTTTAATAACTGATCGACTAACATTGTTCACCCACAGGAGTTTAATTTTCCCTAACAGTTGCTGAGCCAAACCAAACTTTGCCAAACCAAATGGAAACGAGCTGAGACGCGCTCTACTGACCTGTTGTCTACACAGCTGTGGCAGTCAGGTTAAACAAGCAAAGGTCGTAGGGCGCAGCTCAGGTTTGCATGGCTAAGTATGAAAACAGATGACTGTGTCAGACTGGAAGTTTAGGCTCTGCTATTTGACCTACTGTGATAGGACTTCATTAAAACTTTTTGAATTTCTTTGACCTCACAGTAAAGAATGTGAGCTAGCAGACGTATCCAGGACACTTTAAACCCGTTAAAACACGACTCTGTTAATGGTTTTGTGATGTGTTGACATTGCTGTTGGGGGAGGTGTGCATGTGCGTGTATGTGAGTGTACATTAACCGTGTGTGAAACCAGACGTGTAGATGACACCAGTAGCACGCAGAGACACGACCCAAACCAACAGGAGCTCAGTGTACAGTATTTTTTAAATATTTTCCTACACTATATCTTACAGTTTTTGTGGAATCATGATGATAATCGACAGATCCGCTTCCTTCCTCTGACGACCTGTGACTTACAAACACTGAAGAGAGTTTCACGCACATGTTTTTTCCTGCAATAACTGCTGATGTTGCGCTTCTAAAACTGAAAAGGGACTCACCCTCCCGAATGGTCACACTTTATTTAATGTCCTTCAAATGCATGCAGTTCTTCCACTCAGAGTGTACAGAGACGACCTGTAAAGACGACTGAGAGACGGATAGACAGAGATTATAACATGAAATCAAAGTAGTGAGTATTTGGATGCAAATACAAATCTGTATTCTTCAATGTGAATAGGATCATGTCTGGCATGCATTGTTAAATAATAAAAAAAAAAAATTCAATAGATTGGTATTCAGTGTCTCGCCTGTTTTTACATCACGGGGAACTTTAACCAATCAATGACAGAAAAAGACTGATGCTTATCGCGTGTGTGACAGGAATGTATGTACAGTGATAAGCCTGTCAGTTTTAGCATGCTACAGTTATGATAAATAGACATGGTTGTGTATTTTTTAGACACACAGGCATATGAGGGTAAGAGGCAGAGACAAAACACTCATGTTGCTTGCAGCCTGTTTGGCTGAACATCAGGAACATCTGCATTCTTTAACTCCCTTTATGTTGGCTACAAATTGGGGCTAGGAGTGGTTGACCTCATTGTTGTGGAGCTCATAAAACATCAAAAACACACAGTATGGAAACCATCAAGTGGGGAGGCACATCTCAAAAGTCGTTTTACAGTTAAGGCAAGACATCAGGCTCCCCAGCTGCCCCCATCCCCACCCCCCAACCCAGCTGCTGGTGAGATAAGTGGGACAGGTGCTGCTCGGTGATCCGTCAATCTTAAAACTTGTCCCACCACAATGAGGCAGAAAAACTTAAACTGAAGGATGACTTAAACTGGTCCCATATGAGAAAAAAAACTCCTTATTTAATGTGTTTTAAACGTGTCATTTGTATATTTGAACATCTTATGTGAAAAAATGCCACTTTTACGCTACATCCTTTAAAAACGGTTGTTCACACACCTCCGTTCTTTATGATACAGCTTGGCTCTAACTTACTGTGGGGCTTTTAACATGTAGGTGTAAAAAGGGTGTAAAACAAGCAATAAACACCTAGGCGTCGGTTTGCTAAATTCAAATCAAGTGCAGAAACTGAAAATCACCACTTCTGCTTTATGCACATGTTGCTTTATGAAAAGCTGGTTTCATCCTGCTTTATGGACTCGTTGACATGAACGTTGTGCCTGTACCACCTGTATTATAATGCAGTCAGAGCAACAGCCATGCTGTCAAGATCCTCTTTGTCTTTGTTCCACTTAAGTTGATACTGCACCAAAAAAAGATGCTGATCCACTTTTGAGTGAATCGTTCATAATGTTGTTTGAATTGATTGCATTTGTATATCCAGGTATTCCTGTCTGGACAGAGGTAACGAGGCCTATGGTGCTATTTCCCCTACAATATAATGCAATCACCACTACACATGGCCACAAAAATCATCTCAGAATCCACTTCCTTGGCAATCATCTACTCAAAACTAAAAAGCTTTATATTTTTATTATATTATGCTATTCTAAATATATGCAGAATGTACAAAATGTACTCTAAAAAGTAACAACGACTGTAGAAGTGCCAAATTTAAAACTGTATTGAGAAGAAAGTACTTAAAAGGCCCACTTTAAATATCAAAAGAGTGATTACTAATCATACCAAACCCTCTCTCTGAGTGTTCTTCCTTCTCTACCTGAGCCTGTTACATTATACTATTGGATTATAATGCACTTACATTTGTGCAGCATTATGATGTTTTAGCCGCGGGGGCTAATTAGACTACTTAGCCGGCTGAATGAGCAACAAAGCATCACATTACACGAGCGGATCACGGAACAGGATACAGTGTCTCTAAAGTAATCAGTAACTGTAGCTTTGCTGTCATGTAATGGTTGCGGGTCAGCGGTGGTGCGTCAGCTCCAACTCTGCACGTGGAAGGGAACATTCTGTGCTGAGATTACGCACGTGCCCCCCCCTCTCCCTTACCCTCCCCCTTTTGCTACAACGCGCGCGCCCGCCCGCCCGCACGCACTTTAACACAACTTCATCTTTGAGACAATCGCCATATCATGTCAACACAACAACATGACCCACATGCGCCGTGCACTCTTGAACCTGAGCGCGAGGGGAAGCGGGGAGCAGCAGGAGCAGCGGGAGCGCCTCCTCTCACAGGCACCTCCTCTTCCAGGGAATGTTTACCGCTCTGCAGAAGGAGGAGCCGGGGAGGGCGGCAGCGACGCGGCGCTGCGTCCGGCCAAGAAACTTTTCTTTTTTTTTTTTTTTTTTTCAATCTGAATTTTTCCAGGAAACTTTGGGGTTCTGCCACTGAATCGAGCAAAGTGGAGGCGGGGTACCAGGACGCGACGATCCGGGGAAAGGGCGAGAAGTTTCTGCAGCGTTCAGCCTGTCACAGGATCTGTTGTTCCCGGACAGACAGGGGGACTTAGTGTTATCCCTCCTGTAGTCTACCTGAACATTACCTCCCACATCGTGTGCGAAATGGTTATTCAACTGAAGTGATCACGATCAGTTCGTGTTTTTTAGGCAGTGAGTCACTGCAGAGCAAACAGGACTGAAGCTGAAGAGGGTGTTTGCAGTTGTTGAGGAGAGGAGAGGAGAGAAGAGGCGTGGCGCTCCTCTCCTCCTGTTGTGAAATGTTGCCATGTTGTGACATTTCCACAGTTCAAAACGTATACAAAACTGTAGTATGACTGCCACATCAGCATGCAACGTGGTGTGTCTCTGAAGGCAAACAGAACCATATGCTTGGGTCATGTGCTACAAAGCAGAGAAAAAACACACTGTGCGTTGGTCCCATTACTTTGTCTGAGTCACTGCTTTCTCATTCTGTGTAAACAGCAGCGGTGAAGAGTATGCATCCCAAAAGTGACTACATGTCTGGAGGCAGCATTGCTCAATTCCCAGCGTCTTCCAAAGCCAAAAAGAATTTTCTAGGAACTTTACCCATGAATGAACCACCCACTGCACCAGAAGCAGCGTTTGAAACGGAGGTTCTGGTTACACTCACTGACTGGCTGCGTTATAGTCTCTCTTACAGGGTGTGTAAGTGCCTATAGGCTCTGAAATGTGCATGTACAGTGTGCCAGACACAAGATTAGCACATCCACTCAACGCTTGTGATAATGTAGCCTATTATATCGCACCTCATGGCTGCGTCCTAAGAGTCGATCTACACTATCTATTTATATAGAGCAATATTTTCCGTATAAGGCTACAAGTTATTATGAGCACACATTTGCTTCTTGTGTCCATATTGAATGGACAGAAGCTTCTTGCTAAATCACTTTCTGCTTAAAGTAAAGTCAGGTTCTTCTGATTAACACCACATGGTGCACACAGATTGACATGCTGTTGTTAATCCTGACACCAAAGTCCACAATAAAACCTGGAGAGAGAGAGAGAGAGAGAGAGAGCAGAAGTGCATCCACACTGGAGGTGTTGAGTCAGACAGAAGAAACAGAGCTGCAGCCTTGTTGAAACAACATCTCTAATTAACTGGGGGGGTTAAGAAACTCATGATCTAATGGCTCATAAAACAAAAAAAGTACAGAAAGTGTGAGTCACTGCAGAGCTCCTCTTCATGTTTGTCTTTTCTGCTCCACTCTCACTGTATCAAAAGAAATTATATTTATGAAGATGTTCTGATGTGGCACTACACAAACAATGAAGAGACGAAAAGATGTAATTTTCTTGCTTCTGATTCACCAAACAAACAGCCATCTCTAAACATTTATACCCTTTGTAATATAACCTACCCACACCTGCTTTTGATGCAGACACCAAGCAGTCAGAAAGGGATGACTGAAAGCAGTAACCATGCCTTTTTGCTTATCATTTTTCCATAAAACTACATGATAATGATAAAACCTCCTTAACTTTCAGGAAAAATAGGAAAAGAAATCATCAGTAATTCGATATATTCTATCATGTTGCAATCTGTGCTGCATTAATGCTGAAGAAATGCATTAAAAAATCCTCTACAACGAAGATGTAGCTGTTATAATTGGTTATGCAACTATCTACATTATCAATTCCTTCACATTATGTAGTCAGTGCTAACATAATTCATCGGGGGATTTTATTACTACACCAGATGATTTTACATTTAATTTTATGCACGTGTGTTGTGTCTGTCGTTCTTCTTGAGTTTGCAAAACTATAAAACAAAACAAATACGTGTACTGACAACTTGTAACTTACCTGATGCAAAGTGTCAAGTGAGGTTGCTTTGGCACTGAGAAGTTCAAACGTGGCTTGGAGGGCAGTTGAGGACTGCGCTAATTTAGGATCAGACCATGGTTGTGAAACTGGGACACAAAATGAGACCTGCCTGCAACTAAAGGATTAGGGACCCCGTCGGCCGGGTTGGTTTACATTAAAGACAACAAACACACATCTCTGTTTTGACTCTGTGAATACTGATGTGCCAACTCTGAGGTGATGCCACAATACAACTGCTAATATGTGGATGTTACTCAGACTCACTCGACAACCTTTAGCGCGCAGGATTCACACCAGTCTTAGAATTAAATTTTAAAAAAATCATGATTATGTGCTAATAAATCTGTGACCCATAGATGAACTTGTACAGTTGCTGCTTGGTATGCGTGTGCTGGGGTGGCGAACAGCTGCATTATTCTATAGCTCTGCCCTCACAGTGAACCGCTCGCATGGTTTGACCTTCACTGATTGATAACGGCGGTGCCAATGGCTGTGCAGCTGTAGGCGGGACATCCAGCTACAGCAGCGACCACTGGCTCCTTGAGGATCATCTAAACATCAAACTGCAGCCTCAGACAAAGTAACAACATGTTATGGTCAGTGTGGTTTGTGGTTCCATGTTGCAAATCATCCAGTGTCTTGTCATGGAAAATGTAAATTGTGGCATCTGGTTTTTTGGGGGTTGCTGGGTGTGACCTGCACGTGTCTTTGGCAAAAATCTATTGTTTTATCTTTCTTTTTTTTTTCCCAGCACACAATAAATGTCAAGGCTGTTTCCTGGTAGTCAGTTTGTTTTTGCTTATATTGGATTTTAAAAATAAATGTAAATCCAACATTTCACTCCTTCCAGTAACTTGCATGACTAATATGACGGTAGAGAAAAACAACAAAAAAAATCCCCATGTACTTGTAAAAATATTAAATCAACAGGCTTCCGCAGTAAACAGGTTTCTCTAGCATGAGGCAACAGTGTGGGCCTGCAGGGGCGTGCCGGGATGAGTTCGTGAACCCCTGTTGTGACGTTGCAATCGAGTGCCTCTTCAAAGCACGTCGTAAATGTCGTAAATGTAAGTTCTATTGTTGGGAAGTGGCAAAAATTTAAATGAATAGGAGTCTATTAGTCAATATACAGGTTTATTGTACTATGGAGAAAGAATAAGACACAGTTTGCTTACAAAAATGTAAAATCAAAGAGTGTGAATGTTTTGCATCATGTAAGTGGAGGAAAATAGCCAATGCGTCCACTTCATATGATCAATACACATCCCCTCATGTCTCAGCATTTTTTTGAATTTCATGTGAAAAAATACTAAAGACTTAGTCAATAAAGTTAATGTCAAAAGAGCTGTAACTCTATCACAGAAATTTAAAACACAGGAGGGAATCAATGATAACTGATAAGATATTAAAGATATTACAGTACACAAACTAAAATCAAATCTGAACAGCTTAGGTGAAATAATAATAATAATAATAATAATAATAATAATAATAATAATAATAATAATAATAATAATAAT
>JAPZDV010000022.1:24807679-24828903 GCA_029814665.1 Acanthurus lineatus
TGAACTGTTTTAATTTGGTGTCATTTTAAAAATCCTGATGCATTCCATACGGTTTCAAAATACTTTTCAGCACTTTACGTTTGTCTTCATAAGAGAAATAATGCAATGTTTGAGTTTTTTTAAATTCCTGAATACAACAAAAGTTATTCTCATAATGTTCTTTTTTAAATACTTGTGCACAGACTTTATATTTGCAGGCAGCACATGAATGATTCATAGAATAGCTTACCTGTTTCTCTCCTCCGGTGTCCGGTATCCATGCGTTTACATCCCCCGCCCCGTGCGCGCGCGCTTAGGCTGCAAAACGCGTTAACCCAGAATTTTTTTTTTCAAAATGAGCTCCGATGTTCAGCAAGTTCACCGGATTGTTTTCTGAGGCAGGAACTTTTGTCTAGAAGTAGGTCAGCAAACTCTGCTCGACCGTTTGGCAAACACGGTTCAGCGCGCGGAAGGACGGTCGGCACCGGACTGTTAATGAAGTCAAGCTGGCGGAGTCCCGGCCGGTTCCCTGTGACTGCTGACGGGCGCAGGGCGACAGAGCGGAGATGCTGCTGTCAGTGTGGCTGCTCATCATCCACCAGTCCCTCCCCCCTCCGCCACCCGCCCCTCCCCTCCCCTCCCCTCCCACCCCCACCCTCCCTCCCTCTCATAGTCAGTTACTACTGAGCTATTTATACAAAAGACGCTCTCGACTCGGAACATCCCATCAACGGCTTTTTTCTGTCTCACACCTCAGTGTTGATCCGGTGGTTAACGCTTTTGCACGGCGAGCAAGATCATTGCAACAAGTGAAAGAGATGCACAGAGAAACATACATGAAAATAAATTGCAAATAAACAAAACTCACTCAGATAAAAGATGTTTTTCTTGAATGTTTGCTGCACTTAAAGCAAGTTGCATGAAGCTGAATTTTAGCTGCACAAACTTTAAACTTGTTGCCCCCCCCCTCTTCTCCTCATTTATATTCAGCACAACAGCAGGGTGTCCCTCAGGGAATTTGCTCAGTTCTCTCTGTCTCCCTCTCTCTTTGTGTGAGTGTGTGTGTGTGTGTGTGTGTGTGACAGAAGTGGGGTACCCTGACCCACAGAGTTCAGGCAGAGACAAAGCTCCTTTGAGGCTTTATTCTAACCTTCACTTCTGGCTTCAAAAGAAAGAAAAAAAAGTTTGGCAGGAAAACAGAGGAGCAACAGTTTAATCTTTGCAGCGAACTTGTGAACATATCAGCAATATTTTAAGAAGTAAAGAATTTCAGATTTAGTTTGAATGAACTGACTGACAATGCAATGAATGTCAGCTGCTGTGGGTTTATAAATATATTTAAATATGACAATAAATGAGCTAAAAAATGTCATAAATCCCAAAATGTTGGATCCCAACATGTGAAAACATGATTTTAATCTATATTTTATTATAATGATATCAGTACATTGGTAGTCTTAAAAGCACTAGATGAAGTATGTTGAGTTTAACTCCTATAATGTCAAGATATAGTGAGCTTTTGTTACATTTTTTTATCCAGTTATTGTTATTAAATGTTGATGTATTTCTGCACTCAGTATTAAGTGATCTAAATGTATTCGGAGTTACAGTATCAGTACAGTGCTCTGTAACAAACAAAGTCCTTGTAAAAACCCTTCTGTGTTTATATTTATGGGTGCACTTCAGATGTAGAAAGGCAATATTCGTGGATGCCTTCATTTTTCATCTAAATCAGACTGAATTAGTCAGGGAGAAGCACTTGTGCTGCAGCCTGCATGAGAGCCTGGATGGGATGGTTATCACTGATCACAGGCTGATCCTCTCGAGAAAGCTGCTTCAGAGGAGTGATTCATCATATCAGAGAAATGCACTCATATGTGGTTTGAGAGAGTCACGGACACAATAAAAGTCTTTGTCTCTCTCTCTTTCTGTCTGATCTTGGATCACACACGCATACACGCACCAACACACATATGCATGCTGGGACACGCACAGTCATTACTTGCTCTTTCGGGATGTGTCATGTCTGATCAATGCTTCCCATGTCAAGCAAGACGCTCACACACCTCCATTACTCTGTCAAAGCTTATCAGCACGTGTGTCTGGATGAGTTTTGCAAATGTGACAGAGAAAAAGGAAAAAGAGTGAGATTAAAAAAAAGAAAGAAAGTGAGAGGCAATTTAACTTTTTTTTTTCCCCATAATCTTCCCCCCTACCTCTCTCATCCTCATCTCATCACAGAAAGGGGAAAAAAAATGACAGAAGTGTTATAATCTTTGTTTTTTCTATTCTAGTCCTCATCATTTCCGGGGTGCTGTTATCTTGAGCAAAGATGGACCTCTTAGATGAGTATTATGGTTTTCATTAAGCTCTCCTGTAGCGAGGGCACAGGCACAAACCAGGTCAGTTTCAGGCAGGAATATTAGAGTGATATTTTATATGATGGAGCTTTTTTTCTTTTTTTATAACGACACACACCTTCACTTCAACCCTCAAACACGCAGCCTGGTGTTATTTGACACACTTTAGAACGACACAAATAATGAGCTTGTTTTCTGTGAGCTATTTGCACTTCATCACATCTGTTTCTGTTGTTTTCCAGGCAGAAATGTTGGTCTGTCTGCACAGCATCCTGCTTAGGAA
This sequence comes from Acanthurus lineatus, assembly GCA_029814665.1. Lineage (NCBI taxonomy): Eukaryota > Metazoa > Chordata > Actinopteri > Acanthuriformes > Acanthuridae > Acanthurus > Acanthurus lineatus. The sequence goes on from JAPZDV010000022.1 coordinate 24,810,302, forward strand.
AGCTGTCAGAACCAATTTCTTATCTTGAGTGTATGAGGACACCTGCTGGACATTTGTTGACATTGTTGTTTCTATTTCTCATTCATTGCGTGACAGAGCACAGAATCAGTTTATGTAGCTTAATAAGGTTTGGGATTTATTCACCGTTCATCTAGATGTGTGTTTATCAGATAAGAGAATTCTGACGCTGTTGGGTTTTTAAACAGACACACTGAATGCAAAAAAAAATGCAGTTTGCAATAAAAAAAAAAACTTTATTAACAACACTTCTTCAGCCTTTAGTTGGAAATCATAGCCTGAAAAAAAGAAAAGACAAATATTCAGTCAGCAGCTGATAAATGAAACAAGTAAACAGAAATCACTGGCAGTCATCTGAAGGTGCCTCTTTCCAAAACAATTCAAATCTGAGTGTGTGTGTGTGTGGGTGTGTGTGAGTGTGTGTGTCTCCCTTACATTGTTGATCCAGTCGTTGAAAGAAGACACTCTGGTGAAGACGGTGGGTTTCCTGATGAAGTTGCAGCCGAGGCCGGAGACAAAGCTGGCAATGCCGTGAACCTCCCAGGTGCCATTGCTGTTCTTGCAGTTCAGAGGGCCGCCAGAGTCGCCCTGGACACACACACACACACACACACACACACACACACACAGAGCATGAAGACTCATGTTTTTTTCATTTAGTGGACTTACCAGAAGACTGACAAAGCACAACTGTGAGAATCACAATCAGGATCATTGTTTCAACAGAGTCACAGGAGAAACTGTCACACTCCTTAGCGGCTAGAAAACTCATTAATGTAATTAAACAAAATCTACCTTCTGATTCCTTGGATACTTTTATTTAAAAAACACTTATTTCTTTCAAATTCAAATTTTCTTCACTGGAATAATAAAGAACAGATGTTTAATTAGGTCACAGCAACTTTAAAATATAACTTTAACATTTCAGAATCTTTTAAAAGAACTAGCTGTAAACACACGCAAGTTATTTTCTCTAACTTTGCACTGTGCAACTAAATTGTGCACACAATCATACACATGCACACAGAGTACAAACTTACGTTGCATCCACCAACGACTCCATCACCACCAGCGCACACCATGGAGGTCCTGATAGCAGAGCCCCACCAGTCAGACTGGGTGCAGGTGGCGTGGTCAGCCACAGGCATCAAAGCCTGCTGCAGCTTATCAGCAATGGGGCCTCCGGCTAAAACACACAGGCAGAGTCTATTACCATCATCCACACACACAGGCTGCCGCCACCGCCGCTGCCACTGTCAAATCTGCTTTACAGGGTTTCCCCAAGCGCCAAATTCATAGTACGTCCCAAATTTTCAATTTATGAGTAATCCCCCCCACCCCAAAAAAAAAAGTTTCAGCTAAAATCTCATGCATGTGATTTTCATCCCATCTTCGGAGGTTTTCCCTGAGATACTGTGAGCACACACAATAACACACACACACACACACACAGCTGCTTTTAAATCCAAATCACCATTATCATGCCTGCACACCAGTCGAGCACCCTGATGCACAGTAACAGAGGACATATCAAAGATGCTCAAGAAAGCCACAGAAACTCTGCTCGGCCTTCGACAAACGGTGACTCACTGTACAGTCTGCCCCATCCGGTGATGTAGCAGGGGTACTGGTTGGGCAGCAGGGACTCAGGGGCGGGGATGCATCCCAGCTGCACCTGGTTGCTCAAAGTCACAGGCTTTGACAGCTTGATCAGGGCAATGTCATTACTGCCAGAAAGATGGAGAGAGAGAGAAAGAATCAGGGGGGAGGTTTTACTGACAAGCTATTTAAAATCTTCCTCTAAAACCAGACAGAAGGAGAGAGAAACAAAGACAGGCATGATAATGACGATGAGTGTATTCTTGCTTTTTGTCTTAATAGTCGTGTAGCTGAATTGTGGATTATTCTGTGGCTATACTTCTGATCGGGGGTGCTTGTCTTACCCAAGAGCAACAAGGTAGGAGTTCCACCTCTCGTGAACGATGATCTTCTCGGGGACGATGGCCTCGGAGCCGTTCTCCTCCTCGACCAGGTTGTACTTGCCCACATAGACTCTGTAGGAGAGGTTGTCACTGGGGGGGAGGAGAGAACAGATTGTTGAGGCCGATGTTAAACCAGGCAGGAGATTTGCTGTGCACTTGAACAATCTGATGGACTGGAATCGGTGATTAAAGATGGCGGTGAGATGAGGATTTGAAGTGGGAAGTGGTCCAGATGACCTTGAGTGTACTTTTTGTTTTTCAGTGTGACATGTGGGTCAGAAACCCTCAGACTTTGTGTCTAGTCCAATCCTCATTTCCATGAGAGTTAAACAGGGTTTAGGGTCCAGAATAGGGACAGTTTATTTCCTGGAAGATCTGTGTGCATGTGACTTGTAGATGTGGACTTTTTTTTTGGTTGTGTTTTTTTCTGTTTGTGTGTTTATGTTCCTGCGCTGCTCGTACTTGATGCAGTGAGCAGCAGTCATGACCCAGTTGGCAGCAATCAGAGATCCCCCACAAGTATGCCTCCACTCACCATCCCTTTCATACTGCAGAGAGATCTGGAGACAAAAAGAGACTGCGTTAAGAATATAGAAAACAGAGGGTTGTCGATGTATGGATGGATTTCAAACTTTGCTGATTTAATTCAAAAGCAACCGCTTAATTACAGATTTTTTTTCAATAGGTGTGGGATCTGGAATCTAATAAACAGTTGCTGGACCCATAGGGTTTGCCAGTAAACATAAAAACACTGACAGATGTTTACATATTAGCATACCTGCCAGGGCCAGCTGAAGGGCCTGGCGTCCTCTCCGTTGACCACACGGCTGGTCAGGGGCTGGATGGGTGGGTGGCCACACCCGAGGGCTACAAGGGAAGGAAACAGACATGATGATCACTGGGAAAGTGAATATTAATGAAGCTTAAGAACAATAAAACTACTTTTGATTCCTAAATCAGTCACGAACTGCATAATTTTTCTTCTTAAATAAAGCACCGCACAGTGCGAGCTCCCCATGTGGTTTTACGTAGGCACACACTCGCGCAAACTTGCAAAAACACACACACACACGCACACAAACTTTCACACACAGAGTTGGAGAATGCCAGATGTTCTTACCGCTAGCAATGAGCACTGAGGCCAGAACAATGGGGATCATGTTGATAGATGCTTCTGCTGATGAACAGCAGGGCACGCTCTCTCTTTTAAACTTTCCACCACAGGCAACACCCGCTCCAAATGCAGTCACACACACTGCGATTGGTTTTCCATGGACAGAGATGGACCAATGGAAATGAGAATAGGTGCGACTGGGTGGATGAGTAATCATACAGGTGTGTTTTCTGGAACATTTCTCATGACCTTCAGAGCTATAGCACCCATATGCTCCATTACTTTACATACAATATGTGTATTCATGAGAGTTCATATGTGTTAATGCAAAATATATGTATGCATGTACATGCTGAAGACATTTACCTGACAACTACTGCATCATATTCTGTTTTCTGACTAACCTTTAGTCATTTTCACGAAAAAGTCTTTTACCTGATACATGATATTAAACTCTTGCATAAGAGCATGAGAAGCTGACATCTGTTTCACTGGCACTCACCCGTTTTCTCTGAAATGGAAAAAACAAAAAAAAAGGAATCAAACTTAGAGGCACTACTATGATAAATATCCAGGACAATGAGAAACAGATGGCGTCACTGGTGCAGAAAATATCGACAGCTTCACTGCAATCTTTTTGACATCTTACAACGCACACAGTTCTGCAGTGAATTCTGCAGCAAGTGCGAGACGTATTCAATAACCGTACGTACGACCAGACAGAGGACTCAAAATACTTCACAGTCAGACATTCCTGGTTTTATTCTGTGCAGTAAGTTTGCTTTGGAAGAACGAATGTTGCTCTGACGTGGTGCATCATGAGGTTCGTATTTATAATGACATGAATGAACACAACTCGAATATGTAGTGAAACTTGGAGGACACAGAAACAATTCCCGAGGTATGAAAGTGTCAGAGTGTTCAGGCCCGAGGCGAATCATCACGGAGACGTCGTAAATCTGTCAGAGGCTGCTTGAGTGAAATTACATGGAAAACAAAGGTTAGGAATTAAACTGCAGTAAACAGGTGAAGTCAGTGGTGAAAGTGGGAGGTGGAGAGAAAAAAGTCAGGATTTAAAAAACGAAATGCTTGTGTTTAATGATTTTCAATGTGTTTCTGGTCAGCAGTGTGCTGTTATACAAAGTATGCGAGAAATAAAGTTAAACTTCATCAGATGGCAGGCTGGACTTTTTGTTCATGATTCATTTAGTCTCCCAGTTCACCACTAGATGGGACAATTTATCTGTTTAGCTACTAAAGTGAATTATGTTCTTTTACCAAAAAAATAAAGAGCAAAAAGAGAAACAGCTGCATTTTGTGTCTGATGCAAGAAACTACATCCAAGCTTTGCAAAGTAAGTCATTTAGAAAATCAATTCTCAGTCTAACTGGGTTGCAGCAGCAAAAATGAGGTCAGACAAAACATTGACGCCGAAAATAATAGTAAGAGACCTTAACACACCACAGAGAATATCTCGCAACTTGTGACAGCTGAATCTACAAAATAACACTGCTTTTAAAAAAAAGTTTAGCTTCAAAAGTTTGGTCAAAGCTGTTGTTTGCAGACCTGAGAAAATACTGAAAAGGATGAAAAAAACACTTGAAAGGCAACAACAGCAGCAACAAAATAAGCTTAGACACACTCAGCCTTTATGCTCCAGTGTGTGTGTGTATGAGTCTAAATGTACCTCTGTGTGTGTGTGTGTGTGTGTGAGCATCTCTGCTGTGCCTGTGTGAGCTTCTCTACAGCCCGCGATATGCAATTAATTGAAAGCTAATTAAACTTACTCTTCAAATCTGTAAAACATTGTTAAACTTATTACAGGCCAGTGTCCAGAGCAAACGGCTCCCTTTCCCATTTTCTGATTAAACCTCTTGTATTCATTAATTTGATAGAAGCCAGATGACACAAGATAATGACCTGAGGTGGGCGCTGAATGGATATAACTACATTACACATTAAAAAATATATATAGATTAAGTAAATGATATCATTTAATACATTTTTTTGGGGCTGCAAAACAGATTAAAACCAACCGGAAATATCACCAACTTTTTTCATTTCGACTTCAAAAACCTCTGATCTCCAAAATCTGCCCTCATACCAATCAATTATCTTTACAAGCAGTCTGAAGCAGTCTGTCATCATGTGGCATAAGGCTTACTAAATTGAGCAAAGCAGAACACCTCATCAATTATAACCTCCCTGGGGGGTTTTTAACAAGTACACTTCAGCCTGTTTTCCCTATCAGAACAGCAGCTGAACCCTGAATGACACCCAGTGTGGGGTTTTATGGTTGGGTTATATCACTTCTGGAAGTAAACACTGTACTGGCTTCTGCTATTTCTCATGTGGATAAAGGGAAACAGATTTTGCAATAAAGTATAAATATTTTTCTGGCAGATTGAAGCTGTTGGTTGCAGTCATCTGTGTGGTTTTTGACTAATATCCCTTAAATACCCCTTTGTATCCAAACACCACCGCCGGTATGTAGGATAACTATGCACAGTGTGGTGGATCTTTCTGGTTTTTAATGTTTATCCCACTCTGAGCCCACGTACCTCCATGTTGTTGGGCTTTTTGCCTTTTCAGAAACATACAGCTGTGTTTTCCAGGGGCTGCCTCGTCTGCCACAGGGAGTGTGAGTCGAGCCGGAGAGCTGAAGTAAATCCAAATATTGCTGTCCGCTGCTGATTTGCTTTTATCATTATCCTTCCTACTGATGTTAACAGAAGGCTTTTCCTGTCTTTGCATTTCGATTGTTGGACCATATGTTTATTTAATTTGGATGTCTGTGTTTACTGGGGGGGGTTTTTAATTCAGTTCTTCCCAACATTTCTGGCTTATAATCCCTTACAAACTCCCTGGATGGGAAGTGCTGATTTAATTAAATCTCATGAGCACATCATGACTGAACTGGTCTTCCTGCAGATCTTGTACGTACTTGCCAGGTTTCCATTTCTTTCATGTTGAGTGGGAGAGAGTGGCAGGGGAGTTGTGGGACTGGGTGCAGCCTCACCACATACAGTGCTGTATTGTTTGGAAATGCTCGTTGCTTGAATGTATTATTTATTTGACTTGGCGTTTGTGGCTTGTATACTCATGTCCCAGTAGTTTATCCTCCCCCCTTGTGTGTTTTTCTTGCCGGATAATTTCCTTTCTGACTTTTTTCTTCTGTAACAAATGAATCATCTTTAAATTGTCCATTTTAAGGAGCTTTCAGTTCACAGATTTCCAGCACAGCAGCTCTTGATGTTACTTTAAGCAGTCAGTCGGTTTATTGGCTCCTTATTACAGAATTTTATGTTTATGTTTGGAATAAAAGTTGCCTTCCAGCTAAATGCATCTGTAATATGTATATGCTTAACATTTTATGTCTCCATTGTAAAACCATGATGTGGAAGTGTTTAGTCTTTTGGTGATGTGTGGAGTTTTGACTCGCTGGACTCGATGGCAACATGCCAGGCAGCTGACAGTGGCAATGGGACATTAATTGAAACAACTTGAAACATATTTGCTCTGATTAAAGCTTGAAATTAAACTGCATTTGCAGCCTTTTTACTGAAGTGTGAGTGAATTCTTTACTACAAACAAATGAAGCCTTCTTGATTCATAGTTTAACGTCTTTTTAATTCTCCATTGAGAATAATTGTATCTTTGCATCTGATGTTGTAATGGCTTAAAGGTCAGTTTAAAGTCAAGACAAAAAATTACTCCACTCTTAAATGTGACTGTGTTCTGCTGTTGTTTGTTTGTTTGTTTGTTGTTGTTTCAGGCTTTTTGTATTTATTCTGTTTTAACTGGACTCAAAAATGAGGACATGCTTTCAGTGATCCTTTAAGATTCATTCAAAGGGTGGAAGAATAAATGTTGATAATCTTGAAAAAAAATTTACATTTATTTTATAAATATTTCAAGTTGAACCTATAGAGTTTGCACGGGTCTTATAGTAAATTAAAGGGTATTTTCAAAACCAAGTAAAGAAATAAGTCTGTAAAACCAAATCTAAACCTGTACTTACAGGTTAACATTACATTTTTCTCTCCTTACATACTATCCTGTAAACATTGTCTACCCTTTAAACTCCACAGTTGATGTTTGTTGTAATAGCTGTCATTGTTTTATTTGATTGTTCTCTCTTCGAGGCTTCTTGTTCTGCATTAACATGTGTTCCTGTAGTTTTACACATCAGCAGAATTATTAATAGTACTTTGGTTTTGGATCAACTTCAACTATTTCAGATCTTTGAGGCCTTTTCTTCCCACACAGGATCACCTTGGGTCATGAGAAGCCTGCACACAGTTAACACAGAGCGTCTTTAACAAAAAAACCCTCAGTGACTTTGTTTATGTAATTATAGATTTTAACAGCAGCTAAATCTTGTGCAACTTTTCATTGATCACTTATCGTAAATGATGACTTTGCAGACTGAACAGGACTCAACATGCTGGTTTTGTCATTTATTTTCTGCTGGATATGTTATGAGATTTGATGCTGCAAAAATGTGCAAAAACACTGACTGAAACATGACACTTGCAACCTTAGACTGTATGTTGATAGATATACGTATAGAAAGATTAGATAAAAGCAGTAATGTGGGCTGTATACGTGTACTTCAGTGATGTTTGTAATCTAAAGGTCACAGATATTCTATTTCTATAGTGTCCATAATCAACACCAAAGTTCACAGGGTGCCATAAAAAATCACGTCATGTCTCTGTGTGCAGGAGAATCAGATTCAGCCTTATGGTCAGGTATGTTCATGCACACACACAATGTGACTCTGGTTTTAAGTTGCTCTGAGTTTCTGAACATCTACTACACTATTATGAGAGAGACATACACATACACCTTAAACCAGCTGAACAACGGTGCAGAACTTTAATATACAAACAAGTAGGCAAAACAAAAAGGTATATATAAATACATTAACAATAACAATGACCAACAAAATAATGTCTTACTTTGTATGAGACAAGTGTTTTTGATTACAAACCATAAAATAATGCAAAAAAACTATTTAATGGATGCACATGAAGTCAATATTTATGTATGCATGTGTACAGTCTGTATGCAAAAAGGTGCTGAAAGCTCAATTAATTTTTTTTTCTAAGCTTTCTTGACAAAATCATCTCTGCTCCATGTCTGGAAATATCAATCCTGCAGCCAGAAACCAGGCGTAATATTTCTCAGTGACCTTTCTTTTAAAAAAACAATTTGCAAAAGATGTTCAATCTTTTTTTTTAATAAATTTAGAATCACTAAAGAAATAAAGTTGCTTCTCTCACACAAGCTTTTATTTCCTCTAAATTAGATAATTGTGATCTTGTAAAAAGGATTAGGCAAATAAACCCAAAACAAGTTTCAGTTTTAACCTCTTTTCACTCAGACCGATTAATTTGTATAATAAGTTTTAAGATTGTAGTAATGACCTTTAAAGCACCTCATGGTTTAGCTCCCATGAGGCTCAGAGGAAGCCTGAGAGCTTTCTAACATTGTAGTCGACTGTGAGACCGGCACCAAAGGCCTCAGGATACTGGCAACAAGTAGGTGCACGTCCGGATTAAGACTGGTGTCTTAATCATTAATTCCTGTGAATCGTTTTGTAATTATTATGTTCTTATGATTACTGCAATTTATTCGTGCTATTAACCAAAACTGCTCCTGTCAGATTCTAACATCTCCTTCTACCAATGTGATTATGATGATTTTTAGACCAAGATTTGAAAAAGTTTTATCAAGTTTGTAGGTATCTTATTCATTTTTTAACATATTGACAGAAAAGTCCATAGAAGTGGATCTTCGCATGAATATACATAAATTATTATGATTTTGTCATAAATTGTTTTGTATTTTCAGCAAATTCAGTGTATTTTGCATTATTGTATTATTTCAAAATTTTGTTAGTGTGCAACTTGTAAATGCAAAAGTTTTCATAATTTAAATAAATGTCAAATTATTCACATCTATATTTCCACAAGTCTTCATTCAGATTCCACTTAAATGGACAAAAACCCTCTTCGAAAACAAGATATCACATCTTTTTAAATGGTGTTCATGTTTGTCAAACAATGAGGCCAAAGTTTATTTTACTTCTGTTTACACACGTTTTATTTCTCCAAACGTTTAATCCAATTTCACGAATCTGTTTAACTTATGAAAAACAAGTATCGGTGTGATGTTTTGTAACTGTTATCAGTTTTCTTCAAGTTTTGTTTTGGACGTCCTTCTGTTTCCCGGCTCGTGGCTTGTTTGGTTGGAGTGGGCGTGGTCATCAGGAAATCACCTGCACCTTGTTGGTCGAGGCCGAAAACGAGCAGGTGTCGTCTTCGTCTTGGACCTGAGTTTTAACCCGAAATCGGCGTTAATTATGCACTCAACATTTTACCGTTCTCGTTTGGTGAATGGGATCGCTTCCTTTACGAGGCAAGATACCATAGGTTCAAAGTTTTCTCCTGCGCTCTTACATAAATCCTGTGTTTGTTTGCTCAAATCCGCACAGCGAGCAGCCATGTCCATGACCAAAGAGCCTCAGAAGCAGACCAGTGAGTAGACCTGCACGCAGAGAAATGACCGAGATTCACTTTTAGATTGAATAGTTTAATTATTTTAATCAAGATTCATTTTATTCAAGATTAAACTCAAAAATATTTAGGTGAATCAAAAATAAAGACGTTGAGTTCGTTGTATGTTATATATATTTTGCTTGTAATAGCATTTTAAATTGTGGTAACCCAGATGCACCCAGAGAAGTACATTTAGATAACGTTGCTGAGTTTTTTTATGTTATTTTATTGCATTTATGAAAGCCAGAGTGGCATTTACAGTAGCACATGCTGGCATTTTCTGTTGTTCCTGCTGTGTCCTATTGAATCACTGCTGATGAAAGAATGTGCACAATGGCTCATTAACAGCTTTAGTCATTCTCAGCTGTTAACTAAAAGAAGAAAGCTGTCTGACAGGTCTCTGCACAGCAAATATGAGGGAAAAAAACAGAAATGAAAAAAGATCTGCAGGAATAACGCAGCTAATTCAAACGAGGTCATTTACTTGGACGCTGACATACTATGTTGGCGCATTGAAGAAACCAATTTGTTAAAGCAAAAGCTGTTGCAAATAACTACTGTTGCAATTTTCAACAACCAGAAATGAAAGGTTTTTTTTTTTTTTTAAAAAAAGCAATATCTGAAGCTATTATCCACAACAGTTCTGGGCTTGTCAGTGTCGCTGTTTTTGTTTTCAAGAGACTTGATTTTAAATGCAACAGAAGGAAACTACACAAAATATCCTCCCCCCCCAAAAAAAATGACAGCACACATTCAGGCATCATTTGCAATGCTGCAGTAATCACAATCAAAGCTCACAAAGTCAACATTGCAAGAGACTGTTAAAGCCTACAGTGGTTATCTCTCTATTGCACATTCTCGTCTTTATTGTCTGTTTTACTGGTGTGGTGGGACTGAGCCAATTTCTGGCTCAGCTGATTGGTTGTAATAACAATTCACATAGTCAAAAAAACTCTGATATCGTGACCTGAGCTCAGCGTGGGGCTCCGTATCACACCGCAATGATTTGCTTTTACTTTCTCATAAAAATGTTACGGTCTCCATTATGCGTGGAGATATGAGGAAACGAACAAGAATCGGTTATTGGATAACGAAGAAGACAGTCGATAGTGCAGGTGTCATTCAAAGTTCATGACCCCTGGGAGCCATGAGTTCTCACATCCAGGAGCCTTTACGGTGTAAAATGTCCCCAGACATGCCAGGGAGCTCATCGAGCTGTTTTTTAATCACCTGAATAGCTTGATAGCTGAAAATACAGCTGCAGAGGTGTGAAAAACAGGAAATCAGAGAGTGTTCGAGGCGTAAAAGTGTGACATAACACAACACAACACAGCACCGCACAGCACATCTGTCTCAGAATTAGACTGAATGCATCACTTCCTCATTTACACTAGTCCAAAGTCTGAAAGCTATAAATGCTTTATTGCGCTGCACCTACTGTTTATACATGTCAACGGTGACGTGCGTGTGTGTGTGAGTGTGTATAATGGGTGTGTGTGGGTATGGTTGTGTGTTAAAGAGAGAGAGAGAGGTGGGAAAGGTGTGGGCAAGATCAGCTGCTGCTCAAGTTTAATTATTGTGGTATCTAAATTTCTATCAAATTGTCACGTTCCAGGTTTATTTTATTCACAAAGGATAACAACATATATGCATAAATATACATATAAGCGTAAAGAACACTGTAAAGTTCAAGAAGTTCTTGAAAAAAACAGGTAAAACAGAGTTTAAGAGCTAGAGAATACACCAAAATTAAAACAAAAGAAAAAAAATCAAACCCAAGGAATGTAATAAAAATGAAAACAGGTTAAACGCATTTAAAAGCCAGAGACAGACGTTGATTTTAAGGTTCATCTTAACGACAGACTCAATCTGTCTAATGGCCTCCAGCAGGCTGAGATACCTGAGCAGAGAGAGTTACAGTGGTGCAGCCTGGATGATATCTCTGCATAAATGACTCTTTCAAGATTGGTAAGCGATAGAAAATGCCTTTAATATTGAAGTGATTCTGAGTAGGAAGAAGCCTGACCTGACAATTCAAACAGATCTGCCTGCTGAAACTCACATCGCCACCAAATGTGGTTGTAAATGAGATCTGATGTAGGCGGAGAAATGATTTAAATTCTGGGAAATAAAAGCAGTATGATGGGGAGGGGCTAAAGAGTAGGAGCTTGGTTTTGTCCTCTTTTAACTGAGGACAATTATAAGCCAACCTGTCATTAGTGTCTTGGAGACAATTTCACAATCAACTTAAAGGATTGAAGAGAAATTTTATTGGTCTTGATGATTTTTCTCTCTAAGACAGAAAGAAGTGGACTGAAAAACTGAACTTTGCAGAGCCGCACTAATAGTTTGCAGGTACAGAGGATGAGCTGCCAATGGAAACAGGAAATATCTGTTTAACATAAAAGAAGGGAATCAATCAAGACAGATCCTGATATGTCTACCTGGCATGTCAAGCAATCAAGAGAATCATGTGATGGAGAGAACTAAAAGAATTAAGAGAGAACATTTACCGTCATCTGCAGCACAGAGGACATCAGTTTACAGTGTCCTTTAACCGTAATCAGCCAATCAGTGACCCCACTCCCCTCTCCCCTCCTCCCTCAGTGACCAGCAGGCAGCGATGTCCGAAGGCCAAAGGGCTGGAGAGCCTGGCGCCTCTGGTCCGTTCGGTGGAAGAAACCCCTGATCCCATCTCCACCACCATCAAGGGAACCATTCCATCATGGATCAACGGGAGCTTCCTGAGGAACGGCCCTGGAAAGTTCGAATTCGGAAAAGACAAGTATGTAAGCATTAAATATGTAAACGAAACATAACCAAAATAATGAATTGCTGAAATTAAAAAAAAAGGAGAAAAGAAGAGTGGATAATCCCTGAAGCAAAGTATCTTAAAGTTCACATTGCCGGCAGACTTCTTACTTTTTAATGTCACAGTCGCCATCCTTTGGCGCTCCGAGGATGAGGCGCTGAAGGACTACACTGTCGTAAATGAGATCTTCTTTTATTCATTTCAATGATTTCTAAGGTCGAGGTGACTGAATACAGACACAGGCTGAGCCAGTGCATTAATTTAGAACAGTGAACAGACAGTTTGACTGAAACTACTAAGTAGATGCCCTTTTTATAAGGAATAAATGGACACCCTGCAGCCAATTAGAATTGAGCATTCACCCAGAGCAGGGTAAAAAGTATTTTAAGAACAAGACTGAAACATGTTATCACTCCTGCAAATGATTGACAGGTATTTTGTTGGAACAACTAAAACAGCCCGACACATGTATATTCGGTCCAACAAGACGGGTTGGTCTTTTAAATGACAGCAATAATAGTACGATAACAAAATGGCGAACAGCAGATGTGAGTCAGCAGGTAAAATGCCAACAGTTGAGGCTGCGGTGCTTCAGAGACGGTGTCTGCTCCGTACCTGCGCTCTGCGTATTTATAAATGTGACGGGATTGTTCAGGATATACAGCTGGTAAATATTTAGTGAATCATCTGAAGAGGCAGATGAGTTGAAGCTCGGCCACAAAAGGTGTTATTTTTCTTTCACTCGTAGCTGATTTTTTCAAATTAGTGCTCCTCTTGACAATGAGGTAATTAAGGTTTTCTCCGAGGAATCTCAACAAACTATCGATCCTCCAAATGATGCGTATTATTCGCCGTGTCCAGCGTCCTCCAGTCTTTCATTCTACTTTGTCTGACACAAATGCCCTGTTGAGAAATCAATTGTCTTTTTTTTTTCATCTCTCTCTCTCTCTCTCTCTCTCTCAGATACACCCACTGGTTTGACGGCATGGCCCTGATGCACCGATTCCACATCTGTGAGGGCGAAGTCACCTACAGTAGCCGTTTCCTGCGAAGTGACTCATACGTCTCCAACGCAGAGAAGAACCGCATCGTGGTGTCAGAGTTCGGGACGTTGGCCATGCCTGATCCCTGCAAGAACATCTTCGCGCGCTTCTTTTCACGCTTTCAGATGCCAAGTACGAGCGTCCTGTTACATATTGCATATTCCCGTGTGTGATCCGCTTCACTTCAGCATAATGCAGCACCAGCAGTGCAAAAATGTATTATTAAACTGTTCAATGCACTTTTGCATATTAGGAACAAGGTAGCTGCGCTGGATTACCCGAGTCAAAGAAAAAAAGTCATGCTAACAGTCAAAGAAAAAAACAAACAAACATATGTTTTGTCTTCACTTTTTGTGCTCTTGCAGCCTAACGAAAGCTAGTGTTACATTTTATTTATTTTTTTATTGTGAAGGGAACACAAGTCAATACTTGTGTGCAGGAGAAAGATCAATCTGAAGCATGTCAGGAAGCTTCTCAAACACCGAGGAACAAATTAATGGAGGAAGCAGTTTCCAGACAGTGAGAACTGTTAGAAGGATGATTTTTGCTGAAGTTAAATATGTAATATGTTCCTGATATCTGTGTGTGTGTGTGTGTGTGTGTGTGTGTGGACAGAGACCACAGATAATGCCGGTGTGAACTTTGTCAAGTACAAAGAGGACTATTATGTCAGCACAGAAACCAACTTCATGAGGCGAGTAGATCCTCAGAGCCTGGAGACGAAGGAGAAGGTGAGTCACTACGATGAATATGAAAGGCTTTTTTTTTAATGCCAATGCAAAACAGTCAGAGGTTAAAGAGCAGGAAGATGAGTGACTGTTCGTAATGACGACGAGGACACTAAAGATGATGTTGCTCTTTGTTTAAGGTGGACTGGAGTCAATACATCGCTGTCAACTCAGCTACAGCTCACCCACACTATGACCGTGAGGGGGCCACCTACAACATGGGCAACTCCTACGGCAGAAATGGTAAACTTCCATCACTCATCTACCTAACTAACCATATACAGTATGTATGTATTTGTGTAAATGCTTTAATGTCATCCGTCATTATTCACGTCTGCTCAAGGTTTCTTCTACAACATAATCCGTGTGCCTCCTCTCGATGAGAGCGCGGCCAAAGAAGACTCTGCGGATCTGAAGGGAGCTCAGGTGATCTGCTCCATCCGTGCAGCTGAAGCCAGGAAACCTTCCTATTATCACAGCTTCGGTGAGATCGGCCTGCACACTGCAGTAAAACAAACAGGCTACGGCCTTTTTGAACGTGTCTGCATGCTGGATGTGTGCTTGGCGTGTGTGTTTTTAATGAATTCTGTGAGAGATTCTGTTGTTGGCCTCCACCGACAGCGTGAGTCTGCTTCACCGAAAAAAGACTTTCACAGGTTTTTTTTTTGTGCTCTTATTAATTACTAATTTGAATTCAAGCCTCGTCCTGCTTCTTTTTGTCAATCACAGCTCCTTTGTCTTTCCGTATTAACTCTCTCTATCTCCCTCTGCCTATAACTCTGCCTCTGACTCACACAAAAGTACACGCTTTCTCCGACTATCTGTTTGAAAAATGTTAACCCCGCTAAAGACGCAATCAACTTTTCACTGTAATTTCTTCCGTGGCTTAACTCAGAGACACACAAAAAGTAATTTGTAAAATAATGTTTGATGTTTTGTTGTTTTGTTTGTTTGTAAAACCAGCTTTTCCCTGTTTTATATGTTTGTATTTCATGCAGATAAACTTATGTGAGGAACTGATCATTTATAGCAAACAGTTAAACAGTCAGATTTGGTGGAATATGCTCTGCTCTTTGAGGTAACTCTTAGAGAATTAATTCTCCCAGCGGAGTCCTTGTTCCTGCTGGGGGAACTAATCCCCCTTATAAACAAATACATGAATATTAGATCTTAGTAAAGTCAACAGTATTAAAGGCTTAGCATATAATGTGGAGGTTGGGGGGGTGGTTTAGAGAGCTGCAGCAGCACTGGCATTAGAATATAAGCAGAGTCATGTTATAATGGCCGCACCGTACACCTGTATAAATCTGACTGGACGTTGTCAATCACCTGATAGTAAAGCAGCTGATGATGGAGCCGTTGATAACAATACATTAAACTGATGCCGACCAGCTGCACACGCAAGCACAGTGTCGCTGCACCGCCTGATCTAAAACAATGTTGCTCCGTTTATTTTTCGTGCTGCACCAGTTCCCTGATTACATCTCAGTCTATATTTCCAGCAGACCACCCTTACACTGCCAGACTGTCTGGCACCAAGAAATCTCACAAGTGATGGAACATTGTTGAGTTATACAGGGCCCACGTAATTACTTCTGTCAGTAGAGTTACGGTAGACGAGGGGGGATAAGTTTAGCCCCTGTTCCATGTGTTTATCGGTTATTTTAGTCTTATATGGCAAGAAAGGTTGTTGGGACTGTGTTACTTCGCCAGTTGCAAAAGTAGAGTAGCGATGGGTGTGACATCCTGCAAAAAGACAGAAGACTTCAGGAAAAAAGTCTCATGTCATCATATTTTAAAAAACTTAACATTACTCTTCCTATTAAGAAATCTTTTAACAGATTTCATCTACACCTCAGTCACCACAGACTTCATGCAGGCAGGTCACATGACCTTTCAGCCATGACCTATGTGTAATGTTTCCATGGATACTATGAGGTATAATAGTGGTGCATTGCACAAACAGAAGGACTCTGTCATGAACTGATAAACAGCATCAGCATTGCTCTGACTTAAAGGTGTCATCTCACAGTGACACAGCAGTTCCACAGTATATGAGCTAAGAAATATGGTATATGATATATATATAATAATAAAATCTAAATAAAGATGGTGTCAGTCATGTGTGTGTCTCATGCATACATGCCATCCTGTGTGTGCAGTCATGTCGGAGAACTACATTGTGTTCATTGAGCAACCAATCAAGCTGGACATGCTGAAGTTCATGCTGTACAGAATCCAGGGAAAGAGTTTTCATAAAATCATGACCTGGGAGCCTCACTGCGACACCATCTTCCACCTGGTCAACAGACACACCGGTCAGGTGGGTCAACGTCCGTTTACTGCACAGCAACTGCACTTGCATCATGAAATAAAGTATGAACACACACACACGCCGGTTTGCTAAATAATCTGAACCAAAAATGAAAAACTGCAAGCTAATCTCTTCATGCATGGTGAAGTTTTTTCCTTATTTATTTTGATGAAGTCACACTCTGATGGCGTAGCCTTTTCTCATACATTGTTACACTCAATTTTCTCATCTCATTACACAGCATACCAATTAGGTATACAATATCAAACTTTCATAATGTGAAGGCGCAATGCGGTGCACGGCGAGGGCGCATGTCCTTAAATGTTCAAACCGACACAGAAACTCCTGCTTGTTTGTCCAAAAACCTTTATAATCCTGTAAATATTTTATGGATATTTTCCTGATTGTTTGCTGTAACTGATGCAACAGGAGAGCAAAGTGAAGTACCGTGCAGACCCCATGTTCACGCTGCATCAGATCAATGCTTATGAAGACAACGGGTTCTTGGTTATGGACATGTGCTGTGGGGACGACGGCGAGGTCATCGGAGACTTCACGCTGGAGAACCTGCGCAGAGGCTCGGGAGAGGAAATGGACAAGGTACACGGACGCAGTTTGAGTCAGAATCATGTGCAAACACGTACACGTGATCAGAGATGCTGCACATAATGATGCTCTATTAATTTGTTATCAGCGAGCAGCTCAGATTGAAGTGCTGGCTTTCGCTGAACTATTTCAGCAGAAGTAATTGTCGTATAATGATGTTTCTGTTTCCACCATTTGCATCCTTAAAATTGCCATCAAGCCTTCCACCTGGTTTTTATTTACCCCCAACAATATCCGAAAAATCATATACATGAAATATGTATCAGAGGGGTTCAGGGAGGTTTTTGTGGTTCTAGATGTATTTAAGGATAATCTTTTTTCCACCAAGGTCACTTCAATTCTCTCCCTTTGCAAACTGTGTTTACTGGACTTGAATTGTATTTGATATTCTCTTATTTTCCCTTTTCTTTATTCACTCATGAACTGGGCAGTCAATAAATCTCTGCCTTTTCAGATGCTGTGAAGCATGTTATTTTAATCAAAACATCATTATCTAAAAATTACATACAATTGCCTTCGAGCAATATTACTGCTAACAACACGTTTTTGTGTCAGTATTTCACGTCGGTTTGGCTCTGATTGTTCCTGAGGTTGCATTGTACCTTTCAGTCAATGGAGTCACTCATAGTTTTGCACGTCCATCTGATTTCTTTTGACAGTTTTACAACTCCCTGTGCAGAAACCTCCCAAGGAGATACGTCCTTCCTCTGACTGTGGATGAACAAACTCCTTTGGACCAAAACCTTGTCACACTGCATTACCATAAAGCCACAGCTAAGCAGACAAAGCCAGGAGAGGTATGAGACAGCAGCCGCACTCTGTACATAAAGTAATATGTTTAACTGTAAATTATGCTCTGGTTATTCTGGAATCAAGACCCATAATCATGATGAATACAGCCAATTCACTCCCACATATTCGCAGCAATTATCCAGCATAACGAGACACTAAAGGTACTTCCTCCGAGACCGTAATTTCATGACTTAAAGCAGATAAAATGATGACAAAATGAGAGTCCACCTTGCATCTGTGCAATTGTGTTTCACAATCACGCTCCCTACTATACACACACACACACACACACATACACACATATGCACACACACAGGCACTTCAGTGTTTTCTTGTGGCAGAATAAGGTTGAAATGTTTAAAGAAAGATGATGTTTTAGTTGTCATGACTACCTGAGTGACACTGTCTTCAGTCTTAGTTCTGAGCTGAAAAAAAAAATACAGCTGTGAAAGTGCTGCCGGCTACAACAGAAACTACAGACAAATGGAAGAATATGGGTTTGTAATTGCAATTAATGGTTCATAAGAAATGGATTTGTCCTTATCTAAAATCTGAAAAGACTTGATCTCGTGCAGGAATTCATTTGACCAGTTTTTTTTAAAATAATGCAGTATTGATTCCAGCCCT
>JAPZDV010000022.1:24829003-24844798 GCA_029814665.1 Acanthurus lineatus
GAAATGGATTTATCTTTATGTAAAATCTGAAATGACTTGATCTTGTGCAGAGATTCATTTGACCATTTTTTTTTTAAATAATGCAGTATTGAATCCAGCCCTCACAGTAAAGCCGTGTACAGTAAATCTGATCTGTGGTGTGTATTTACTGGGCATTTTTTGGTGCTATACTATAATATAAAAGTTGCACCGTTCTGAGAAATATCCTGACTTTCTGCTGCGACCCTTAAGGTTTACATGACTCATGAGGAACTTCACGACGATGAGCTGCTGCAGTACGGCGGCCTAGAGTTCCCTCACATCAACTATGATAAGTACAACGGCAGACCTTACCGCTACTTCTACTCCTGTGGCTTTGGACACGTCTTCAGCGACTCTCTGCTCAAGATGGATGTCCACACAAAGGAGCTTAAGGTTGGTATCAATCAAAGCCTACTTATCGAGACCTCATTGTTAACCGGGGCCAAGTATTAACACATCAAAGTAACTTCCACTGCTGTTTCTTTGCCGCTGAGGGCAGCAGGTTGGGAGTTGGCTTTATAACATAAAACAGCTCGGAGTAAAGGGGGGATGTTTTTGTAATCTTTCCTGTCTAGGTGTGGCGTTATCCCGGCTTGTACCCGTCTGAGCCTGTCTTTGTTGCTTCGCCCAGAGCTACTGAGGAAGATGATGGAGTGGTCCTGTCAGTCATCATCACACCCAGAAAAGTAAGTCAACGGGTAAAAAAAAAAAAAGACACACACACACAAACACACACACACAAACAAACAAGAGCAGCTGCAGACATTACCTTCAATAGTGACATTACTTTGACTGATATTGACAGAGTGCTATAACATCATTTTCTGAGAAACAAAGAAAAAAGACACATCAGCTCCATCAGTCATAAAGCTTGCAGATTTTTCTGTATATTTTTGTTTCTTTATGATACTTGTAAATACATTTTAATGTGCAGGGAAAAGACAGATTTAAAGATTATTTTTCTGAGCATTATTGTGAGAAGGGGTGACCTTCCTTTTTTTACATAATCTCCTCTGTTTCTGTTTCCAGGAAAAAAGCACTTTCCTTCTTGTTCTGGATGCCAAGACTTTCACCGAGCTGGGCAGAGCAGAGGTCCCAGTCAATATCCCATATGGGACCCATGGTGTGTTTAACCAGATGGGCTAGATGCGACTCTGTTTGCTGCTTGCTCTGTGCTGGAAGAAATAAAAATGGCTGAAATTGAACAACAACCGTCCTATTTGGAAAATATCTGTTGATGTCATTCCCTGCAAAATTTCTGGACTGCAGAAGAAAGACAAACAAATAAAAAAAAAAAAGCTGGGAAATAAAATTGCAGACTCACGCTGTTTGTTTGAGCTTGATAGGAAAAGGTGCACGTCCTGACTGTGTGTCGCCATTACAGTTAGAGAGACGACTATCTTCTGGAGACTAACTAGACAGAAAGCCCAGCATGGCATCAGCACACCGATAAAGTTTGTCCTCTATGTGTTCTTATGTGCTCATGTAAGATTTTGAAACAGCCTTCAGACAACAGCACACCATGCGGATGATGCTTACTTTAGGGACTAATCATTTATGTAAGAAAAATAAATAAATAAAAAAACAACATGAAAGGCAATACACACATTAAAATAAAAAACCATTTCCCCTTTATTCTGTTTAAACCCATAGTGTTTTTTCACCATTACGCCACTGGAAATGCTATACTCCCAGTGAGAACAGAACAGCACTTAGGATACATAAAAATGCATCAGAGGAAATTCAATTTCTGTCAAAGTAATGTGATAGAAATGGACAACGTCTGAAATGCCTGAAAAACAAATGGATCTAACTGGTCGATGCCTCCAGAGAGTCTAGCAGAGGTCACATCGCAAACGTAGAGCTGTTTATAAGCTCAAAACAATGCAAAACAAAGTTGACACACATATATAAACACTGACATGCAGGACCTTGTGTGAGAACAAGAGCAGTTTGTTGTTTTTATCGCATTAAACTGAACAAAACAGTTTAAAATAAACCACACTGCTCCTACTCAGAATGTGAAGTAGCCTACAGCGATGCTTGTCACTCCACCATCTCGCCAATTGACTTCACTGATGCTTATTTCATCGGCCATTTTTCCGCTCACATAAATTTGAAGGGATTGATCTGAACTGACTCCGGGCTCTGCACCTGATACAGACACCACGGCTGTTTGAAAGCCAAGAGGTTTCAAGTACTATGACCCATATACTCTTTGCCTTTTTTAATATTTTAAAATTGACTTTCAGTCAAGAGTTACAGTTACAGAAGTTTTAAAGATATTTTGCAACAGCAAGCCACGACCCTCAATAATTTATGACTGTACGGCACACACAGGCAGAGGTTTCATTTCTGCCTTCTCTTATTACGCCCAACTGAATAAAACAGAAGAGAGTAGAGCTGTAGTGTACTATTTAAATTAATCTAATACTGGGAATTAACAATACTTATGTTTTTGTCATGTTCTCCACTCAACTCGGGCTCTGTCTCCTAATAAGCATGCTGTAGAGGTCTCCCAAGATACACATTAATTAGCCCATAATTCCTAATCTCATCAGTCATGCTTAACCTCCGTGTGCGTTTTAGCGTGTCTGTGTGTGTGCGCGTGCACGTACTGTACGCTCAGGTTCATTAGTACTCTCTCCAACAAGCATGACCGGCAGAGAGATACAGCGACCCTTGCCCTCAGATAAATCCCAAGCCAAATTTTATGTTTGCAAAGCTGCGAGGCAAAGCAAACCCTTATCCACCCTTTTAATTCCGAGTATTATTAGCCGAGACCTAAAGCAAGAGGATCAATGGTTTTGTTCAAGGTGTTATTCCAGATAGTTAACAATTCAATAGTTCAATGTGTCAATTAACGGAGGTCGAGTTTGAATGACGGGTGAGCACGCAAATTACAGTCTCTCCGAAGGCGCATCCATTCTGCAGGCACCCGAACACACCGCAACACAAGCAGAGCTGCAACGTGCACAACATTGGTATGCAAGTTTGTCAGACGTGCATTCAAGGTGATAGTTTGAGACCGTCTAAGCTCTTATTCGACCCATGAGATTCAGCCTGAGCTCCCTCTCAAGCCCCCACCTGCTGTCTCACTAAGCACAAGTTATTGCAGTCATAACTTCGACTGTTATCCGAATCATTATTTCATATTCCATGAATTCATAATGATATCATCTATATTCACCATATTAGACACACTTCTCACAGGCACGGGCTGATTCCCCTCAAATAGTGGGGAACAATGTCTTTTACATCCAGATTTGTTTTTTTTTTTCCCGTATCTTCGCGGTCTTGAGCCATCATGTGGGAGCACGGTTATCTGACATACTGATTATGTGCATCCGCATGCGTGTGTGTCTGCAAGCGCTTCCCCCAGCGAGCACAAGTATATGCTTATTTATGACAGCGTGTACGGACATGAAGCTGTGTTTGGGTGTGTGTGTATATGTGTGTGTGTTTGTGTGTGTGTTTCTTTGTCCCTCTAATTGTACACGTTGAAAAAAAAAACTGCAGATGCTTTATGAAGTCCAAATGGAGCAATTAAATACCCATGGAGAGGTTGAATCATGCATTGTCAACAAGAATGAACTCCCAACATGGACCTGACTGCCTGGCTCCGGGAGGAAAAAAACTGTGGGGACAGGATTTATCTATATTGCACTATCACCGATGGAAATAATGTGATTCCTGAATAAGAATCCCCGATGCAAATTTAGCTGGTTCATTCACTGTTTTGCAGCTAACGCTTTCTCTCCTGATTTCACGTCTTGTTGTGTTATTAGAAATGTATTTTTTTCCCCCCTGAGACTACTGCTTCAGCAGCTGTAAACCTTACAGCAATACGATTTATGCACCTGCTTTTCAGTGTGAAATTACTCGACTAACTAAATTCTTTCTTTCTTATCTGCTTTAAATAAAAGAAGAAAATTGGTCTGGTTTTGGAAATAGTAGCTGGAAGAAAAAAAAAGAGCACAAGATTGCAGTACTGTGTGGAAAATTGCATTTCTGTTGAAAAACAGTTGAAGAATGCTGTATCAATCACTGCAGGACTACTGCGGGATGGATGCAGGATACAAACATGGGCTTCAAACTCTGAGGGGAGGCGAGAATAAGCCCAGGCCAATATAGGCAGAATGAGGCTAATTTTGCCATCATATGGGCGAGCTCTTCTCCCTCTTGGAACAAAGCCTGGTCTGACAGTCAAACATCATTATGAGCCAGTGGCCTTGCAGTTTGTCACTGTCAGAGCCTCTAAATAGAGACTTTGTTTTCGAGATCCGTAAAGATTTATGACATTCCTGGCACTATTTAAGCGATGATGCACAACAAAGTCATTTTGTTCGATGTGAAGCCACTTTTGGAAAATGGCAGATTTTTTGCGGGTTGTGGGCTTATTTCCTGTGAGCACAGATATAATATGAGACATTGTGCTCATTTTTTAATCTCTCGCTCAGTCAGAGGAAACACAGATGCCATGCAAAGTGTTGGGGTATTGTTGAAATGCATGATGACATTTTCACCATCATTGTTGGTGCCTCTCTTGAACCTTGTCCTCAAAAATCATTTACAAATTTTCATGAGCTGTAGGACTGAAGCCACAATGTCAGCCAAAAATGAATTGACCTAGAAGCCTCCCTGACTACTTGAATAAAAGACTCAATATGTGCTGAATATCCGGATATTCTTGCAATGAGTGCAAGAAGTCAGCGCACTTATTATTACTTCTGACTTTCTTCCCGTATGTGTTGGCGTTGTGGCCTCATCACTCCCACAGACAGCTGCATGCTGGACAGGACTGTGAAGTCTCCTTATGAGAGAGATAGCAATTGTTCAATAAGAACTTTACACATTTATCACAGAAATAGTTTCACAAAATGTAGAAGCTTTCACACAAATCCTATAGATTTACCCCAAGAGATTGAGAAAACACCACACAGGCCAAATGAGGTCACTGTAATTTCACTTCAGAGCAGCACAGGTGCATCTTTCCTCAGCTCCCTGCAGGAAAATTACAGGAATATCGTCGTGATTTTTCTATAGGGTAACATTTATTACCGGGCCTCCCCGATATGACCGAGTCTCATTGGTTTTCCAGTGAGAGCGCCCGCCGGCAGCGCCCTCTGCTGGCCCGCAGAAACTCCTCTTTATAAAGTGCCGTGATGCCTCGACACACATGCAGTCAGTGCGAAAGAAGCGTTCACTCCCCTCAGAGGAGCGCACAGCTTTTTGAGGGAACCAGTGGTGGGGGGTTAAAAAAAAATCCAGTCAGCGTTTTGTAGCACTTTCAGATGACTTCCTCTACGTGGTGAGACACATTAGCATAGCTGACAGGTCATTTTACGCCAGTTTAAGGGATGTTTTAGGGGGCAAATTGTCTCCAAGGGGCAACTGGAGCGGGCAGTCTGAGCCCTTATAATGCGGAGAGATCAAGTCTCAGTAGTTTGTCGGCATGAACGCAGCGCAGACGGACCCTGAGAAACTGCTTTAATGGATTGATTGATTGGCATTTGATTTTTTTTTATTTCTTCAATACCAGTGGATTTTCCAGCGTCGTGGTTAGTCTGATATTCCCAATTTTAAAAAAAAATAAAAATCGCGGATTATTTTTGGGAGTCGAGGATTTTTTCTTTTTTTTTTACTCGGAGGTGCGTCTTTAATGAGGATATTGATTTTTTTTTTTCACAGTTAGCCTACCCTGGGTTAAGGATCCGGTGACGGGAATTAACCTTTCACAAGGTGGAGATATCAGTCTTTTTTGGACCCTAACTCCTCTCCGCTGCCGCTGAGTCCAAAATGAAGTCTGTCACTGCGTGGATGTGCGTCCACATCTTTCTTCTGCTCTTAGGTGAGAAGTGAAATATGAAAATAACGGGTGCAATTTTATGCAAATTATGAATTTTGCGGCTCATACATACATACATTCTGACATTAGTTATCAGGGAGCGTTTTCTGTTATATGTGCCCACTTTTTTGTCATGCAGGAGTTCTTTGAGCGCACAAGGTTATGCCGCTTTTTTGTTATCATGTGAAGTGAAATGCTGAGGAGTGTTCATGCTGTAGCCGGATGGTTTGATTGAATTAGGTTCAACTGTCACCCATCTAAAGATTGAACTTGACCAATGCGAGTAAATCACTTATACTGGATCCATTAAACAACCACAGCTTCCATACTAGAAATAAAAAGCTCACGATTTTCGCAGCACAGATCAGCTTTTAGTCCACAAATAGAAAATCGATGATGGCTTTTCACGTACAAATTTTCTGTTTGGCTGAAGAAAATCCATCATCATTATGATCATCATGATCACCATCATCACCATCATCATCATAGACATTATCGCCATCCATACAAATCATTATAAGTGTCCATCAGTGTTGGTGCTACATTTAAAATAACCCAACTGATCAAATATTATTACAGTTAACTTCATCTTACTCTTTTCTTACCCGTTGCTCTCTGCTTCTGATGCAGTATCACCCCCCCCTTCTTATTCTTCCATGCTCAGTTCTCCATATCGCCACAAGGGGTCTCTCTTGTCATTTCGCCAGAGCTGTGTGCACTTGGGTTTGTGTGAAGGCGCGTTTGAATCATGACTTCTGTCAAACTGCAACACCTGAGTCTCTGCTCTGTGCTTCACTGTTTGCTCATTTCAGGCTCATTTTATGGTTACCCAAATGTGAATAAAATGCAGTTCACCTCTTTGAAGTGCTCGTTTGATACGAGATAATTAGATATTCGTCAATGATCAAGTCCTCCCTTGATTAGATTTTACAGGAAACTGAAAGCTGCGGTTGTTTTGGAGGCTTTAAAAGCACTAACGTGACTGCGGATAATTACAAGTATATTGCTGTATATCAAGTGATTAAAAATAACAAGACCCCATGGAGAGATGGAAAACATTTATGTGGACTTTGAAGAACGTTGCTGTCTTGTGAACAGATGCCTTGGCATGTATGAGCATGTTAGTGCCATCAAGCCTGTTTATAGGTCCCACGTCCAACCTGTTGCATCAACCAAACAAAACTGAGGGTTTATGATACATGCTTGCACTTGCACACACACACACACACACACACACACTCTTGCACACACATATAAACACATAATACTCTCACATCAGTCGACCCATTTATTCATGTCACTTCCACCTCTGTCTCCCTGTCTGCACCCAGATGAGGCAGCAAGTTCCTGGGATGGTTCCTCAGCTTTGTCCATGTCCATGGCCAACGGTTCTCCAGGATCTCCAGTCACCGGTGCTGGGCCCGGAGAACAGCCAGAATGGGTGGACTGCATCCAGGCGAGTGATATGTGCAACCAGAACCCTTATTGCAGCTCTCGGTACCGGGTGATGCGCCAGTGCCTTGTGGGCAAGGAAAAGGAAGCCATGTTGGACAACAACAGGGAGTGCCAGGCTGCCTTGGAAGTGCTGCTGGTTAGTCCTCTGTACGACTGCCGCTGCAAGAGGGGCATGAAGAAGGAGCTGCAGTGTCTGCAGAACTACTGGACCATCCACATGGGACTCACTGAAGGTAGGAGGCAGATGGTTTTACGATTCTCCATCTTATAAAATTCATATCACATCATGTTTAACAGTGTGGCACTTTCAGAGCCTTTAACATAATAACGCCTCTTTAAGTCCTGCCGTTTCTTCCAGAAACTATAAATGTGATGTGAAATCAGCTCCAGCTTTTTTTTTTCCTCATGTTTTTTTCCAATCAGCTTGTGATGAATGAATGTTCTTTGGTGTCATTTGTTTTCCCTTTGCAGTCCCTCTATGTCTTCAAATTCAGGGTACAACTTGTACAATTGTTGTTACTGGAAAAATGTATCTACGTGAGCTTCACAGTCCTGTAGATTTATGTGCTGCAGTAAGTAGTCTGTGTCTGCGTATTGATTTTAATGTGCTTGACTTAGTGCATTCTTTGGCATTATATCATTTATTTTAAATAAATTCTGATCTCAAGCACCAGTTTACTTTCCAGGAAAAGACAAGAAGGATGTACACCACACCCTCTGTTGATGCCCTATTCCCTGTTGCCCTCTTATAGTAATACCCAGAAGCCCCTGATGAAAAATATATGCTTTCCTACTTTCCTCATCCTCTTGAAGGTAATGGACCTGTAATGGGATTACATTACGTAGACCTGTTATGGCAGACTTATTGGTTTTCACCTAAAGTGTTCCATATTACCATGTAATTAGGTTGCAATCGTATAGCTCGGGGGCCCTTATGTGTCCACTTACGCCGGACATAAAATAGTACTCTTGTTGTAACACTGAAGCATTCTGGGTTTTTTATTTATTTATTTATTTAGAGAGCATAAAACATTCTCCTGGACTGACAACACTCTCGGTCCATCCATCCATCCTTAAGGGTCAGAAGCAGGGGTGTTTCACATGAAGACAAATGTCAGAGCAGCTGGAGAGGCCGTGCCCTGAGAATCAGGCTTAAAAAGGAGCCCTTAACCCAAGAGTGACGCTAATAAACGCGGCCAAAGTCTGCGTGACTGATGTCAAGTGTCATGGCACGAAAAAACACGGAAACATAATGTACTCGGCTGTTTTGACACGTGGGGGTAATGGTGGAAACAAAGTCGCTGAGCTTTGAGCATTCTGGGCTTTTGTGTCGTGATCCATGAAGTGATTCGCCGGGCTGACTGCTCATAGCACCAGCTACACTTCATCAGACTGATGGCAGCAGAGGGTCCCTGACATGAGTTCAAGGGAAATGTAATGACATGGATGCTCCTCGGGCCTTCTGTCTCCCTTTCTGTCATTTTCTCCCCCCTCTTTTTTTTAATCTCTTTCTCCTTTGTGATGATCTTTCTGTCCCCCCCCCCTTCTACCTTCTTTTTTCACTCTCGTTCTGCTTTACCCATCAGATAGCCACATCAGTCAAGTGTTTGTGTTTGAATGCATCATGCAAGTTGTCTGGCTGTCAAGGATTGAGACCTCCTGCGCCTGCGGTTCGGCCTTCACAGCGCCCGTGTTTCTTTCTGAATAAATGCCTCTCAGCAGTGTCCCATTTTGGTCCTGTCGCCCCTCGGAGATAAAACCTGCTTTAATACAAACGAAAAGCTCTTACAGTGCAGCTTTAATCTAATCACGATCCATTGTGCAGTCAAGCAGGCTTTTGTTAACTGGAAACAATCTATGTACAACATCCATCTCTGGAAACAAACACGAAGGGCTAAATCCCAGCAGACCCTCTCGAAATGGTGCTAAACCACTTCTTCCACCACCAAAATCACTTGCGGACAAAACAGAAAGGTTTCGATATTGCTGCTGTTGGGTTATATCGCAAGTAATGCAGCCCTGAAAGTTTTATTTTACTTGTATTTTTGTTTAGAAAGATGAAGAGTGCAAAAGTACATAAGAGCAAGTTAAGAAAAGCAAAGAACTGAGGATTTGAGGAAGAAGAGTAGAGCTGCAGTGGGTGAAAGGACGACACCTGTGCAGGTTTTCCTAACGTGATAAAGTCATGTATGAAGGCCGAAGGGCAAACATATTCAGCCACTTTGCACATATTTCCACTTTCTGCACTGCTTGAGGCTATTACAAAGTGTAGAAATCCTTACAGAAATCGAGCTCCAGCCTCCGTGTGCTTCTCATGACCCGTGCTGACCAGGGGCAGAAAGTTAGCCTGCGAGCTCCAGGGCTAAACCATTGTGTCTGTGGGAAGAAAGCTGATGTTGACCAGAGATGAACTGCTGTTGAAACGCTGCTTTGCTTCCAGACCAGCCCCAAACAAACAGCATGCAAATATTTTAATCTCTCGGACAAGGTTATCACATTACATTTTTTCAGTGCAGTAACTGAGATTTTTATGCCAAATACTTAACTAAATGAATGCAATAAAACAGCTCAATAAGACGTGAACATGAATAATTATGTGGGGCTAAGTGGAAAAAAATAGGAAAACATCACAACATTAGTAATATAAAAGACTTAGCAACACATTCATCATAACATCTCAAATCAAAGACCAGTGTTTCCTCCACGCTGGCGATTTTGGTTTTAATCTTAAGGAAGAAAGAAAGAAACATCTCTTTTAAAAATGGACTACAAAGTAATGAGTTCTCTTTTTTTAATTGGTTGTTTCATAATGTGTGCAATAGAGAAATGCCTATTTACTGAATAAAAATATGCATTCATGCAGAGCAATGTGCATTTCAATCACTGGATTGAAAATAAGACTTATTTTATTTAATCAAACCACATGTTTTTTCTTTCTGGAATAAAGGATCAAAACAAACATGGTTGGTTTGTACTCTAGAAGGTCTTTCAAGAGGACTTTGTCGACTACGGAGCGTAAGTCAGAGAGATACTCGTGTGAATCATGTCAGGGGCTGTACTTTAAAGGTGCAGTCAGAGATTCAAATCAAATACTTACTGAGAAATTCAGTGAATATCTCCTCACGGTCTGCTAGCTGTCCGTCCTGTTTGAAGCTCTGGTTCTCTAAATGGAAACAAACAAACTGGACTCCACCAACACCACCACAACATTCACACCAATGCTGCCCATCACCTAAGATTTTCCTTGTCAGTTAGTAGTTGTTAAACCAAGCCATTAGTCAATAAGACGTCCCACGTTTATATTAATTTAATCATTTAAACCTACACAATTTTTGAGTTACATGCTTTTGGCTGTGCAACATCACTATTGAAGCTCAGTCACCCTCAGGCAGCAGGCGCTCTTTTTTTATTTCTCCTTTATTTCTCTTTCGGTCAGCTAGCCAAGTTGTGAGTGTCGTAGCCTTGACACTGTGTATTCATGAATTTTTTGGGGACGGGTGTAGGAGTGCATTAAAAAAAATCAGCAGTCTTTCTCCATAATTGCTCACAGCACCTAGAAGTGATAAAGAACGTCAGTCAGTCAACCTTGAAAAGATCATCTTCTTCAAATTCACTACTTTGTTGCTCTTTCTCCTTTTGCTCATTTTTATGTCATTTCGCTACAAAATGGTTGCATTATCTTGTGCAAGAGACAAGTAGGCTGAAGCAATGATTATCATTTTTTAATTCTGCAATTCAATAGTAAAAAACTTTAACTCGGAAA
Organism: Acanthurus lineatus; assembly: GCA_029814665.1. Lineage (NCBI taxonomy): Eukaryota > Metazoa > Chordata > Actinopteri > Acanthuriformes > Acanthuridae > Acanthurus > Acanthurus lineatus. The sequence continues at coordinate 24,840,091 of JAPZDV010000022.1, forward strand.
ATAGTTCAGTGATGTTTAATGGCAAATTTCAAAGTTTTGTTTCTCAGTTTTTTTATCTCTAGTTGAGGTAATTCATGTCATTGCCTGATTATCATAAAATGACACGACACAATGGTTCAAAACGATGAAGGACAGAAGGAAATATGTAGTGTTGTCTTGTATGTGAGACATTTGTTAATGTGTTTTTCTGCACACACCTCTGTGTAATCAATATTAATTTCAGATTAAAGCAAATATTGTTCATGCACGGGCTTAAAAAACCATTGCTTTAAATTGAGCAACATGCAGCATTTTAACCTGTCTTTCCTTATGAGATTCCACCGCTTCCTCAGTCTGACAACTGAAAATGTCACACTTGTTTGAAAGCAGACTGGAAAGAGTACTCTGAGACGGAAAAGTTAATCATTCAACCTTTAGCCAAGTCAAACCAGACTCGCCATAAAATGCCCCCGGTGAGACGGCCCTCAGGTTGCAGTGTGTCCTCTGTCCATGAGACACAACTGTAAATTACTGTGTTTATAGCAATCAAGGTCCAGACACTTAAGAGCTTCAAGAGTCTCTCCAGTTACATAAGTCCAGTGACAGGCTTTTTAAAGGTCTTTCAAAGTTGACGATGTGTGTGTGTGTGTGTTATGAAACAACAAACGGCTGGTGAGAAAACACTTTTACAAAAAGCCTCAGTATGAAAACAACGTGACTCAGGTGTTGCTTGATGTTTCTTCTTGAAATAACAAAGAGAGCTTCTCTGACAAATTCTAGCAGGCGTTGGCAGCTTCGTTTCTGCAGCATCTTAAATTTTAAAAGGCATCGTTTTCCAGCAGGAATCTGAGTTAAGAGTCCGGCGGCAGCGATGTGGTATCACATCGCTCTTTTTTTGATTGCCATATTGTTGTGGCCTGCCTTAAGGCTACTGTACTGCCCTGAAAGGCTAAAGGGTATTATGATTTCAGACTTTGAGTCATCAGTAATGGTGCTTATGATGATCTGTTAATTGTGTTTTCTAACACAAAATGGCAGCTGAATTCAATGTGTCAATGCAGCCGTCCTTGATGGATAATAGGTGGTTTCTGCTCTGAATGAGCCTGTGTCGGTGTGAGGCAATGAGGTCCAGCAGTTTTAATCTATAAAAGAAGTAATTACTAAGAAAGAAACATTGGCTGCTACACACAGGGATATTGTATAGGCAGCTGCGGCTCTCTTTCAATTGTGCCTTGGGCCTCGTGTGGATATAGCCTCATAGGTTTGCAGGGGAATTGGTCATTTAAACGATAAGTTTCACACCTCCAACATACATTATTTCATGGTGTCAGCTATGAAACCATAGCCTGGGTCTCAAAGTAGCAATCGAAGATCTTTTGTGAGGACCTTTTAGAGCAGTTTAATTAGGTGAGCCAACTTTTGCACTGCAGAAAGAGAAAGGGGGGAGCTTCACCATGAGAAACCACACAAGTCTGCTTTTTTTTTAACATGAAATGAAGAGAATGTTTGTGCAATGATTTTTCTTTTTCCGTTTTCATGAACAACAGCATTGCAAATTTCAGCTCTTAAATATGTCGCTACATCATGCTAATACCACAAGTTGGTCCCTAATGCTTCTGGGAAGTTACATGTAATGGACAGCGTAAGAATGCAGTGCACATCATGATAGAGTCAAGCAGGGAGGGGGAAGAGAAATGGGCAGAGCGGTCGAGAGGACAGGAGGTGAGGAAAGGACGTAGACAGATGATGAAGGGAGAAGAAAATTTAAGAGAGAGAGAGAGAGACAGTGAAAGCCAAAGAGTGAAAGAGCGAGAATAAGAAAAAAAAAAGGAGAGAGTCATGAGGGGGGGAAACCACGAAGGAGTGGGGGTTACAAAGGTACACAGTATTCCTGGGTGAAACCATCATTACTATGAGCAATGGTAGCAGTCACCGCCCATTACCTTAGCCATCCACTGTCATAAGCAGAACATTTTTCCAGCCTGCCCCGCATGTCAGGGGATAGTGGAAGCAGGCTCCTGCATGCTGAATATGTCCTCTCCTCCCCCCCCCCACCCCCACCCCTGCACCCGAGACCCAGTTGGCTCTCGCTAGGTGGCTACTTCATCATCAGAGGAAGGGACCTGTCGATAGCTTTTGGATGTGATCAATAAGGTCTTTCAGAGCTCTCCCTCCTTTGTCCTTTTTTTTCGTGCCTCTTTCTCTCTTTTCATCTTCCACCTGAAAATGTGAAAGGGATCAGTGAAATATGATGACAAAACAGGCACTGTTTGTCCTCATAAATCTGTCTAATGATTTTCTATACTGTAAGGTGAACTTCCCCGAGATGACTCCAATTCACGGTGAGGCTGGTACGGAGTGTGACAGCGCGGCTGAAATGAGGGCCAGGTAGCCGGGTTTAGATTAGCCTTTTATGGCAGAGTGAGTTCTCAGGCTCTCTATCAGACGGGAGAGTGAGTGACGGGCCATTCTGCTCAGTGAATACTGTCATGATGTGGGCATTAAGACTCACTCCTGGCAGAAAGGTTCGCAGCGGTGCTGAATGAATGTGCATCGCTGAAGTCAACCACCAGCCGGCCCGGCGGCTGTCATCACAGCATGGTCACTTCTCTTTCTCCATCTCCATCTCTGATTCTGTCTGTCTGTCTCTGCATGTCTGTGTCCGTCTGTCTGTCTGTCTGTCTGTCTGTCTGTTTGTGTCTGTCTCTGTCTCTGCAACATTTATTAAAGGAGCTGCTTGCTTAAAATAAATCAGCCAACTCTTCTTTCTTCCATATGGTGAAATTCAAAGCACAAGCAGGAGTCAAACAGAATTTTATAGTTTGATGAATCACTTTTGTTTTCATCTCTCCATGCCAGAAAACAATGATGCTTACAGTCCACTATAAAAAATATAATAAAGCTGCTGTTTGCTCACTGTTTTTTTTCTCACCTTATTAGAACATTATTATAATGTTTTTAATATTTACTGTAAAATGTATTTCTTTAGATTATACTAAACAAATCAAATAAATTAATTAAAGGAAGTCACTGTTAAGTATTTCAGGTGATTGCTTACTTAATTTGTAAAAATTTAATCTATATTTAATATTTGTGTTTAATAAAAAAATGTATGTGCACTTAATTACTCCCATAAATACCTTACTTAGGTAAAGTGAAAATAACCACTTGAGAAATCTACTTAAGTAAAATTTAAAAGTACCTGGACTATAAATTATTAAAAGTAGAAGTTACTTCCCATTTATTTATAATATTTATAATCATTACTAGTTTTTATTTTTTTTATTTCTAATTTAAAAGCCCAACAGACCACATGCAGACCAAAGCTACAACATAAATCAACATCATTATAATAACGCTGAAGATTTATATGAAACATGAAAACTTATCAAAGGTAACTTTGGCTAGTTCAGTGCATTTTTACCTGCTGGATGTGGAACAAACTTCGATGTGTTTGCAGATGTTATTGAGGAGTTTTTTTAAAATCTAAGATCTAGAACACTTCCTCATATAACAGTGATGTTGTTAGATTATACAAATTTTGGCTAGATGTGGCCAAGTGTTGTTGCTGGAAACTGTCTTTTTTCCTTTTGGCTTATGCGCTGTTATTGTCCCATCATGGTCAAAACACACAGATTTGCTTCCTTTTCTTTCAGTGATTTGGCATCACTGCAGTGGATTTTCTCCTTGCTTGCTCTTCCACTCAGTTTGTACACTGAAAGCAAACCAAGATACATGAGAAAAGAGTAGAAGCGCTCATGTTTAACACTTAGATGTTTTACTGCAGACCTTCTCAAATGCAGCAAACACAGATACAGTAACTCAAATACAGTAAATATTAAAGGTATGGATGCTGTTGTAAATTCTCACATCCAAAACGATGAGGTTTTGCTCTCAATCATAGTAAAATAAAATGTAAAATGGTGCTGAGAGGCTGACATATTAGGCTGCACTGCTGCTGCCTGTTTCAAATGTTCTCTCCCAATATGCTGCTGTGCCATAAAGAAGATGGCTGTTTTTACTGAAGTTTTGCAGAATTTACACCACATTTAACAGTACCTGACACCAGGTATTAAAGTGCTGATTTAGGTAAGCGAGTGTGTAACTATTCATATTAACATTACAGTCGCATAGCCAAAGGGAAGGCTGAAAATTTCAGCCCTCATTTTCTCAGCTGTATTTGCCCACCACGCCATGCTGGATTGGAATTGTGACTTGAAATATTATTGAGAGCTAATCCAATATTCTATTTTTTATGGTTTGAAATTGAGTTTAAAATGTCAATATCACTTCAAAAGCTGAGCCGTTTACCAAATCTGTGCTTCAACTTGTGTTCAGTTAAGCACAATTCAAAGAAAGATGCATTTGTGGAATCGCTTCACTTTATCTTTCCATTGTTGAAATGAGCCATTATGGGAGGAAGTTGAGTGGAAAGATTAATGCATTTACCCTAATGTAATAAAAATGTGAATTTCTCATATTCCCATGTTTCCTCTGATACATTTCTTAAGAGTATGAGTGTGCTTAGGAAAGTTATTTGTAGAGGAGAGTGTTCTGGTTAGCCTTATCTCCACTGACAGCTCATTTGCAAACTTTGGGAGCTCTGACAGCAAAGGCTCGGTCACCTTTTGTTACCAGCCGAGTTCGTGCTACAACCAGCAGGGCTCTGCTGGGGACCTCCGGCTGTGCTTCAGGCTGCTCAGGCTGTGCTAAGCTTTCTTTGTATGTA
>JAPZDV010000022.1:24844898-24890335 GCA_029814665.1 Acanthurus lineatus
TTTACCCTAATGTAATAAAAATGTGAATTTCTCATATTCCCATGTTTCCTCTGATACATTTCTTAAGAGTATTAGTGTGCTTAGGAAAGTGATTTGTAGAGGAGAGTGTTCTGGTTAGCCTTATCTCCACTGACAGCTCATTTGCAAACTTTGGGAGCTCTGACAGCAAAGGCTCGGTCACCTTTTGTTACCAGCCGAGTTCGTGCGACAACCAGCAGGGCTCTGCTGAGGACCTCCGGCTGTGCTTCAGGCTGCTCAGGCTGTGCTAAGCTTTCTTTGTATGTATAAGGACAGAGAAAAAGTATTGCAATGTACTGTTATTATTTTAAATAAGGAAGTAATGTGTAACACTAGCATTTGGTCTTTTTTTTTCTTTTTTTTTTTTCAACAAAGCCTGCAGCAAAGATAGAAAACAATATAAAATCAATACTTAACAGGAACACAATCAGCATAGGGCACCTTTAAAAACAAAACAAGGTGAATGACATTTATTAAAATTGACTTCGCTTCCAGCCATAAACGGTTTGCCAAGAATGTCACTGAAAAATCCATCGGACAGTTTCCATCACCTCAGGAGTTTAGCTTCATTGATAATGCATATGAAAAGGATGAGCGATGGCGCCTAATGGCTTCATAAAACCCCTTATGGCAAAGGAGAGGACTGTGAATCCACTTAAAAGCAGCCTTCCTCTCATGCCGTAACAAGGGAACGGCCTGACTGCCTGTCTGAGCTGTGCCGGTCATGCTCCGCACTGTCAGAGCAAATGAAGTCAAACGGAGGCTTAATTACAGCGATAAGTTGTTGCCCTGTGGCTAAAAACATCTTATCACTAAACAGCTGGGAAGAATTTTCTATTATGAATCCATAATTGGGTCCAGGGTGACTGTCAAGACCGGTTTTTTTAAGTACAACAAGGCCTCCTGTTGTGAGGTTTTTCACATCCTAAGGGTGTGTGTGATTATAGCGTGTTTTGCAAATTTTATGATTCAGCACGGCTTGTAACATTCATGTAAATAAGCTTTCGGAAATTCCTTAACTGCAGCTGCTGTTGCGGTCAGACATCAGTGTTTCATAGGATCATCACAGAAACACAGAATATGTTTCTACTGGTGAAATTTAATGCTCTTTTGCTCCGTTTGATTCCCTGCTGATTGTGCAGCAAAGCCTCTCCACACTGTAAAGAGGCTGCCTGAACAAAATGGTAAGCAACCTAACAACAAGATGTATTTGCTTTTAGCGGAGGATGGAGCATCTTTTATTCCATGTGGCCGTGTAAAGTACAACATGTTCCTGGTGTTCTGGAAAAAAGGCATTGCACTGCCTCTTATTTTTTAAAATACGCAGTAAACGTCTCTACAGCTGGAATAAAAAAAGAAAGAAGGGTTAAGGTGGTTGCTTGCTAAGTAAGTGACCTCCAGGAGCCTTGAGAGGCTTCAGAGACACTGTAGCTTCAGATGGTAATTGTTGTAATTAGACATATTGAGAGATCGTGAGTCGGGCATCCTCTTAGATTTTCTCTCTCGACAGAAATGTAAAACCTAGAATGAAAAGAAAGAGGAGGGTGATGCAAAGGCAACTGGGTAAAAATAAAGACAGAAAGAAATGCATTTTTAAAATAAATTCATGTGCATGTTTATTTTTCGATGCAGAAAGAGATAAGAATGACAATAATGGCACATTCAGCACAAAGATTTAGGTAATTTTCTCTCCTCATGTAATTTTTCTTTCCTTCTTCAATTTTCTCAGTCTCTTCTTTGTGTCTCCAGTCCGACTCCTCTCAGCTCTTTTTTTTCTCTCTCTTTCTCAAATACACATACAATCCCCAAGTGTGCCAGATGTCAATAGCTATATGTGCTCAGAAAATGGCCAGCTGAACTGCTCCATCTTGTTATGATTGTAAATATTGATGGAGAGGGGAGAAGAAGAACTGGACCCAAAGCAATGACTTTGCAGATGTACACCAATCTGAGGTTGGTTTTCTTTACTCTGTGGACAAATTATGATAGAAAATTCCCTTTAGTAATTCCCTTTTCCCTCAATTTCCTAAGTTCAGACATTCCTTTTTGCCCTTTGCCAGCGTTTATGTTCATGTCTTTCTGTGCTTTTGATTAGTTTGAAGCCCAGAGTCCACAGGGACACACATGTTTTTTCATGCTGGTCAGTGTTGAGATTTTAAGCTATTTTGCTTCCATAACATGTCTTCTTTTTTGGAAGGAAAACAACTATAATGCAAATTTAAATGTTTATTTCGGTGTAGATTTATGCTCTGGAAATGCAAATTAGCACCTTTTTAATAAAAAAGGCTCATTTGCATGTTTAAACATACAATTTCCAAAGAACTTGTAATCAAAAAATAATTATCTTAATGTCAGTAATCAACTTTACAAGTTTCATCCGGATATTTAGGCCTATTAGTCATTTTTTTACCCACATTACAATGCCTTTTATTTTTATTTCTGAATTTTACAATTCATGTTCTGAAAGGCATTTTTCTTTCTGTGAAGGCAGTTTTTTTCTCAATCTCTGAGCCAGAAATTTCCACTTCAGTTGCTCCTTACAAATATCGAACATCTCAGCTTTATTTCTGTCCATATTCTGAAGGTTTTTACACATTGTTTTTTCTATACATATATATTATTCATAGCCTGATCTATATAACATTTTATCCCTAGTAACATGCTAAAATACATGTAAAAAAAACCTTGACTGTAATGTATCTAACAAAATGAAACAAGAAATTGGAAACTGGCTTTAAACAAAGCTGAGTTTTTCTAATGGAAGTTTATGCAAATGGACACATATTTAGTTTGTATTTGAAATATATAAAGTTATTTATTGTTGCAAGTGTAATATAAACTAGGAAAATTTCTCAAAATCATTTTTTAAAATACCTGGCTCAGCATTGGGCCACATCATCATTGGCTTTGACACTAAGTTTAATTATGACACCTTAGTGAAATATTTTAATCCCCAACAGACCTGTAATTTTCTTTAAAAGGTGACGTACATATCATAAAAAAAACATGTTACAAAAAAGCTGCCATTCTAATAAAAAGATCCACATCTGCACCAAAATCATTGATACAACCAACCTTTTACTAATTTTGTGTATAACCATGAACTCAATTAATTGTTGCATTTTTTACCTCCTGCGGTTACAAAATATACACACAGTTCTGCTTTCAGTGACTTGTTCTCATTCCCAGAGTGTTACAATGGCAAAAAAATTATCCAGCAACATAAGCACCGGACTAGAATGCTGCCAACCTTGTGAAAAACATCTACATCCTCATCTGAGACGGAGACAAAGAGCTCCATTATGCAAAGCCATGTGTGCAACAAATAAACAGATGCCTCCCAGTCAGTGTGGTCCCTCGCCCTGCTCTCCATTATCTGGAGGTCGTACTTAGTCACTTTAAGCTGCACACAAGCTTCAGAGTGCATGTGCCCACATGCACATGTTGATCCGAAGACTGTCAGTAAAGCAGAAACAACATCCTGAGACAGCTAAACTTCTCCACTAAAGAAATCCAGCAGGAGAAGATGTGATCATGTGATTATGCCCTGCTGTGGTTTCCAGCTGTTTCTGTAGGTCTGCACACCTTGTCACCCACACTGCCGGTCTGTCTGTCCTGAGCGCCCACCCTGTTCATCAGAGATAAATCCAGTTCACGTCTGTCAAAGCTATCGGGTTTAATCAAGAAGGAGAACATGGGTCAGAATGGTTATGTGAACTCTGAGTCAACCCGCTGATGTATTTGCATATTAAAGGCGTGCTGATGATCTGCTGCGTGAACAGCTTCCCTTTACTGTCTGTCTGAAGCAGCCGAGAGTGGAGGTGGCAACATTGCTTGAAAAATCGGCATCATTAGGATTAAATCCACCGTACATGTCGTTCATTAGTCCTACATTAGTCATATACACCCCCCCCAAAAAAAAGTTTTGCAACCCACTTATCCTTGAGTTCTGGGTAGCCTTGGCCTTTTTTCAGCCAGGAAGACCTTCATGGGAGGAATTAATGGTGGCAGAGGAATGATATGTTCTGTGTCTCATAAGAATGCTTAATTTGTATGTTGACATGGTTACTCACTGTCCTTCGCTCTTGGCAGACTTATGTGAGCAGACTCCGGGTGTCTGGAGGTAATGATAAGATGAACCTTGAAGACACTCAAGACTCCTTTAATAACAATGAGCTAAGAAATGACATTGACGGAGAGTTACGCACACACACAGTCTGGTGCCCTCCTGTCTGATGATATGAAGATACGGGAATCTGGGCATCATACGACATGTTAAAATGAGTAAAAATACTGTTTCAAGATTTTAGTTTGGCTGCGTTCATTTACACATGATGTGCTAAAATCTTCTGTGTTGACAGATTTGTGTTGAATTGAACTAATTTCCTTAAATAGGAACAGGAAATGGCTTGCCAATCAGAGGCGCAGTAAGGCGGGTGTTTGCAATATTTAGGTGGGGAAATGTTAATAAAACTGCTGTAAACTACAGTTCATGAAACTGCGAATTGTTGAGTGTGCCATTAGCTCAGCTACTGTGTACTTAAGGTAGCATGCATGTCTTATGTTGCCAACCCCTGAATTTGTAGAATGTGCATATTTGATTTAAGACTGATGCTATCGTCTTGATTTCTGAATTTTAGTTGATGCAAACTATGTTGAGAGGACTTAAGTAACACTGTTCATGTGTGTGTGCACACTGGTAAACACATTCACACAGAAATAAACCCTCCACAATAACCCAACATATTACCAGAGGAGCCACAAAACACAACATTTTATCAGCTTTGCATCATCTTTTTCGAAAGCGTCTGAGAAGAGTGCTGATAAACAAAATGTACTACACATATCTATCGATTGGATCTGCTGATTGGTTGTCTAGGTAGCGCCGTCTTGTACCAACAGGTTTCAGTTTTTATCATTTCTAGCAGTGGGGGCTCCGAAGCTTTCCTAACAACACCCTCACTGTGTTTCTGTTGGGATCAGAATGCAAAGCTATTACACACTGGAGGGTTTGTCTCAATCACACCGAATGGCTATGAATTTTAAATGCAGGATTAGGGCCTACAGAGAAGCAGACACAGGGGGGGAGACTCAGTCAGTTGAGTGCTAATTTGATTTTTACAATTTTTTTTTTTTTTTTTTTTTTATAAACAGTGCTGGCAAGTTGGGAACACATTGTTCACAGGGAAGATGCATCGCTTGTAGCTTCAGTCTTTCAGCTCTTTCTCCAAATCAATGAATGGAAATGATGTGACCGTGATTAACGTCCTGTTTTCCATACGAAAAAAAATAACTAACCGCTCATGGAGAATTGCCTCATTTGTTGGTGTGCCAGTCCAATACTGGGGGAAAAAAAATGACATCATTACAGAAAAATATTACATTTAAATCCAGAACATGCGTTCAGTCGATCCATCAAACGGAAGATAAAAAAGTTTACTTATGGCAGCGCTTCCAAAAGGAATCATAAACTATATTTCCTCTCTGTTTTTCCGTGTCTGTCGGGTAATTGGAGCCACAATGCATCCTCACATGTGTGTTTTTTTTAATAATGATTATTGATAGTGTAGGTCTGAAATGCACTAATGTTTCTGCTCTGCCAGGAAGACAAAGTGCAGAGCAGGTCCTCCACTTGACTGTTAATGAATCTTTGTCATCCTCACTGTTGTTTCAGGTGGAGACATGGATGATTCATCACCGTATGAACCTGTAGCGCCAAACCGACACCCCGACGCTTTCCGCTTGGCCTCCATCTCTTCAGGTATCACACTTTTGATCTTAAATGAGCACTTGGTGGTTTATCATATGGGTGGACATGTTTGTTTCAGAGAGGCAGAAATGGAGGTTTTCTTCGGACATAAAAACACTGCAGCTGTTTAAAGATCCAGTGCTGCACTCCTCTCACTGGCATCCAACATTTTAACTGCCCTTGGCCTTTGAATAAAATGATTTGCCTTGTGATAAACAACAGTTGTTGTTGCTTACAAGGTAAACTTTCTACTCCCAGTGTACTTGCTCCACATATTTCCCAGATATTGATTTGGTTTTAGCTTGATTTCCTCTTTGGTTTACTAATTAAACAGCCCAGCACTCTGCAGGGAAGCTATATACTGCTTTTTAATTTAGCGGTTATTACAGTCATGGTATAACTGATCAATAGAGATCTTATTATAAGACACGGCTACAATAGTTAATGCAATGCAGAGAAATGAGTTGTACAATAGGTGTGATTGGACACAGGCGCCTGTCCATTGCAGGAGCTACAGGCTGCAGTCACTTGAAAATTCAATCATTTCCTTTCATCCGGTTCTGACGGAAATTACCAGTGAATGTTCTCTTCTACTTTTTTGTCTTTTTTTGGCCAAAAGCAATCTATAAACACTAAAGACAGCACATTTTCCATTTTGTCTGGGCTGATGTATCTTGCTTTGTTTTATAACTGGAAGGAAGAGAAAAGACATGCTTTCTGCATAATCCCCTTAGCTTGAAATCAGCAGTGTATCACTTGTTTTTTTGAAAACTGCGCTTGTTTGATATATTAAAAGAAGAAAAGAGCACCAGTGAATTTTAAAAAAAAGTGCAGGCTTTGATTACTTTGGAGTTTTGAGAAATGACGACAAACTGCCTTTTCTGCTTTAAGTGCATATTCATCAAGGAAGCATTCAGAAAACGAATACTTCTGTCAAGGCTGCACAATCCTCAGAATTTAATTTTGCTTAGAAACTGCATCTATATGTAAGATCTGAACTTAAATATTTATATTTATACATTATCATGCAGATTTATGGTCAGTTTTACCAAGGTTGCAAACTTTCAAGTGGGCTCATGACCATTGAGGTTGTCTGTTTTTTTATTATTTATACGGCTGCTGAAGTGCCACCTATTTGCAACATTATTCAGAACTGATACAACACACATTGTGAAAGTAAGTAAAACATTGCAATATATGTCAGACAGTTAAAATAATAAGTATTATATTTTAAAAAAGTCCTCATTATTTATGAACAAAATTTGGCAAAGGCTGGATGATACTGTGAAAAAAAAGGTGAAATGTGAGAAGAATTTTCCAAATGTTGGAAAATCTTTAACAGAGATATTCAGAATGAAATATTGATATTGTGTAAATAATACAGCAGCTCTTACATAATTTCTGTTTCTTTCTGTGCTTCATCATAGCAGCCCTAATGCAAAATAAATGGAATAATTAATTAGTTCAATTGTTCTTTTCATATGCTTTGTGTACAGTTGTGCTGACAGACTCTTGATCTCCTTTCACTCCGAGAAAAACACAGTAAACAAAGTTAATGATGACTTTGACTGATAGCTTTGTCTTTTCAAAATTTGTTATAGATGTTAGAGATAATACTGTTATTATTAATTCTTTGGGCCGCAATTATTTCCTAATAAAAATCTGATATTGTGGCTCCCTAAATAGCTCATGGCAACATCGTCCAAAATCTTTTCAGCGTATGTTTAATAGCTTTAGAAGCTCTGTTGACTAACGATCAGACGAGACAATAATCAAAGCGAAAAGGCGCTTTCATATCTTTAGCTCACCGGTGTCTGATGGCGAGTAAGTGCCCCGCTAAGACAAGGAGCACAGTGTACCTAGACATATTAAGATACAACAGGGGACTCATTACTGTATCCATTTTGCTTCAGCTGTTTCCTCCATTCTCTCCGAGGTGAAATATTGGATTTGCTTTCTGGATCTGTTTAGCCGCAAGCTTTACTCATTATTTATCATTTCTGAGGACAGAGTAATTGATTGTGGCGCTGAGAAGAAAACCACAGGCAAAACAGATAAGTAATTACACACTTGTTTTATGGAAATCCTTCTCATTTCGATTATTACACCATAGAAAAGTGTTCATAATCACGTCTATAAACGCTGAACTGTATAGAGACCCAGGGAATATATGATATCTGGTCCGTTGATGAGGACAAGGGACTGATACTCTCCAAGAGGAAAGGAAGGAAATTGAAAAATAATCTCTGCTATTTTCGGTTTTGTCTGGGAGAAAGATAAGGGAGAGAAGTTGTGATAGAAATGAAAAATAATTCTATACTACTGTATGCGCTCACACTCCGGAGTAAAAAAAAATTAAACAAACCATATGGTGACTTTTTTTTTTTTTTTTTACCCCGAGTTATGCCCTCAAAACTGTCTCACACAGGCTTCTCCCTCCTGTGAGACTGCGTCATCTTAGCCAGTCATTTTTACATATCTTGAAACTGAAAAATTAGCATGCGCCGTACACGCGCAGACAAAAAGACAATGAGCACATTTAATCCTGTGGGGTCTGGCCTCTCAGCCAAGGATAGCTTCGTTAAAAAGACAGCAATGAATCCTGCCCGTCCTGCCCTTTCGTGGCTGGCACTGCGAACCTACATCAGCAGTGTTTCATCACCTCGCCGCTCGGCACAGTTGCATCCAGAACTGGCCAGAAAGTCTTTGTCGACGTCAGTGAGCCTTTTTTTTTTTTTCCACTGATCCTTTTTACTGTGAGGCACAGTGTGGTCTCTCAAGCCCTGTTCCTACCTTTTTTTTTGTGACACACCCCCTGCCACTAAAATGTGAAGGTGACAGCTGAACCCCAGTTTTCATTGTGACACGGTTGACTAACTTCAGGGTCAAAAAAAGGAGCATATTCCTCATGTCATCGTGCTATTAGGCCTGACAATGTGCTTACTTTGAGAGGCTATTAGAAGTCAGATGGTCCGGTCTCAAAGCCTTTAATACACCTGCTGATCCACTGGAGGATAGCGAGTAAGTGATACAGTTTGCTTTGCCTCTGCTTGAAAGGTACACATAGGTATTAAGTTGCAGTACCAGCAGCGAGAGATAATATGGTAGTGAAGGATGAACGTACTATAAAACCATGGCAACAGCAGCGCATGCATATGCAGCGGCCAGCAGCCCCTTAAATCTATCCACTTTTTTTTGTTTTAGCTGTTATTTTTCGTCTTTTTTTTTTTTCTGTGTGTGGGCCAAGCAAAATATGACACTGAGACGCCGGACCAACGAGTGTATTACACGCTCTGGTATGACACCGGGTTGGTGGTGGGCTGTTAAGGTTAGCAAAGTGCATTAAAAAATATTCACTGACATCCAGATTCACGAGCACATTCTCTGCTTTCCTGCAAACAAGGAATAAAGTTCTTTTCAGAGAGTCGATTCTTGTAGATTTTTCCGCGTTACTGCTCGCACAACCCATTTGACACCTGGCACAGTAAGGCTTCCCTATCATCTGGAATAAATTTCTCCCCCATCCCGTCCGAGACGTGCAGTGTTAGATAGATCCTGTCACATTTTGACCCACTGTCATGAGGTGTGATGCTGCACACCTGCCAACCTTTCTACATTCTGCTTAAGCAGTCTGGTTATCGCCAGCCGTTGTTTACGCCTGTGACACCTCACACATCACTGTATCACGCTGCTAGTGTCAGGGCAGAGGATGCCGTTTTCTGATGATGGAGATATTACTGTGGATGGAGGGCAGAGGTTGCACAAGGTAGCAAACATGCGAATAGGAAAAAACTGACAGCTGATTGAAAGTGGAAGTGACCCCATGGTTACCAGCAAGTGGGCATGCCATTAAAAACATTGCTGTTCTCCTCTTGGGAGGGCTCTTGACAGCTCCAGTGTGCACAGTATAACACCCAAAACTACTAACACCCAGGTCTGCAGCTAAAATATGATGCTGTAAATATCGAGCTCGCTTAACACAGGCAGAGCCTTGTAGCTGGTCCCCCCTTTAAAAACTTAAAGCTGCACTAATCACATTGAGATTCAAATTCAAAACAATCTCATTCTGATGCCTGAAAACACATCAGTTCATGTCAATTTGAACATACCTTTTTACAAGGATCAGACACTAAGTGAATTAGACGAGGAAGACTACAGCTAATTTTTGCCCCTAGAGGTCTCTCAATTAAACAATGACAACAAAATATGAGGTTTGCTAACATCATGTAGCAGCGTGGGATCCTGAGATTAGTTTGTTAAATTGTTTAACAGCCACAATTTCAGATAAAAAAATCTATCTGAATGATTCAGGCAGAAATATTTATTTATTTATGAGGTCATTTATGTAATGTTTGGTCACATTTGCCATCTTCCTTCCTCACTCTCTGACTGGTTTTACCATGATAGTTAGCGACAAAGAAGAGCATAAAACTCACTGTAACCTTGGGTAAAGTTATGAGTTTCTCTGAGTTTGAACAAAATTGCAAACATTTTAAATAAATGAACAAATCGACAAAAAAAAAATAAAGATGTAGCAATCTTTATGCATTGAAAAGTGAAAAGGTTACATACAGCACAGCAGAAATGAAAAGATTTGATAATATCATAAAATGTCTTTCAGTTGCTTTAAAGACTGACTATGCAGGTGATCGAGCGAGAGAGAAAAATGAAAAGAACTTTGTCCCTTATTGTCCGTTTCTGGGTTCACAATGAAAACTGCTCCTATTACAAACACAAAGAATATTGCAGATGATTTAAAGAATGCAGGTAAAATGTCCTTCACATGTGCTCTCCGCTGTGGAGGTGAAAGATCCAGAAGATATTGTATCTTAGATAAGCAGCTCAACACAATTATGTTGTTATTTTTTAGCTTATTGCTGCAGAGGCTCGAGTACATGTCTATATCTTCATTCAGCATTTTGTAGAAATTTTTTCTTTATATTAAAGATTACAAAAGGTCTAATCCGGTGCATCAATATCAAATCAGCAAGTTATATTTTATGTACTGTATTTTTTTTCCATGACTGAAATGTATTCAAGCCTGCTGCTTGTTTATAGAGTCAGCAAAGTATTATTAGGAATAAACTCTCTAATGTTTACAGTTCGTCCCAAAGCAAAACTCCTCTGACTCGACTGTCTGTCCTCACTTGAGATTTTGAGGCACATTTAGTAACTACTTTACTTTCAGTGGGAAACTTAGGGATAAATTTAGCCTTGTGAGAAGAAAGACATGCTTGCAACTTTTTTGCCAATGGAAAAATCTTCATCATCAAGTGACAGGGAGAGCTGAGTGAGTCTTACCCAGAGGAAATCTATTGGTAATCAGTTCTCTACCCAAAAACCCCTTCAAGTGCTGTAAGAGTTGAGGAAAAATAATTAATATTAATGCATTTTTGCTGTTTAAACCAAATTGGACCAAACACTAGAGGGAATCCATCAAATCCAACAAAAAGATAAGTTTCATTTTCTTGTTTGTAAGATGTAACACAAAGTCACATTTGTCTTTTTTTTAAGAGTCTCTCACCTGCCAGTGACACACATCTCCTTGCCACGCAAAGTTAATTTGTTAAGAAAATGAATCACGTTTGGTGTCCGTCCTGCTTTGTTTTGATCAAAGGAGAAACCTTTTGTCAGTGCAACTAATTTTCTAAATTAACTGCATGAAATATTATAAAAATAGCCATAAACACAATCAAAAACTACAAAATAAATAGCAGAAAATCTTTAAAGTTTAGGGAAGCTGGTAAAAATAAATGTGTGTCATATTTTTTTGCATACAAAGACCCACTAGAGGGTTTTTTTAATCTAAATTCATGGACCTTGAGTTACAGCATAGAACCATTGTTTTCTGGGTTTCAGTTGCTGTGCGAGTCAATGACCATCTACTCAAATCAATAAGAGCTCTTCTATAAAAAATTTGAAAGAGAATCCTACATGACAAGGATCCCCCCCGTCCGAGCCCAAATAAATGCCATTTACAGCAAAGATATCATTGACTGTAATTGTTAATATGCTCCGTGTGAAATGTATTCTGTTCTCTTGACCCAGCGCTGAGCTAATTAACTTATTAGGAGCAGAGGGTAGAGTCGAATCCTGCATTCGGGGGTCCCTGCAGGAATTAAGTTTAACATCCCTTAGTTAGACCCTCTAACACTCAGCACTAAGCCCCTCACCTCTCAGCTCAGTGTACCCACTATCCAATTAAATCTAGAAAGCTGTAGCTGGGAGAAAAGGACCGGTGCAACAGCCGTGCTCAGCATACTCTTGAAACGTCTGAAAAATTTTCACATGATCCTCATAACAATGACTTTAACTTAGGCAAACAGTACAGTCTTTTTAGTCTGCGTTGGTGGGGGTGTTTTTCTTTGGTTTCTTAGGCATCTGTTTTTATCCGTGCATGCGTTTGTGCAAAATTCATATTGTGTATTCTTGTTATTTTGCCTCTTTGTGTTTAAATAACTTCATTTATATTCTTCATAATTCGGTGTGACTCTTTTAATCAGTTTAGCCTGAGTTCAGTCTGAGCTTGTCTTTCTCTGTTGGTCACTAATAAGAGTTGTTGTTTCAAAGCTCACTCATCAAAGAGCCTTCATGAAAGTCAGCATTTTTAACAAGATTGAATTAAACAGCTGTGAATAATCCAGAAGATGTTTGCAGTTTCAGTGTAGTTTTTTCTATACATGCACGCTGGTAATGAACAATAGAGCAGATTATCGATACAGTATTGTGTAAGTTCACGCGCAGCTTGTTAGATTTTTTTTTTTAAAATACATTATGCATCACTGCCAGGGATAGTTGACGGAGCCAAACAGCATGCATATTAAGACTGAGGGGGCCACTGAGGACGCTCAAGCTTTGAATTTCACCAGAGGAAGCTCAACTTGAAGGCAGACGCTCATAAACAGCTCAAGTATTTAGAAGTGTGTTTACAATGATTTAAAATTCCTTTAGACACCCTTTTCCCACCTCCACACACACAAACACACACTTATTCTTACATACAAATATTTAGTCTTCTCTTATCATTTGCATTTCCCCGTTACACACTCTCTCTCTCTCATCTGCAGGCTGGTTCATTTTTGCACCAATAATTTCCTGCTTAAAGCTAAAAAAATTCAGTCGATCCCTGGGAACAGAAGATTTCCTGAACTCTGCTGGTCTTCCTCCGATGACGTCTCCGCGTGTCGAACTTAAACGCTCAGCGAGGCTTAGGGAGATGATGTTGTAGATCCAGTGCACCCTCCTCCTCCTCCTCCTCCTCCTCCCCTCTAGGAACCCCGCTGCAACACGGAGTACAGAGCTAATGAGTGATGAGCCCTTTGACACGGAAATGCTTGACATGCTCCTCAGGGTCCAGACTAAAGACTTCCCTAACAAGCTCTCGCACACTCACCCAGGGCTGTATTAAATCCAAACTTTGGCACCTTTCCTAATTACTGAGAACATACCCGGAGCCAAGCGCCTCTTCCTAACCTGGGCTGAACTCCCCTCTGCAGCGCAGCGTCCCTTGAGTATGGGATGATATATGAAATGCAGAATTCAAATTAGGCTGACGGAGAGCAATTACTGGGGAAGGAAGATCCCTCACTCTTTGGGAATAAAAGCATCAAAATCCAGAAACGGAGTGCGTGAACGTTTTGTCCACTTCTCATTCATATTTGCTGTGTCCACCTCCCTCGCCTCCCTCTCTTTATTATCCCTCTGTCTTATTTCTCACCAGAGCACAGTTCTTAGGTAATTCTCTATTTCTTTCTATCTCGTATCTCAAATATGACCTCCGTGCCTCGCGCTCTGTTTTCTCTTTATTCCCTTCCCTCCTTGTGTGTGCTACATGCGGAAAAAGAAAAAAAGAGATGGTTATTTCCACCACAATGCCATCAGTGGGGTCTAATTTATGATGCCCACAGAGTAGAGAGCCCTATTAAAAGCCTATTTACAGTCAACTGCATGATCACCAAAAGCACTGACGATGCCTTAACTGTTGTTGACATCAACTAAATGTTATGAGGCCACACACTGATGCACACGAGGCAATTGTGAGTTAACAGCATAAAACAATAAACAACAATTTAAAACTCTTTTTTTTTCTTTTGCAATCATGTTTTCTATTACCCAAATTAATTCAGTGCGTCATGTAAAACACCTCTACGTACTGTCATATTAGTTTACTCTCCAGCCGGCAAGTACCAGGATGTAATTGGAAAAACGTTATTTATTATTTTTCCTGCACTCAATGACACTGATTGTTCTGTATTTATTATATCCATTAATCAATCAGTGCTCCCACCCACCCACCCGCCTGTCTATCTGTTCATTCAGGGCCTCACTTCTTCATTAATGTATAGAACAGAAGCAGCAAGGTACGTTAATAAAGATGTGTAAACTATTGTGATGCTGAGAGCAGTTGATTGCGCCGCTGATGGGCTGGGTTAATTATTCTGAGCACAAGAGCTGCACATCTTTCCTGAATTAGGCTGGATTAATTGAAAGCTCTCCAGCATGTCTCTGTAAGTGGCTGTCCAATCTGTTAGTCTGTGTCCTCTCATTTCATCTCTCTATCTGTCATGATCAGCTGTAATCAACTGCTCAAGTCTCCTCTCCGCTCTTAAAACTTTTTCCATTTTTCATTTTTTTCTTTGTGTGTCTCGTATCATTAGCTTATCAACCCCTTTTCTCCTCACATTATAGCGGAATATGTTCGCTGGAAACCTTCATTGTAATGCACTTGGAAAATCAATTATAACTCTGTAACACAATACCGCACATTTCCCCCTCCTCTCTTCACTCCGTTGCTTCCTTCCTCTTTCCTCCTGCTCTTGCTATTATCCTGTTTGTGTGTAAGCACGTCAGAGCCATCAAGTGGGCTTTGTGTCTTATGTTTGCCCCAGGACATCTTTTTGGGTTGAGCACCAAATTCAATCTCAGCTCCCCAATCAGAGGTAGTAAAAACTCGCCCATCGCTGCAGCCTCAAAAGCGGCTTCAGCCCTGCTTGGTCAGATAAATCTTTAGCTCATCCTTCTCCAGCGCTCTTTTCATCCTGGACCCCCCCAGTGGCCCACATTAGAGCCTGCAGATGGCCAGGGGAGATTTAGGAGCTGCAATCCATCAATGTAATGTAGCCTGAACCACTGGACAGCCGCCCCGCTAACCTTTCCTCCAGCTGGACCGTACCGCTCCACCCTGAGGCCCGCTTCAGCCAAGCTTGGCCCACTTTAGTAAAACTTTGGCCCCGCTTTGGCCCCTTCATGCCCAGCCCTGAAGTCAGCTCTCGTAGTAATCACAGATCAAACGAGCTGCTCCTCCTTGACAAGGTCAGCTAATTGTCTCACTCTGCCTTTAAGCAATAATGTTTGTTACTGTCGCATAAGTAAATGTTCTGAGAACAATTCTGTCTGACTGTCTGCCGCTAACAAGACTGAGGTTGTTACGCTGCCAGACATCTGTTGTGCTGCGTTTATCCCCTCCCCTTTGAGAGCGCGAGGATAAAGGAGTTTCATTTGATGACACAATGATGTCTTATTTTAATCAGAGTCATAACTGTTAAAGCTCTTATTATTCGAACAAAGACAATCCGCTTCTCCCTGTTGGTCCGTGACAGTGAATTCAGCAGTGGCTTAAAAAAGCTCGTCTAATGAACTCAGGACATGTCCTGCCTGTTTATCACAACACCTGCAACATTTAACCTTGATACATCTGAGTGAAATCTCTCGGTAACAGAAGTGTGTATTTTTTTCCGTAATGACCTCCTGATATTCTACCTCTGCTATTCTTCAGCGGCTGTGAGTTTTGTTTTATCTGACGTGATCTGAAACCACAAAATTAATTTGGGAGGTATACTCAATTTTTTTTTTTTCCCCCCCTCCTGGTGTGATGTGATGTGTAGTGTATATCCCCATTTCTAGGATTGATAACGTGCATTGCACCACTTGGAAACAATGCAGCATCTCAAGCACACCCCTCTAAAATAAATGGTCTTCTTCCTGCTCCGGGCTGTCTGATAGACACAGAGTGAGATTGGTTCTGTTGAATAAGAGATGAATCTCTCTGGGTGTCACCATGCCGCTACGACCTCTGAAATATCATTATCTACAGGGGAGGGAGGTTAACTTCTCTAATATAGCCTGAATACAAGAGAGAGATGCCACAAGTGAACATGATCCAGCTTTATTACCAGTATATCTCAGGAAAAAAAGGTGTGTTTTTGTACTGCCGCTGCAGTGTGTGCAGTATCTCAGAACATGCAGACACACCTAATGACATAATCTGTCCTCTGCAAATATGATGCACAGCCTGAGGGGTAATTGCAATGTTTTAGTTTTTGATTACACTGAAAAAAAATAAATAAGGGAACTTAATCTTGTACTTGAAGCATCCAATAAGTGGCTCATAAAGTACAGCGTGTATTACAGCGTGGAGTGTTTGCCAAGTTTGTGGGTTTAGCATGTCTTGAGCAAATGTTACAGTATTTATTGTTGTTCTCCGCTGACTAGAATTTTGATTAATGAGCTTTCAGTTCAATATTTTTCTGAAAAACTCATGTTTTTTTTAACATTATTTGCATTAAATGTTTATTTCATTATAAGTCGAATAATAAACACACATCTAAATTAATATCATTTGAATTAAATCAAGGTAAGTTGCTAAGACAACCAGATAATGGACTTATAGTAGTAATGGTCACATCATAGGACTAACTGAGAATGAATAATTTGTTAACATCCTATATGGAATAGTACCTTAATTCATTTATATTTCACTCAAGGTCTGGCACAGACTGAATCAATCATTCAGTTAGAGCGAACGCAGGCTGCAGGCATTCCTCCAGTGGCTCACTGTTGGTTGCAGAAACAAAGAAGTACAGATGATATTGTAGAAAGTCCTTCGGCGCTCAAGTCTAACATTGGCTATGAAGTCCCCTATGGATGGAGATGCATGGATTATTGTTTTATTTGTTGATTGTACTTTTCAGCTGAGCCCTCCGCAAACCATATCAGATTGATGATGTTGAGTCAGTGGATCAATGAAAAGATTTTTATCCTTCTGCTGTGATTGTATTTAATCCAGCTTGTGTTTGCTTAAATACCAACAATTGCCCGAAATCTAGCTTTATAAATTCAAACTATTAATTCCTCTTTGGGAATATATTTAATAAGATTGGAATTCAAAGACTATTTCGAGTGCATGATTTAATTGTGAGGTGGAAAGCGCTGTAGCTGTGAACTCTTGACCTCCTGTAACTGATTTTTTTTTCTCCTTTGTATCTCCCTATCAGGGATGCTCACAGTGGCCCCAAAAGGTTTCCACTGTGTTGATCCTGAGAAAAACTGCAACCCCTGTCTTGATGCAGCCAAAGCCTGCAACCTCAACAGCAGCTGCAAGAGGCAGCGCTCCTCCTACATCGCTACCTGCAGCAAGGAGGACCCCAACAAGGGTGAAACCTGCAGCAGGAAGCGCTGCCACAAGGCGCTGAGGTCCTTCCTGGACCGTGTCCCCCCTGAGTTCAGCCACCGGTTGCTCTTCTGCCCCTGTCAGAGTGAGGGCTGCGCTGAACGACGCAGGCAGACGATCGTGCCTGATTGTTCCTACAAAGATAAGGAGAAGCCCAACTGCCTGGAGCTACGGAAGGTCTGCCGCCAGGACTCTCTCTGCAGGTGAAGTGAAGAAAGGGTGGGAGGTTATTGGATGGCTGGGGGGGCAGGGTTCTGTGCTGTGTGTGGATGATGAGAACGCAGACATTAATTTTACGTGCATGCATACCTGTGTGTGTCTGCATTTTTGTTTCGTCGGGTTGATAAACAGATTTCAGTGCTGCACTTATGAGACAAACTCTCACAAAAATACATCTGAAGCCTCACCGCCATCCTTCTATATCCATGAAAAATGAGAGAAAAGAAAATTGAATCTGTGCATTAGAGAGAGTTCCTGTTTTGACGGTAATTTCCTTCCTCCCACTGCATCCTAAAGTTATATATTTCTCCGCTGTAACTTTGCCAGTGAGGTAATTAGACTTGCGGGGAGGCTGTGACTATTAGACAGAGGATGAAGATGTGAGGCTAAGTTGAAGGGACAATGCTCAATTAAGCTGAACAAAACATTAGTGGATCACCGTGGATGCATGGGGCCTCTATTGGATTCAAGCGGCCGGATTCAATTCACACTTACCCAGCCGTGACATGTTTCCTTGTGTTAGTGCTGCACAGAGCAGGTGAAACACACCAGTTGTACTATCAGCCAAAACAGCTGTCAAGATCTTTTTACCCCCCTCCCCTTCCAAGATCTTACAGCATGTCATCAATAGCCTACACATCCAGCCGGCCGAAGGAGATATGCTCTGCGTTCATTAGTCTAATAGCATAAAAATTGTGTCACATTTGAATAAATCTAAGCATTTATGAGCTCATTTATGAGCCTAATGGAGTTCGACCGAGTGCGAGACCCTCGAAAGCTCACTTCTAAAAATAAGAGAGTTATTTGGAAAGGAGAAACTTTTGGCTACTTTTTCATGTGAAAGTGTGACAAATAATACAATTCAGCGACAATCAGTCACGGGTCTTGACAAAGTTTGTGGCTTTAATACACCAAGTGGCTGTCCAACCTCAGTACTCACAGAGGATGATAGCACCTCCCTCGGTTCGTTAATTGCAATAACTGCCTGAAAATTAGACACCAGCCATTTCTTCAGAAAAGTACTTTCAGTTATTGTTAATGTTTGCTCTAAATGACAGGCCCAGAATATTTTTGGTGGGAAAAATAAATAAATTGTTTCAAGAAAAAGCACTTATGGATGTGAAGACGTTTTGTGATGCTTTCATATTTTTGGTTGTTTTGATCTCATTTGGATAACTAGACGGCAACATTCATTTCTTTAAGAAGTAAGGCTGGTTTACAGCCGCTTGAAATTCAAACTACCTATTATAAGCCAGTCACAACAGTTCTTTTGTGAGAAGCACATCGACGGCGCGTCACATTTATCCTGTTTCCACTGAAGTTAGCAGCTGCTGAGGCTGAATGTTAATGGCACACAAAACAAAACTCCCCTCCGCCAACACCGAACGCAGCCATCATGCTGCTAAACTCGATCGCCTCTCCTCCCGATTTATGATTGTCTTAATAATTACCTGCTTGCCTGCATTGTGTAATCTGTTTTCAGGCTGAGTTGCTTTCTTTGACCTTTCAGGCCCTCAGGTGTCTGCTGTGCACCTCCTCATTGAGAAAGATGAAATAGAACGTTAAAGCTCATTATCTGTGGCTGCGTAATGCCCCACTGAGGTCAACAGCTCGATGAGCGCACACACACACACGCACACACAGAGTCATACAGTACGGACACACCCTGACCTGCACAGACAACCATCAGCCGTCACAAACACACACACACACACACACACTCACACACTAACACTCCGAGCTTGAACGTGACTCTAATAATCTACTGTTTGGGTGGTGCATTCTCCTGCAGTGAGTAAGTGCTGCCACGAGGGAGAATGTCACCACGATTCAATTAAACTGAGATGTCATTGGTCAGCGCCGGGCTGACAGTGTGCTCTGATTGGTGATTCTGTTCTGCCTTGAGGTGTTTCGCACTCACCACCACCATCCTGTGAGATATTATTAACGTGTCCTATGTCTGTCTCGGCGTCCTCTATCTGTTACATGATGTCAGACATCCTCACAGGACGGTCCTGTGTCCTGGAAGACCTTGGGAAGGCTGTTTCCTTCCTTTTCTTTGATCTGAATATTTATTGAGACATTACATCAACCAGCATGTTATGTTTTTTAATTTATTCTGCAATGTCAGTATGTGGTACAGGCAAATTGATTTTAAAACTTCTTTGTCATGCTAATGTAGACTAAGTCCACAAATTAGGGGGGTTTGTTTATTTGCCACCTTGCTGAACACTGAACAATTAAACAAACCCCTTTCAAGAGCCTTCCCGAAACTTTTTAAACACAGGAGTCCCAGCTCAGTCCAGTATAACACCAGAGGAAACTTTCCTTGGCTCGGCTCCCTCTGCTCTTAGAGATGTGTTGATAAAAGCAGAGGAAGATCATTCAACGACAGGCCTGTCTCCCCTGGGGAAGTCTGTCCGACTCCAAAGAGGGAAAACACAGCTATCCCAAGCCCATTTCATTTTAACACAAGGGACGGATTGAGAGAGGAGGAGGAGGAGGAGGAGGAGGGATGGGAGGAAGAAGAGACGAAGGGAGAGATAATGAGACAGAGAGGGAGGGAGAAAGAGGGTCGCAGAATCGATCCGGGCTGTAAAGCTACTGCCGCAGGTTGGAGGTCAGTGATTTGGTCACACAGCTTGGATCCCTGCAGCAGATTCTGCAGGCCATCCCAAAGACAAGCTTAACTCCCCGCATCTCACTTTGATGAAGAAAGGGTCACGGTTCAAAACACGCCCAAGTCAAAGCGGATTTAAAAATGTACACTCACCTATTTTTGTGTTTATTTTAGACTTTGAAAGGCCAGCGGCTCCTTTCTGTGCGCTGTTGAAAAAAAAATGCCTTCAAATACTCTCTCTCTTTTTTTTTTTTGGAGTTTCACTTTGAGCACATCCAGATTGGCCAGATTGGCTGTGATGTCACCTTTGGAGCTTTTATAGATTATTCCAGGTGGAGCCCAGAGCTCAGTCAAAGAAAAAATAAATATTTGAAAGGGTTTCAAATATATAATTTTGGCTTGGGTTTAGGCGGCATATTGCAGAGGAAGATTTGATTCTCCTCCTCCTGCTCCCTGTGGAGGCAATTGTTGACATACTCTGAAGATCCAGGGACTGGAGATGGACAGAGAACAAGCATTAAATGGCGCAGCTCTTATTTCTTACACCTGTTTGTACTTTTTGCTGCAGTTATTACGTTATTTCCTTCCATAATCCTCTACAAACAGATGAAAACAGACATTCCTGTGTTGGTTTCTCTCTTCCAATTTTCCTCACTTCCTCTCCTCTCAGCTTCTCTACACTGTGTTCTCACCTTCCTTCCAGTGCATCCAACCTCTATTCATTTGGGACTGCTGAGTCCACAGAGTGGCAAAGGCTATATTTGGATGTGCTGCTATGAGTTAGTCTACTGTGTGCATGTGCGCATGTATGCAAGCAGAGAAACTCTCTACCCAATTTCCATGTCAGTTTGACGCAACACTAACCCAATAAAGCCTAACCCAAAGAGCATTGAGCTGTATATTCGTACCGTATTGATCGTCTGAACGATCAATGCAACACTTCTATCTTTGATTTATACCCCTTGGTCTCCAGGCTCACTGGGTGCTCTTTGACTGAGCTCTTTGGCCACTGGTTATCAAAGTGGGAAGCTGAGAGACAATCAATCATTGCACAGGTAACCTGACCCAGTTTGGAAGATGTACTGTGCCGAGCCGCCTTTGCTTACACAAAACTCACAGGGTACTATGCACTCTCTTGTTCACACCCAGACACACATTCACACACACATACACACACCGTCCTAAATCAGCAGTCTGCTCTGTTGTATCTGACAACTCAAGCCTCAACTGAGGGGGAACAGTGTAGGGAGAACAAGCGGCCCAAATGGCATTACTCTGTAGCTTCTGAGACGAAGCTGAGAGGAATCGGGATGTTGTTGCACTTTTATCGTCAGTTTCTCTCACTTTCTTCTCCTCACATTCACTCACACACACATATACACCTTTGTCTCTTGTACTTGTGAGCAACCTCAGTGAGTCTTAACCACAAATGCTTCCTTAGCCCTCCATTAAAACACGCGGTCAAGTCTCTATGATATACTGTAACTTTTATGACTGTGTGGAAACAGATTCCTCACTTTAACGTCTTCATTGTGTGTGTGGCCAAAATGACAACAGAGATCCCAGTTCAGTGTGTAAACTACATGCTCAATCCAATTATGCTCAAGGAAATAGAGTCAAGAGGAGGAAGAGAAAGCCTGCTAGTTATTATCTGTATGTGTGAACAGGGCACTTTCCATCATAATGACTGATTCAGCTGTGTTTAATCCTAATCAAGCATTATTCTCAGGTAAAAAGCCAAATCTTTACTCTCAGACACCTTGTTGAAGAGGAGAGGACTGTCCAACCTGCCCTTACTTTCCACAATTTCCACACTCGAGATATCAAACAAATCAAATTCATACTGATCCTCCTCAAGTACAGAAACATTCACATTTCACTTATTCTCTCTACAAGTCAGCGCTCAAGGTAAAACCTGGATTTTTTCTGTCTCTCCTGTTACAATATTAGCAATCAAAAAGAGGTTTCTTTTATGATAGTGTAAAGCTCTGGTTTTGCATGCAAAGCATGGGTCAATTGGTGACCTTTTCCACATACATAGTACAGTTTGCTGCAGTGTGCAGCTTTAATCAGAACTCAGCTTCAGAGGAGATGTGCTCCGCTTGCTGGCTGCAAATGAGAGCAGCAAACTGGATGAGGAGAAAGCAAAAGAGAGAGAGGGAGAAAGAGGAAGAGAAGTAATGAGAGGAAAGGAGTAAGAGCTGGAAAGAAAGAGTTGTGTGCATTTAATTCCAATACATGGATTAGTACATGCCCATTTACTTTCCTAACCGTAATCTCTAAGGGAACATGCTATAGCGGAAAACTGCGGTCATAACTGACTATGCCTCATCCTTTCCTTCACAATCTCTTCCTCCAATGGTACCATATCTATTATTAATGCAAACATTATCAATAGGACTTCAGACTTATCTACAGAATGGCCGACGTGTGGTTTTAAATGTGTCAATTAGGGCCTGCTCTTTCACTCTTAATAATTCTTCCTCTGAACTTTTCTTTGTACTTAAAGGCCGAGTAGGCAGATATTTCCACACACACACACATACAAAAAATAACAGAGACTCATGAAAAAGTTATTCTTATTAAATCATCACCTATGACTCAGTAGAAGTGTGTGTCTGTATCTAATCATCCAAAGAGACCCTGCTCTCTGTCTGTATTCTCTCATTTTCCTCTTATTTTGCTGTTTCTGGGATGTTTTTGGGTGTCAGCCTTTAGGCAGTTGTGTACTTACTGCAGATGTAAAGACTTTCATCAGTGGGCAAGAGGCTCAATCCCTGTTATCTCATTCAACAGCACATAGTGACTTAACAGACATGAATTCATATGAAAATATGTGACATGACTTGAAGGAGTGACAGATAGTTACAGCATGTACCTGCCTTCGCTCTTCCCACAGAATTGCTTTATGTGCGTACATTGTGTATTATATTTTTCTGCCTATTTAATTACTCTTAATAACGGCTCTATAGAGCACCCTTAACTCAGGAAAATGCAGAGTATTCAGGGACAGTTCATCCAGTTGTTTGATGTGTAAACTCTGTCTGGAGGAGGGCTGTTTGCTTTGTTCAGAGAGTATTTAGTGAGTTCAGATAACCTTGAATAATCTACTCAACCTCAAACAGACAGTACTTGGTTTTTGTGTGTGTGTGTGTGTGTGTGTGTGTGTGTGTGTGCGTATGTGTGTGTGTGTGTGGTGCGGTTGATTTACCATTCATCCTGATGACATAACATTCAGTAAGGGGTTGTAAGACGTCTGCAGCGGGTGAAGTAGACAAAAGCAGAGCTCAAGAGCCAGTGAAAGTGAGAAAGTAAAAGAAACACTAAATTACAGGCCAATTTTCTGGTCACCAAACAAGGAACATTGCAATCATGCATAAGTAAGTGTTTTGAAATAAAGCACAAAGTGTGTTAATTAAATGAAAATGCAAGATCAGATTGTTGCTTGGGGTTTGTTTTTTTTTTTTAAACTTTTCTCTGCTTATTAATGCAGGGGAGGTTATGTCACCAGACAGTGTTGGTTGGTTTCAATTCTCTGCTGAGTAAGGGGGCGAAAGGTTGCGTCATGTGACAGCTAAGCTTAACTGCCTTGTGTTTTGACTGAATGCCATCTGTCCACATTGCCCTTTTAGAGTATTGACTGCGAATCCCAATGAGTACAGTGCTGCCAAAATAGGCAGGGCTCTGTCCAGGCACATTCAAGAGAAAATAGCTGCGGGTAAAACGGACAATCACCTCTGACTGGAGACACGAAGAGACCGAGAGACTGTCAAAGGGTCAGCAGCAGAAAGTTAGGTGGGAAAGCAGGGGAAGAATACAACTACAGCCCAACAAATCAGAAGACAGTGGGTGAATGTCTTCCAGTAAAAGGGAAAAATTTGACTCTGACAGATGTTACGCCCTTTTAATCAAGATATATTCATAGCCTCCACCCACAAGGTCAGCGCTGTATTGTATGGCTTTTTATAAGAACTGAAATGACATAATGAGACATGGTGCACAGTGCAGAAAATTCTGACTGTCAAAAAAAAAAAAAGTTAAATCTCAGCTTTGTCAAGTCTTATTGTTTGCTTTGGGTTTTTACATCAAGTGCCAAAAGACACGCAGGGCTGTTGAGTCCTATTGATTGAACCAGGGTCAAGTTTCCTCACCCCGTGTTTGCATAAGAGCACTTGAGGCTGCAATGACAATCAGTTTATACAACAGTGACAATGGGACATTAATGAGAAACGATAGGAGAGGAGAGGAGAGATAAGGTCGGAGGAAACACAACAGAAAGAAGAAGAAGAAAAGGAGAAAAAAAAGAATAGCCGAGAGAAACATCTTTTGTTTTTTCCTCATTTGCTTCATGTAACTGCTATTATGTTGGCAGCTATTGTGTCATGGTTATTGTTATGCTTTGTGTAGACGGGCGAGAGATATGGTTTCCAAAGCCTCTCTAGGCTCAAGACTTAGGGAAGTGATAAGAGTGAAGAGTCGTAATTTCACATTTAACAGAAATTATCATCCGTAGAAGGACTCATAGTCGTAGATGAGCACAGAGGGGAAGTCTCCAAACCAGACACAACTCTCGATGGACTGCCGTTTTAATGTAGGAAGGAAGCTATTAAGGGACTTTGGAGTCTGATAGCTGTTTTTCCACCTGCCCCTCCTCTTTCATGAGGAAATGGTTTCCAAGACTGACACTCATCTGATTTGAGTCACATTGTTTGTCACGGGCATCAAGTGATTGGAATAAGATATATAAAAAGCCATTAGTTTTCTATTACTGCCAAGCTGGATGGACAGGCACTCAGCGCTCAGCCGAATCACTGTGTTTAAAGTGTCAGGTTGGTTGAAAGAAGTCTACCTCTGTGGGGGCTCCCCTGCCACTTCCCTGGGGGCTGAGTGGCTGAAATGACCATAAAACTCTGTTGAGCTAGACAGCCTGTAATTTCAGCGGCGAGTGGCGCTTTGCCGAGGTATAATGGAAAGCCTGTGGAAGCCATGAAATTTGCTGCATCCCGGTGTTGGAACACCATTGTCTGAACACTCAGGACACCTCTCTAAACTTTAAATTACTGTTTTTAAGCCGTCATTGTCTGAAAGAGCTCTGCATCTAAAAAGAAACACGGCGCTTGTTCAGTTTCTTTAATCTTCTGCGGTCTTTGCTGTTCCTCCAGAAATCTGACGTTCTCATTCTTAAATGGCAACAAAAGTAAAAGACCGTTTGCCCAAGAGAAACAGAAAAAAAATGGAAAATGTGGTTTTAAAGGTTGCTTTGTATGGGCACAATGGATTTGTTCTCTCTCCCCTCTGTCTGTTGTATCTTTGTTATCATCTGTGGCATGATTTTGGCTACAAGTTCTTTCACTCAGAACAAGAATGGATGAGAGAGGACTTTGAGTGAGGTAGACAGGTGTGGAGAGGGATAAGTTTATACCAGGGCGGCCTTCTTTTTTTGTGTGTGTGTGAATAATCATTATGTATTGCTGTTTGAGTGCCTGTGTGTGTCTGCGTGTGTGTGCATCCATATCAGTCTTTGCCGCCAGAGCAACCATACGTCCTGTTTTCTGAACCGTGGCTTCAGATGTGATGTTAGCAGCATGTCATATCAAGAGGCTCTCCCTGGGTGATTTGATAGGAGGGCGGATGGAGATGGAGTAATGAAGTGAGTCTGAGTGGGTTTTGCTGCTGGAGGCCTAAGCTCATCACACCACACTGGCTGCATCTCTGCTGTGGTGAAAGACAGAGAGGGAGAGAGAGAGAGACACTGACAGATAGACAGACAGACAGGAAGACGGAGAGTTTACAACCTCATCACCCCGTTTTCCCCCCTTTAGCCAAATCTGCTTGTCTGCACTCTCCATATTTGCAGAGTTGAGATGCAGCGTACCAGTATCAGATTTGTCTTTAACTTATTGCAGACTGTATTATGGCTGCATGGACCCTCCTCTTCGAGTTTCCTGAATGACAATGTCCATCCTGCCAAAAGCAATTGGTTCAGTGTGTGCAGATTAACAAGCAGGCCCAGCATCTTTACAATGCATCTCATCCCATCCAGTTACTTCAGAACCTCATGACAAAGGTACAAAATGATGAATAAGTGATCAAGTAGCACCACTAAAGAAAGTATAATAATGCAATGCATATTTAAACACAAGGAATCATGTAAATGTCTGACATTAACATTCCACCTGTTTAGGCTTCTGTCCAAGTCTTTGCACTTTCAGCACTTTATGTAAATATGAATCTCTTGCTTATACATGAAGGCAACGTTGTAAACACATATTTTAAAGTCTCTCACTAACTACAGTATGAAATTAAAAGATAAACAGGTTGTAATTTCAGTGATATGTAAATATAAAAATAAGTGTAAATGATTAATTCACGTTTTATCAGGTACTGTTTTTATTCTGTGAGAAAAAGTGTATTTAAAGGTGGTAAATCTGTAGGATTTTACAAAAAATGCAATTATTATCACATCCGTGCTGAGACATTGGGATAATTACTTAGAGGGTAGACTTGGCATATTATTCTGTTTTTGAATTAGTTTTTTGCAGGAAGTCATCGAGATCGATTTATGGAGTGAAATCTGCAAAGATACTGTTTCTGCAGCACTAATGAAGGTGCTTCACCTTGTCTACACTGGCAGCACAGCAAAGGAACGAGCAAAAAAACTGAGCTGAGAAAGAAAAACTTGGTTAAAACATGTCAGGCCAAAGAGGAGAAGGGTTGTTAGAGTTAGAATAAGACTGAAAACATTCATTTTAAAAAAAACTACCTTCCTGAATGCATTTCAAAGAGATACCATCTGACTGCAGCTTTACCACCAGGAAACAAAAGTCTAACAAAGATGCTGTGTCAAATTAAATGTTTGACATATTTAGAAGTGCGTTTGTTTATTGCCAAGACCAACATGGAAAAGTCAAAATCACTCTTACGCTTGTTAAATTTTTTTGAAAATACACACAGGAGATAGTTAGCTTAGATTAGCATAAGGACTGAGGCAATATTTAACCAGAATATTTCCAAAGATTAAAAAATTAAATGTGCAACACCAATTGCCGGAGCTCACTTACAGTCACTATTTATCAGATTAGGGCTAAATGTTTCCTAGTCTTCATGCCATGCTTAGCTAAGCTAACAATTTCTTGATTCCTGATGCATATTTTAAAGATGTGATAGTGTTATAAATCTCTTTATAGGCTTGTGTAGCAAAGCCAATAAAGGTATTTCCTGAAAAATTTCTGTAATTGTAAGACACAAACAGTATCAGCACCACTGGCTTGAGATCAAGGCTGGCGCTCTGACAGGCATCTGGATGGTGAGTCATTTCTTTATGGTTATTAAAATGTGTCACAATGAATCAGACAATAATGTTTTGCTATTAAAAAAATCCCTCCATGGTACCCTTTTTAAAAAACACTGTAACAAATGACTATATAACAGGCTGAAAAACAGAGGAGGAGGCTATCAGAGCAGCCATCATGAATGAGCCAAGTTTATCAGGGGAAGGAGTTGCCTGAGAATTTGCAAATAGGTGTTTGCCAGCCAGAAAACTCATTCAATCAAATGCACTGACTAAACCCAATATCTGTGTTTATGTGTTTGTGTGTATATGTGTGCGTTTGAGAGAGAGAGAGAGCTTGTTTATGTGTGTGCATGCTGGTTTGTGTTCACTAAGGGGAGGACAGCCTGAGGTACTTTACAGTACCTTTGAACTTAAGGCTGCAAAAAGTGGTCTGGCTGGGTTAGAATGAGTGAGTCACTGCAGAGAGAGAGAGAGAGAGAGAGAGAGAGAAAGAAATGTGCAATGGATTGTGATTCACTTAGTGGGCAGCTGTGATGTGAACAGGACAGACAGAGCAACTTTGCACACGCTACTCCCAATAAACCTACTTAAGTGGATTAGCAATGCCACCCTGGGGGCCTCCACAGACTTAAAGCTCTTATCACAAACACACACCGAAACAAAACATACTATTTTTATCAGTACCCTTGGTTTGTGGGGGGAAAGTGAGTTTAGGATACACTCGAGATGTTCAGGATAAGCATCCGAGCAACAGCCAAAAGAGGCATATGATATCTCTCCCTGTCCTTACATAAACGTGTGACCACTGGCTTCATGCTGCGTGCACAGACTATATATTGCATGACAACCATGTGAGGCTCAGCGTGTGTTTGCTGCTGTTGTTGCTGTTTCTGCAGTGTTGCTCTGTTGATGTCCTGGCTAAGTCAGAAATAGACAAAGAGATGGAGCAGCAATGGAGCATACAACACTTGGACAATCTGTTTGAACAATTAGCCATACAGCTAGCCTTATTATTTTTCCATATTTGCATTGAAAATTGCCCTTTTGGCAAACACAGCCAAGACGTCAAGTTCAGTGACTTAAATTAGCTCAGGTGAACTATAAGCAGCCGTCACCTAAAGGTTGTTAACATGTTTATTCCTGCTGTAAAATAAAGCACTTTAATACAAGCCTCATCTAAGATTTATTTGCTTGCCAGCCTCAAGTGGCCATTACAGGAACTGCAGATTTGCACTGGTGCGCTGGCTGATTTTTCAACCCTGGTGGTTGCCACCTGGTCGCATGCCATGTACCGAGTGAGTAGCTTGTTGTTGGGACTGAGGCGTGAGTGAGACTTGGTTGCTATTCAAGACACCTGTTACAGCAGCACGGAAACAGATGTTGCATATATATTCCCAGTTTGATGTTGGTCACAACTGGCAGCTTCTGTGAAAATGTCAAAACGGTGCCAAAAATTAGACCCTGTCCTTTGATTTTGTGCATGTGTATGTATGTTCATCTGCCGTGTTCTTATGACTGAGTCCCTGCCTCTTTTTTTTCTCTGCCTGTGCTGTGTATCGTGTTTGTTATGCAGGTCTAGGTTGGCCGATTACTTGGTTAACTGCTGGGTAACTCCAAACACAATGAGCACCTGTCCCAACCAAGACAATCACCAAGCCTGCCTGGCCTCCTACGCAAGGCTCATCGGTCAGTACAAAACATACAGAAATATACAGAAATATACATTTATCTCAAAATGCAACAACATTATTTTCTAATTTCAGCTACATGTCGAGATAAAGGATGTTGGTTATAGACAGCGTGAGGAAAACTCTTGCTTTGTTCCCTCCTGACTTGATATCTCCCCCAGCACACTGGACATCAGTCCACTACTAGAAGTAATTAGGGAGTAGAGGCGCAGAGAGAGTGTTTATTTAATTAAAACTCCTTAAGACCATCTGTGTGCTCATGGTAAATGTTTCTCAGACAACGTGCACGGACACAGTATAAGCACATTTTTCAATCCCAGCACCATGGTGATGTTGCAGCAGCATCACAGAGCTCACAGAGTTTCAAATGAAGATTTATATGACAACTTTTTCCTACATGGTGGTTGCTGAAGTGTCCATATTTCAGTATCAGTCACTGCTTCGCCACCGTGTGTCATAAACTGTACAGTATGAAGTAATAATATGCCACGGTGCTTCCTCGATATCTCTGGAAAATGCTACACAAAGTGCATCTAACTACCGTGGCTGCAGCTGTAAGCACCGACACAGAGAGACATTTGAAAAGTAAAATGTTTTGGTACAACAGTTCACACAGCACACACACACACACTTCCTAAAGCACCTACTTTGCAAAACATTCGTAATATAATGGCCTCTTTACGTCTAAAATAAAACATTACAGAATGCTTCACCTTTCCATAAACTCACATAGTGCGAACCCATTCCTATGACTATTTGCAATAAATGTAGTCCATTATTGTCCATTAGTGACCCATAACTGTTTGTCCTAATGTGCATATATGTGTGTGTGTGTGTTTGGGTGTGTGTTCATGTGCGGATGCCCTCACAGGGACAGACATGACTCCCAACTATGTTGACAGCAGCTTCTCCAACTGGACCATCTCCCCCTGGTGCACCTGTAAAGGCAGTGGAAACCAGGAAGAGGAGTGTATGACCTTTCTTGGATACTTCACCGATAACACCTGCCTAAGTAAGTCATCCTGACACAGGTTCACTCTGAAAGCATCTGAAATGTGTTTTGCAACTGATAGGCAGCTACAGTCATGTAATACTGATAAGAGCACGAGCATGTGATGTAGCAGTTAGCCTTCCTGTCGTATAAGAGCAGAGTGAACTTTAATCTACTGCAACTTTGATGGTGTCATGTCAGATTGTGTTTTCAGTGTCACGGAGCTCCACAGTGGGACGGCTGTGGATTTGATGTTGTTTATGAGTGGATGGTTGTGGAAGGAGTGAATGTGAAAATAATGAAGGGTGGGACTCAAGCATAGGCAGTAAATTAAATACGGACAGAGCACAGTTTTGCACAACTGTAATTCTTAATATGGTTTAAACAAGAGTGATAAATAAAAATTCACATTCTATAAAGTTTTCATGTAAAGGGAAATGATCTATAATTATCAATTTTGTTCCAGACAGTAAACATGTTTATTTCTGCTGTAAAGCTGGACATTTTAAAATGGGGCTCAATGAAGATCGACTCACTGTGGGATCAAGCTTCAAGTGATCATTTGAGGAACTGCAGCTCCGTGTTTTAGCCCTGAAGGTTCTGCTTGGTCTGAAGTTATGAGGCTTGATGATCTTCAGTCACCCGTATAATTTAAATGTCATAAAAGAATGTAGTTCATTTAAACTGTAATTAATAAATCTGATTATTATTATTATAAGATTTTTTTTTTTAATTTTATCTTATTTGGGTTTGACAAAAGAGGAAATAAAGCTGGAAAGCTTAAATGAAATTTTGGGTGGATAGATGGATGGGTGGAGGGGTGGGTGGATGGAAAAATTGATGGAACTTCTTGAAGTCCTAATGAAAATGCCTACCTCATAGTTTGATGCAATTTATCCACGGACATCCCTTTTCCCACTGATTAAGGTGGAATTAAATGTTCTTAGTTTTTGAGAAACTAGTCATTTCTTATCATTTTTCATCCCTCCTTCGGGCAAGATCTGCCCAGACTTTAATACAAAAGAAACCATTTGCATGTCATTTTCACATTCAATCCGAGAGAGTTAAAGGGCTTATCCCTAACGGGAGGAAAATATCATGAAAAGGAACAGATCGCACTCAAATGAAATAATAGCTGAAGCTAAAATACATATCATCTGTACATCTAATGCATAACACGCAGGGGGCAGCGTGACAGAGTGTTCAAACATTTTTATGCTTTTTTAGGGAATAAAAAAAAAACAGCAGGCTCTTTGCTTGTGATGGTGAGCGAGCGGTGTCATCAGTGCTACAAGACACCATTGCCTTTAACATGTTCCATTGTGTGGATAATGCTTTTAGACCATTTCAATAGATTGCTGGGGTACCGTTTTAGCTGAGTGTGCAGGATGAGGGATGAGGCTGGGAGCTGAGGAGGCGTCTTGAAAAATAACACAAAAATGCAGCATCTCCTCTCTGCAGTCAAGGGGAACAGGCGATAAACCTCGACACACCAGAGAGGAGAATATACACAAAAAAATGCACTCACTATAAAGCACTAAACATATACTGTATTTATAAAAAGGCGGTGATATTTCAGTTTCACATGACCTCCATCAACCCCGTATTTGCATTCTAGTTTCACTGTTACTGTGTCAGTCCCGTATTACTATGACTGATAAACCAAAGCACATTGAAACTGAAAACGAAGCTAGACAAATAATTTATTATCAGTACTCTCTTCCCTAATCTCTACTTATGAAATCAAGCAATAGAGGAAGAATAATAGCTTCAATATTTATTCAAATATGTGTCGAGGCCATCAAAAAACATCCCGGCTAAAAAAGGACAGTGTAAGCAGAGTCCAAACATAGTCTGAACCCTGATTTCCCTCCTCCCTCTGTCTCGATTCCCCTGATTCCCTTTCCCCATATCTCTTACTCCATCTGTCCCTGCAGGTAGGGCAACGCATGCCATGCCCAGGAGTTAAAGGAAAACTTATCCAGAGTCATTAAAAAATTGAATTGCTATTGGCACTGAGCTTAATCACTCAGTGGAACATTTGGGTGCAGTAAAACATCCTGTGTGGAGGCCCTGCAGCCAACTAGTTTGATTTATGGCTTTATTCCTACGTCTTGCAGCATCTGTAGGGGGATCACCAGCTATAGCCGACCCTGACAAACAGATGTGTAACATCACATGTCTCAGCAGTACTTCACTGGCTCTTCGCTGCGAGTATTAAAGTTGTTAGGCTTCACTGGTGAGCTCTGTTCCTCTCTGTGGTTTTATTTTCCTGCAGCAGCCCAGTTCACAAGTGTTGAACAGAATAAGAAACATAAAGGCTGCTTGCAAGTGTATATCTCTGCCATTGTGTGTGTTCTGTTTTACGGCATAGATACTAAGGTGCGCGTGCAACACAGTGTAGGTGGACAGGAGATGAGATAGACAAATCATTGGGGTACTGAGAGTGTGTGTGTGTGGAGACTGTATGTGTCCATCTGATTATGCATAACCCTGTTTGTCCCTCGTGTAGTGGCAGGGAAATGCCATTTCTCCGTTGTTTGGGAATGTTTTGAATTTGATCAGACACATAAATCTATTCAAAGTCATCTCTGCATGCTGACCCTATAATGGAGGTGGTTGCCAAGCAATTACATGCCTTGCCTTCTCTCTGGCTGAACAAAGAGAAACAAGGCTCGTGTTTTAAACGGATGAGCAGTGAAAAGGTACTCAGCCCCTATTTTACCATATCTAGCTGAAAAGCTGACTGAACAGGGATTTATCACATTTTTGCAGAGGTTCACACATGCACTTAGACACAAAATTACACACATGCATACAGTACATCTGCAGGCAGACACACAAAGCGCTCATATGCATTCACGGGCTGCTGTCCTCTGTTTGAGCTGATTGATTTGCTACTTTTAAAAGATTCCCTTTTTCTGAGTGCACAACTGCCGGCAAACAAATTGGGGTTCATCATCTCAAGTGCTACTATTTGGTCAGCTTGTTGCAATATGAAAATGGCTGTCGCAACATAAAAGGGCTTTTTGTAATGAGCCGAGGACATGAACCAAAGTTGTTTGTGTTTGATAAATGTGTCCATTGTGTCGCTGCAGGACTCCATATAGAAGGATAATTAGTAGCTTAATTGATAGCATGAGCATGTTAAGAATTTCAATAAAACACACGGCCTAAAATATTGAACATAATGCAGCGTTGGTATTTTGTAAATGAAATCCTCCTTGATGACAGATTTTCATGAGCAAACCTTGGATCGCTGTATTTGATTAGTTTGGCGAACAACTCTCAAGCTTACTGACGAGGCAAAAAGACTGGCTCTCTGTATCCTTTTTTTTTTTTTTTACTCGATCCTTTCCCAGTCCATTTCTGCCCTCCTTCGTTCCCGCAGTTGCCAAAGATTGGGCAGGGTACCAAGAAGTTGACTTAGAGCTGTCTGTCTGCTAGCTGGCTTCTTGCTCTGATGGCAGTCAGAAACAAATGACTTTATCTCTGTCCCTACAGGGAATGCTATTCAGGCCTTCGGTTATGGGATAGACAACATGCACACCAAAAACGTGTCCATCCCAGGTCCCTCTGCAACCACGAAGATGGGGTCGGATTGGTCGACAGGCACCTCAGAACCTCCCTTTGTCACCATCCCAAAGGTAGTAGATCTATTCGGATTATTTTAAATGTTACAAATGTTATGATAAAATGTAATGCAAAGTCATTTTTTGCCATCTGCTTTTCAATCATGTAGGAGTTTTGAATCGAGGATATTTTCCTAGAGTCTAACATATCATAAATAAGTCGCCTTATTGTGTTTAATTTAGACAGAAGTTATTTTCTTGCTGTTCGTGCAGCACAAACATGTAAACACACAAATCCCTTTATTTTCAGCAGTTTTCAGCAACTTCTTTGCATAAATTTTGTCAAAATGGACCTATCGCAAGAAGAACCACAAAACACTCCTCCACCCTGCTTCCATGAAAGGAGGATTTTGTACAGAGGCAAAATCACGAAGCTCAACACGACACTATTTACATTCACATCACATTCAATCTCTATGCTTGTTAAAGCAATTGGCACATCAGAACAGACGCTTTATGATAAGACAGTTTATGCTACACCCAAGATGATGACATTTGGTTGAAATATAATATTTCTCTCGCACACAATGAAATAGTGAAAGAAACGGGAGGTAGGGGGTTTAATCTGGATTAGAGGTTCTAAAATACTGGCCCAAGGCCTGTTCTCAGCTGAATGCCGTCTATACTCTGAAGACTGCAGGCAACTCGGCTATAACTGAGTTCACCGTCTGGAGCAGGAAAACATCACTCTTTGTTGTGCTGCAAGAATGCACGTGCATTTGTCTTCTAATAGAACTGTTCTTCATTTTCTCTTCAAATACCTTAAAAATGTGAAAATGAACTATAACGTCCGCCAAAAACACCCTCCCTCCCTCTACTCTGTCTCTCTTGAACAAAACAGAAATATTTCACTGCACTTTGGGCCAATGAGAGATTGTTCCTTTCTTTTTTTTTTAATCCAGCTGTTGAGTTTGATTAGTTTTCAGAGTGAAATATTGTTCTGTTTTAGAGCTGTATTTTAAATGTGAAGTGCAGCCGTCTGGCGTATGACTAATGATGTTTTTCACCTTTGTAGGAGACCCAGTTACCAAGCTTGGCTGTATTAGACAATCGAGTACAAAACTGTATTTTGTAAAGCCTTCTGCAGCTGTTGCTGCTGTTGTTTATGTTAATCTTAATGTTATTTTTCAGCGTCTATTACAGATATACACAAAATCCATGCAGCATGCAGTGTTTATGAATGCAAATATGCGTGCAGAATGAATGACTCCCATTAAGACATCTATTTTGAGTAATTCCAGGGGCTTTCACAGCCATTAAATGGTCACACTGCGCCCGAGTCAAGCAGCATTGTCCTTTACGCAAAAAACCCTCATTGTTGTGAAGACAGCAAATTAAAACCTTAAAAATGTTGCTAAGAGGAGAATTAATGAACAAGCACCACTGATAACAATAACAGTGTATAATGTTTGGAAAGGTGTTGGGGAGAAAAAAAGAAAGGGAGAGGATGGTTGGGAGGGAGTGGATGGTGAATTTGCTCTCTCCAAAGGTTGTGTGTGTGTGTTTATGTCAGTATTGATGCTCTGCTCTGTGCCTGTCTCACTGCAGCGTGGTGTTTAATTTATTGTAAAAATGGTAATTAGGAAACAATAAGACGTGTGATTAGTCAAGCAGGAAGTTTATAATTAGAGAGGGAGCTGGTTGGGACATTTTGGGTGGCCCTGCGTTCTCAGACAACTATGCCTGGCAATTAAAACTTGTCAAACTTCCCTGGCAGATAAATTGGGGGAGTGTTGTTATGGTATGAGCCCTCTTGGCAGAAGGCTGACTGTCCAAAGCTGTAAATCTAACAGGAGCCAGCATGGGCCCCCGTGGTACCAAGCACACACGTGTACAAACAGTCTGCGTAACGGAATACATTAAGTTTCGTGATGGATGGAAAGGCAACAGACGGCCATGACACCAAAGGATAACCTATAATATGGAGGAGAGCTGGAGATAAGTGAGTATAGGAGACTCTGTGGTCCGTGACTGAGCCTGTCCTTGTCAGTCATACTGCTCACTTATAGTGTATAGAGGAGCTTATTTGGATTCATAATTATTCAAAATGTCACTGCCAGTGGTTGTGGGCTTTATTCCATGCTCGGTGAGTAAACATGTGGGCTGAAGCTCGGTCCTTGGAGCCTTGTAAGTCAGTGGGGTAGCCATAACACGTCCTGTTTTGTTTACATGGAGGATAAACAAAAGATTTCCAATTTATTAACATGGGTCTGTAGGGTTTAATAAAGGAATCATGAGCTCCCCATGTTGCATCTGCTTCATTTCCAGTGTTGGTTTGGGTCACACGGATAAGATGGATTTTGTGAGCCTTTTAATACTAATCCTTATTGGAATTTTTATGCCATCCGCTTAGCAGATTCTTAAAAAAATAATTAAGTTGAACTGTTCAATTTTTGTATATTTTCAGTTTCATTTTCATTTAAAAAAAATGAAGCAAGAATCTGTGTGTGAATTTGCTCCACAACCTTACAGCCAATGGAAAGCTGGTGTTGTCTGTGTTCCCGTGGACCACAGTCATGTGTTGATTTTTTGTAGCTCAGCTGAATGAAATTGATTGCGGTCAGAAACTACGTAGCTCAGGTTTACTCGATAACTAGCCTTGGGAGATGCAGCTCGACTGCACTGTAAGTTTGACGATGTGTTCATTGATGATGAAATCACTCGCTGTTTTTGTAACAACCTGGTTAGCAACTACTGAAATATGTTCTTATCAGCAGTTAAAATAAATACTTATGAACGTTTTCCACCCTCGTTCTCTCTCTCTCTCTCTCTCTCTCTGCATATTTTAAAGCATGAGAAAATTAGCATGTTTTGACATTGTCTGAATTCAGTAACCGTGCATGCATATGTATGCGTGTGTTTGTGCTCAGAGCCATGTGTTTTTGTGTGTGTGTGTGTGTGTGTGTGTGTACCTTCACACGAGCTTGAGCGTATGTGTGGATATTGGCTGCAGCCAGAGATCTGGACTCATGTCAACAGGCTGCTGCCACACATCACTGCCCTTGCTAATTAATTGGCTTTTAGACGCGGATGTGTTTGGTGCATTGTCAAGCTACCCATAGACATCCAACCCCCCCTCTTACTCTCACCCCCCCTCTTTTTTGGCAACTGTCATTTGACCATTTCTTTGTAGCGCGCGGGGTATGCACAAGCTCAGGTACTGTGATAACTGCAGCTTTTTTGGATACCTCTCCTTTCACTCCCTCCTTCCCCTTTTTTTTCCTCTTTACAGGAAAAATAAGCCATTCCTGTGTTAATATAATTCAACACTATTTTCTGTTTCATTATTTATCTTCTGGTTTATATGTTGCCTTGTTCTGTTGGAAGATGAGGTGCTGGTAGATAACATCTGAGTAGATGTTCTTTCTGTGTACAGGGAAATGGA
This sequence comes from Acanthurus lineatus, assembly GCA_029814665.1. Lineage (NCBI taxonomy): Eukaryota > Metazoa > Chordata > Actinopteri > Acanthuriformes > Acanthuridae > Acanthurus > Acanthurus lineatus. Next base: position 24,881,944 of record JAPZDV010000022.1, read on the forward strand.
CCAAAGTGCAATCTCTGCAAAGGTTACATTGGTGAAGATGAGTTGAGGGGATGGTTGTGGTGGTGGTGGTGGAGGAGGAGGAGGTGGCGAGGGAGGAGGAGGAGGAGGAGGAGAAGAAAATGTTTCATGTTCCTTATGATGTGCCTCTGTATTGCTGTGCTGGACTGAAAATGGTGCCTCCGCAAATTGAGCGAGACTACTTTAACTAGGAGGCAAATGGTTATGCTTTGTGTTACAAGAATCCCAGAAAATTGAAAAAGTATTCAAAATGCTAACAATTTTATGGAAAAGCACATAATAAGACCATTGTGGCGCGGATATGACAGAGGAACTCTGGAGGCCATATAGTTTAATATCAGGACTGATGTGTTCCCACTGCTCTCTGCCATTATGAGAGCGGTGGGGTAAACGGTGCAGCTTTTCTCTCCGTTTGCCCGCCGTTCACATGTTTGTTTTCCTTTTTGTGCACAGGAATAAGCATTGTTTTGATTTTGCACAGTTAAACTGCAAGCGAGGGGTCTTGCAAGTGCTTTGTTCGTCCTGTACTTGCTATAATTTATGCCTTATGAAATATTGAAAGAAATCCACAGCTGCTGCTGGCTTCTGTAATGTGTGTTTGGCTTCGTAGCATGTTTTTCTTGTAAATAAAGTCTGTAATGATAGCTTTAAAAACTGTTTAGAGACTAGCTGGCACAACCTTAAAGAGTTTTTTTTTTTTAAAAAAAAAGGAAAAAAGTCCTCACAAGAAGCTCTCCTTTGTTGCCAACTTGTTTAAGAAGCAGAGAGCATACTGAGCAGCAGGGTCTTGAAATATACTTCACATATCAAAACATTTGGTGGATCAAACACTCAATGTTGGTGCCAAAGTGGCTCTGCCATTGGTGCATGCCATTCCTCACTCTCACTCTGACTCTGTGACTCCTGTTTTCTCCTCAGCTCTGTCCTCCCTCACCTCCCTCCTGTCGTCCTCTTCCTTTTTTTTTTCCTCTCATCAAATGCCATAACAAGAAAGCAGCACTGAGTCATGTCTAACCTTTACGCATCTCTCTCTCTCTCCCTCTGTGTGTCTCTCTATCTGCCCAGGATCCTGAACCACCAGGCGGTGGCCCGGGCAAAACCCAGGGTCTGCCAGAGGATCACTCCGCCTGCCTGTGTGCCAGCGTCTGGGCTCTGGTTCCCGGCCTTGCTTTGGCTCTGGTCCTGGCCCAGCATGCCCTATAGAAGCGCCAGGAAGAGAAAAAAAAAAAAAAAGAGGTCATCCACCCACAAGCTGATCCCAAAAGCAGAAGGTGTTATTTCTGAGACTGATATTAAGAAGGTTGAATCTCTGGGCAGTTGACATGAATGGCATTTTGTGTGAAAGAAGAAGAAAAAAAAAAACAACAAAAAGGAAGAAAGAAGAGGAAGAAAATATTAAAACATGACAATTGTGAATTTGTTGTTCATTTGATGTGTTGTTAAGGCGGACCTCAACTGTGATGAAGCACGTAGCTTTAAAAAGGACCTGAGTTAGGAGGGGCCATGAAGGGCCAGTTTCTGGGAACGAGTCTCCCTCTGACAGAGACACAAAAAAAACCTGGAGGACCGACGCTGATCATGCCAGAGACTTCTGCACATTTCTCACAGGGAGACAGGGAATGAGCAACATAATTAAAAGAAGACAGGATTGACAGTAAAGAAATTGTTGTGGAGAGAAAAGGGAATGAGGAGGAGTAAATGGGGTAGAGTGAGAGAAAGAAAGAAAGAGAGAGAGAGAGAGAGAAAGACATATTTCTGCTATCAGTCACACTTTTTTTTTTTTGTCTTGAATTGGTTCTCGACTTAATCTTCTCTTGGATGAACAGACCACAAATTTGAGGGCGGGGATGGGGGATGATTACATTCTGTCTCTTCAAACAAGTGTAAACTCTAAACTGTAAAGCCTACTCAGTGTTCTAAGTGTTGGTATAGTATCCGTGACCATAATCAATCTACCGTACAGCTCTTTAATTTGGGCGCTACAGTAAACTTTTTCAGCAGGCTGCGAAAAGAACTAAAAGACGGTGACGTAACCAGTTATTGGATCTTTGGTCATTTGAGATGTTGTTGTCGATGACTGTGGGTGTAACCCCATACGTCCACCTGCACATGTGTATATTTCTGTCTCTATGTATATAAACAACACTTTCCTTTTCATTCAACTGAATGATACCTTCAGTACCTTGAATGGACATTATTGTACGTTAAGATCTGTATTGATTATTGCTACTAATGGAAGGCCTTCATTATCTGCGTTTCTATTTGTCTATAAAGGTTTGATCACAAAGAATGTATACAGGGATGAGATTAAACGAGCTCAAACTGCTTGGAAAGCCATAACCTGTGTGTGAGTATCATGCTGTGTTCACTGAGTGTGTGTGGACAGTTATTACAATCTGTGTGTGTGTGTGTGCTCTGTTTACATGCAAGAGAAAAGTAGCTTGTAAAGCGTAGTTGAAATTGCCAGTGTGGGAGTTCGTTTTGCCCCCCCAGGAGAGCAGAGGTTATGATGCATGGTGTAATTAACTGCAGAGTTTTTCAGGTAAGGAAAGCCACAGCTTTTGGAGAGGAACGTTTGTGACCCAGCCTTTTATATCTCTATTGTTCCTCTTTTTGTAGAATATTTTAAAGGTTCTTCTCATGTTGTAGAAATTCAGAAATGTCCTTAATTTAATCTCAATTCAGCTTTGGATATGGAAAAAAGTCAACCCATTCTTTTAAAAAGTCAGTGTTTGTTTTAAAGTTTACTCAAAGCTGCCTTCAAAACAATGTAGATGTGAAAAATTAAACTTGAGAGGAGGAGTTTGACATTTTAGAAAATGTGCTTTTCTCCAGTCAGATGAGAATGTTCATAACTCTGTATATATAATATCTGCTCTATGTGTTTCTATCTCTCATCCACAGCAAGACAAAAAATAAAAAATACAGTGCATTTTGTTGCATATGCTGGAGTTAGAAGTGAGAGCGAGAAAAGAGATCTCATCACAGTTAGTGTATACAGGGACCAATAATGTTTTGAATGTACATATGCTCATATGAGTTTCATATTAAACATTGTAATCCCTATTTGTATCCATCAAAAAAATACAACAAAAAGCGTAACCCTGACTCTCTCACTGAGCCAATTGTTGATGTTCACCACCAAGAAGAAAATGTATTCATTTATTCTGTATTATTGTATATTTGCCATTTTTTTGCAGACAAGAACATGCAGACTGAATTATATCTTTAAGACTACATACATATATATACACACACATATATAAACACACTTACTCTAAGAATAGTGTTTTACTTGTAATGTAGTGCTTTTCTTTTCTTTTCAAAACATTCACCTCTGACATTTGCTGAAAAAAATATATTCAGACCTCCATGAGCATGTTTACATATGAAAGATGTATTTTTTATGTTTATGCATACATCTTTTTTTTCCTTGCTGTGAATGAATGCTGACTGTTTCTGATGCACCATCACTGTTTCCACCAAAATGTTTATGTCTCCGGGCGGCACATCAAGTAAACTGTGATGCCACATAAACGCTTGCTACTGAACCAAGAAGTTTAACGTTACTCGCAAAAATCAGAAGAAGAGTTTACAGTGTGTGGGGCGAACGGACTTACAATCAAACTCTGCACAATATGTTATTGTTAACTGGGGTTGCACCACATACAGCGGCGGAGTGCGGTCTGCTCAGGCGGTAGAAATGACAGTGATTACCTTAACTGCTGGGTTTATTGCTGCTTGCTTCTGAGAATATAAAATATCAAACACTTGAGTGTAATATGTATAATTTTTCATTGTGAGCTCCACATTCAGCACGTTTAAACTGCTTTGCTGAAGTCATGGCTCGGTCTTGTTATCATTTTAGATGTCAAAAAATGTTGTGACTGTGAGGTAAAAAAAGACAGAGAGTTCCACTTTGGAGGTTTTCACGAGTCTTATAACAAACAATCACACTTTTGGAACATCTGTCATCATTTCGTGCTACCAAAGTGTTTAAAAGATGAAATGATACAGAACACACTGGTAATTTGTGCTTGCTGTCTGCAACCTGTGCACATCTCGAGCATCTCTTTTTTTTTTTTTTTTATCAGATATTGTTCTTGGCAACGCTGCAGCTCTTTTGAATTATAATGTACCGCTGTGAAAGTTTACATGCTCCTCTGAACAACACTCACGAGGCAGAAGACATGACTTTAAAGATATAACTGTGCAGTAAAAAGCAGGAAAAAGGTCTTGTGTGAAACACGGTTTAATTTGAGCAAAAACTATCTAAAATACATCTGCAACATCACTAGTAAAAGTCAGGCTGGATGTTAAAATATCAAAAAAAGGATTTCACATCAACATTAAACAATTTTTAGAGGGAGAAATCCATCAAAGATGAAACAAAGCTTTAATTCTCCATAATGTAAGGCAGACTCCATCACAGACACAACACAGAGTGCAACATGGTCTCTCCAACACAGACCAGGATCCTTTTCTCATGGCATGAAAACCGTATTATTTTTCTATGCTTACATTCCATTATTAATGTAAAATACAGTATACTTAAGGTTGCTACGGCAATATGCCAGTCCAGTTTAACACCTTTACCTGCAGTCTCTTATGTATTTTACATTGTGCCTGAATAATTCAGAGCTCAGTTGAGTCTACAGCAGGATTATTACTGGGAGAAGGTGAAAGGCAAACAGACTGCGGCAATTTGTGCCTGGATGATAACAAGAGTGTGTTGATGTTTCTGGGTTGTGTACTGCGAGGAGTCACCGACTGACACTTCATGTACGACTCTTTTGACAACATAAATACCTCCACAGCTTGCAGCAAATGTAAATCAAAAACGTTTACCTGTTAACAATGTCTTCTGTTTCCATAAAATGCCACATGAAAGTGAACTTCTGTCCTGCTGCGATTGTTTCACAATCTGCTCAATCAGAAAAAAATTTACAGCTAAAAGCTCAGTGGGTTTCCTGTTTACGCAGCTGTCACCAGAACAATGCTGTCCATACCTCCCTGCCTATTAATCAAACTTTGATTTGGTCAGTTTGTTGCTTGCTTTTCAGAAAAAAAAAAACTGATGACGCAGTGTGAGTGATTATATAGTCAGCTTTCCCATAAAGGCGATCAAAACTGGCAGCTAAATTAAGGGTTTTGACATGTAGAAGATGCAAATTAACTGATCAAAATTCAAACCTCCTTGGAGTGGGTCAGAATTTGGTTTGAAAAAGATAGCAGATCAGCATTTCTTGCACAGCTTAAAAGAATGCATGAGAGGGAGACCTGCACAACACACAGCACACAGCACAATTTAGAAATGTATCAGAAATTTTATGGCTGGTATTACTGTTGCAGGAGTGCAGCCATGGGACAGCATGAAAAAAAAGGCAGAATAAAGTAGTGTTACAGGGGGAAAAGGGGACTGATGGCAGCAGGGTTAGGGTGTTTGAAGTAAGGCCAAAATGATATGGTTATCAGTCTGCATGATCATAATTTAAGCTACAGAGGCAGAAATGAAATGAACTCATGTGTGTGTGCGGGTCTGTGTCTGTGTGTGTGTGTGTGTGTGTGTGTGTAAAACAAAGTGCTCAGCTCCACGACTTTAAAAAAACCCAAACCAGTTGCAGAGTCGTGGGCGTTCGTTTTGCCCTCCTGTCCTTGCTTTCCTGTGTTTAAACACTGAGTGTGTGCTCTCGCTCGTCTCTGTGTGGGAACTCATGTGAACACACACAAGGCTCTGTGCAAGCGGATATGATTGGGAACTAGCAAAGAAAAAAAAAAAAAAAAAGAAAATCTTGAAACAGCAAATTTGCAAGCAGAGCATTTTTTTTTTTCAAAAGGAATCCTTATGGAGTCCAGTTTGTTTCTTCTCTCTAAAGCGGGTAGAAGAGGAGAAGCGGAGGGGTTTTGGGGGCACGGGAATAAGAAAGCGGCAGGTAGCTGAACATTTTCACAGTTGATTAATGAGTCAGTGGGATGATGTCTCTTATCAACACCGTGCACATGGCAGAGAGAGAAGAAAGGTTTACTGGGGCTAGAAATGCTCCAATCACAAACGGCTCCCATTGCCATCCCATCATTCCTTTCTGTGCTCACCCACCTGTTTTTTATGGGACTCTCTTCTTCTCTTCTTTCACAGCAGTTTGTTGCTGATGCAATTGGACCCCTCACCATGTTTTGGGTGCGGTGCCAGTGAGTTTTGTCTAATAGTTATGTGATACATCTGCATATCCCCTGTTTTTATTTCAAGATTTAGCACAGGAACTGATGTAAACGCTTGTAATAAGTTGTTAATGTCATCATGCAAGAGCAAAGTATAGTAGGCTGCCTGCTGACAGCTGCGAAGGAACTGCCAGTGAAATACTGTATTTGGTAATAGTTACAGATGTGCTTGAAAAATAGATCACTTTCACGCTTGACAGCAAGGGATGTTAGATAGAAACTCCTGTTTATCAAGTTGGATACGCCGCCTGGATGTGTTGATTCTTGATAAATATGTATGGCATGCACTAATGGCTCTCAAAACCACCGCGATATGAGCTGAGAATGATAGTTCTTTCAGCGGCCAGGCAGAAAAACCCCAGTCACAGCATGCATCGTGGCACTGTAATACACTGAAAAATAAATCACTGAAAAAAGAAAGAACAGCAGACAAATAAATTCAAAGTAATGGACTGCTCATAGTGTGTGTAGTTTGTACTCTTGTGTGAGTAAATATTAGTTTAAGGTCGGTAAAAAACGCTCAGATGTTTGTCAGAAGCAGGAAGCTTTACTCGTGTTTTCATTTGTGCCGCTGAAGGTGTTAATGTCTTGATTCAACGTGTGAAATCTCTTCTGATTGATTGATTTACAGTACCATCTCAAATGTAGGTTGACTCATTCTGTTCCAATACATTTTTTAACTCAAATGCAGCAAATGTCTACCCACAGTCTGCAAGCTATCTGTTCAGTGTGTGTGTGTGTGTGCTGAAAAAAAATCCCATGTTTGTACACAGCCTTTGTGAATGAATGAGAAGCAAACAAAGTGGCTCAGACTGAACCACAGAAACACAAATCCAGCCAATCAGAAACAGGTGGCATCCGTGCTCACACACAGGAGATGCTAACAGTGGAACATGTGAACATAGTGGGGGCTTTTCTGCTGGTGGAGGAGAGATGTTCAGCAGCTGAAGTGCATGAAGACGGATGTGGAGGTTGATCTGTTTCTGCGTGATAGGTGGGTAACATTAGTGTTGCTATGTTCTGCTAATGTGATTTTTGTGTTGTTTGTGAGTTTTTTTTTTGTGTCCATGATGTTAAATTAGTTGCCCGCGGACATTTAGTTTACTTTCTAGTTTTGCCAAGGGATGCTGTTGCTGTGATGTTAATTACAGCAGCAGGAGAGCTGTGAGCCTCGCTGTTTGGAGCTGATGTGCTGGATCTGGAGAAAGAAATCTTTCTCTGTGCATGTCAACTTCACGTCCATGAACTCTGAGGAGTGGGGGGAGGGGGAGGAAATTTTTGCTCTCTATAATCACCCTGCTTTGAATGTAAGGAAATGAAATGTTTGAAGAGAGACGGATGCAACACAAAAAAGTCTATCTTTCTTTGGATGAACTGCTGAGCTCACCTTTTCTTTTTAAGACTTCTTTGACCTTCTTATACAAATCAAAGACTAAGATGTAAGATTAATGTAAAGACTGAATATAACACTAACATGGTGTTTATTATGCCATCAGTTTATTTCCTCTAAAATCTGCAAATTATTTTGCATATTATTTGCCGTAGGGAAGAAAAAATATTACCTGACTCTAAAAAAATGAGGGCATATCCACAAAGTTTTAATCCAAAGATACCGGCTGCTTTTAGATTCACTTTGCTCTTCCAGCTGATACTACAGGTGTTTTAAAATTAAAAAGACCTTGCCTAATACAGTGGAATATTTATTATGCATCTTGAATTTCAAGATGTGCTCTCCTTGAATAAAATAAAGCTGTGCTAAAGGAGAACTCAGGCAGTGGCAGTTCCAGATGGCAGTGTGAGGTAATTGAAAAATGTGAAATTCAAAAACCTGCATTCAAGCAACCTAAATAGTTGCTGTGCAAAAATATTTCTGCCTCGCCAGTAAATTTTCTGTATGACAAGACAAGTCTGATGAATGCAAACTGCACATCTGCAGAACGAGCTCTTTTAACTTCGCATAATAACACGTTTAAATCAGCTTTTGTGTGTGAAATATATCTGTCATGTGGTCATGTCATTCCTGGGAAATATTTTAATCACAGTCTGCGAAGTCGTGTCTAGCCGAAGGTCATTCATGATATGATGACAGCAGAAACACCTGATTAAAAGTGTCTTTTATATATCCATGTTCAGTGTTTAGAAGGTCTATGACTCC
>JAPZDV010000022.1:24894956-24930425 GCA_029814665.1 Acanthurus lineatus
AGAGAGAGAGAGAGAGAGAGAGAGAGAGAGAGAGAGAGAGAGAGAGAGAGAGAGAGAAGCGCGAGAGGAAGGAGGGGAAGTGCAGCGAGGAAAAGTGGAGGAGGAGGAGATGTGGACAGTGAGAAATAACAAGAGAGTTGGGAAAATGGAGGAAAACGAAAAGGGGTGGGGGGGCGATGTCTTACAGATAGCAATGAGGAGGGGGAGGGGGTGCTATAAACACTGTGTGGATGTGTAAGTAGTGGAGTACTGAAGAGAGAGGAAGCAAAAGGGGAATAGAGAGGAGGGCAGAGACCAAGAGAGAGAGAGGAAAAAAAAGATGTGAAAAAAGTGAGAAATCACAAACCTGACTGAAGATTTTTTTTCATCAAGTCAGTTCTCTTTGTGCTCTTTTCTCCCACTACAGCAGTTTCTTGGTAAATACTGATACAGCACAGACATAAACCAAGTGCTGCACTTTGCTACCACTGACATTAAAGTTCTTACAGGGGTAAATAATAAGCCATGAATACTCTTTTTTTGCAGAAAAGTGCTGCATTCTGTAAAGAGGGACAGATGGGGGGGAAGCAGAAAACCTATTTATAAAAAAAAAAAAAAAAGCCATCTTCATTTGTAGCTTGTGTGTGTGTAATATTTTAGCTGCAGAAATCTCTGTTATGTAATATTTCCACTCACTAACTGGACACCGTTTGACGTTTTTTGGAAATATGCTCATTTGCTTTCTGGCAGAAAGTTAGATGAAAAAAATCAATAACACTCTCAAATCTGTCTGTTGAATGTGCTACAGTCAGCAGCCGCTTAGTTTAGCTTAGCACAAAGACAGAAAACAGCTAGCCGCGGCTCTGCCCTGTAGTTATGAAGTCTGTCTCCCATCACCTCTAAAGCTTTGCACATTATATCCAGTTTGTTCAATCTATATTGACAAAAGGAAAATGAAAATATGCTTTCTTATAGACATTTTGTGTTGGATAATGTCTTATTTAGGAGCTGTAGCTTCCTCTGCAGGTGGATTTGTTACCTGTGTACTGAGCAGACACAGGCTAGTTTTCCCTCCTTGTTTCTAGTGTTTTTGCTAAGTCATGCTAACCAGCTGCAGATGTTAGCCTTATACAATCGACAGATATTGAAAATTTAATTGTTCATCTAATCCTACTCTCTAATGTTATCATTCTCTATTAAATTTAACAGCCCTCAGCTATGGAACAGTTGTATTAAAATTGCATCTCAGTCTACTTCTCTTAAAAATTTCAAATATGGGCTCAGGAGCTGTCTGATGAACCAGATTTTACTATTTGAACTGATCATATCTGAGTGTAATTGATTTTTCTGTCTCTGCCCAGTTTGTAATGAGCTGACTGAACACGGGTACACACATTAACACACATATACACACATAAACATTCACATATAGGCCCAAGCACACAGCACATCATTACTTTATTTTATTTATTTTATTTATTTTCTGCACTTGCTGTTTTATGTTTCCTACTTTATGTTTTCCTCGTGGTTCACAGTTGCTTGTTTTTTTGTTCCTGCAGATATGATTTTTAAATTTATCATAATGCATATTAAGGTGAGATTCTTTCCATAAGCCTCTCGGGGATTTTTTCCTAAATCTCACCTGCAAAACTTTTTCTTTTGTTGTTGTGTTTTGACTGCTCTTGGTCATTTGACTGTGCAAATAAATAAAAATAATTAAAATAAAAAATGAAGAAACTCTGGGCAAGAAAGCAAACAGGCATAATTGGCCAAAAAAAAAAATAGAACTATTTTTTCAACAGTGCCCAGTAAATGAGTGGAAATATTTATAACAAAAAATCTTGGCATGAAGACTGAAAACAGGAGGAAACAACCAGCCTGGCCACCACAACCGACCCACCCAGGAAGTTACTGCTCCCAGCCAAGAGATAATAAGGCTCATAACTTCTTACAAAATGGCAAATTGTCATTTTTATACTCTTGTTTTTTGTGTGGATTAAACAAAATAGATATAATGTGTTAATTAGTGAGCTTTATAAAGAGTTTTTACACTGATTATGTAATAATTGGACAAAGTCATATTAGCTTTTTGCAGTCTTTGTGTCTTTGTGTCTTTGTGCTAAGCTAAGCTTATGGTTGCTGGCCAAAGCCTTATAATTAAAGAAAAGTTATTAGTGTTATTGATCTTCATGTCTTACTTTTCCAGAAGAAAAGCCATTAGGCGTATTATAGAAATTATCGTACTATTCCCTTAAGTTTAAACTGCACAACTGGGAGGCCAGACTCATAATGAGGAGGATCAGTGTGGTATAATCTTCATGCCTTTATCATAAATAAACTGCTGTCTATCAGAGACATGATGAGTGCTCCATCTTCAACAAGCCATCACTGGAGACTCCATGAGATGGAAAGAAATGATAGAGAGATGTAGAGCTGGAGAGGAAGACGGTAAACAATTCATGGAAAAAGTGATGGGGGTGATTAATTGAGGAGGTCAAGTATGCTGAAAGAGAAGATGGCTGCTTGTTGATGCTTACAGCTAATGGGGGAGGAAGACAATATGGCAGTAATGGACAAACACAAAGCTGATGATTTGTTCTGGTAGAAATGGTTCTTCCGAATGCTTCCTGTCAACAGAAGTGCTTGTCTTTTGCTCTGATTTCAAAGGAAGATTTTTTGGCCGGGCGGCAGCATTAAGACTCCTTATGTTTAACATCCAAAACACTTTCCTAGCTAATACACTGCAGACTGCACCAATGAAGGCCATGGCATTCAAAAACCTCTCATACTTCTTGTTGGCCTTCTGATCTAAATGACTCATTTAAGTGACTAAATAGCCTTTAGAAATGTGGGCACTTTTGAATATATTACAGAGTAAAGGCACGGCAAAGGTAGACTGAGCTTTAGTATTTTGAGGTGAAGAAATCTAGCAAGGAGACTGTAAATGTATCAGTACAAAATGTATGATGCACAAGCAGATTGCAAAAGTGTTGGCTGAGATTGTCTTTCTTTACTTTAATCTGCAGGGAACTGGGACATTCAACCCACTGATTCAGGATTCAAGAATAATGATACATCTCTGGGAAAAAGGATTGAAACTATGAGGTGGTAAAGAATGGAGGGGGGGTGGGGAGGGGGGAGGATCCCAGCATCACAAAGTACAGTATTCAAGTGACAGTGACAGGTTGAGCGTGACAGAGCCTAAAATTTATTATGATATTTATATTCACTCACTGTCTCTTCACATTTTTCACTCTCCAGGCGCCAACATCTGCAAGTTCGCAATAACAAGCGAGCTCAGGTCCGCCATTGCAGCCGAACTACTTTCATTTCAGAACGGTTCTAGATAGATTTGCAAGGCTGTTCTAAGAGTCGCAACTCTACGGCTTTCAGTTTTGCCCCCCCCACCCAACCCTCCACCCACAGCACTCAATTCTAATGAGCTGAAACAAAAAGGAGACCAACTGCTGACGTTAGTGGCTGAGCATTAGCTTGAACCAGGCCCCATGCAGACCCACTTATCTGTAAATCACCTATGTTCTGCAGACCGTACGGCCAATTATATTGAGCTAAACCAGCACACCAGAAACAAATCAGAGCGCAGTGTTGTCATCCACTTACTCCTTTTCCAGAGAGAATTCCTGTTATTTTATTTAACCTTTATTTGCTTAGAGAAGATAACATTATTATGGTATAATGTATTTTTCAAAATCTGGCTTCTTCTTGTTCTTCACTCGCCTGCAAGGGTCAGTCACCACTGCAGCGGAGGAGAGAAACACTGCGAGCAGTAAGTGTATGTGTGTGTGTGTATGTGTGTATTTGTGTGTGAAGCTGCTCCAAGTCATTAATAATGTTCTTTTGGTCTGATATGATCGAGTTTATTTGAGTTTACTGCACAGAACAGCCGGGACATCAGTTCAATCTCTGCAAGATTTCTCGAACAAGATATGAGGGCAACTGTGGAAGCGAAATATTATTTTTAACTGAAGTTCATAGGCCATATGAGGGGAACTGAACTTCCAGCGTTGGAGGGTCAAACAGCTTCTGATCCAGGATCTGTTTCAACTTTTGCCAGCCTGACTCAAGTTTTAATGGAGTCCCGGAAAACACAAAAGAAATTGACCGTAGTATTGATCTGCATGTAAGAGGTAGAGATAACATTGACATGACATTAAATTGAGTAATTTACCTTTGTACTTGGGATGAGGTGATTGACAGTAGAGGGGGGACTCTTATCGGGGTCGAGTGGCCTTCCTATTCATCAAAATCATAAGTAAAATTATGAAAATGAGAGTGTCTCTGCTGATAAATTGACTCTCTCAGAGAGTGTTTGATGTCGGACTTCACTGTGCTTTCTCACCGAGGAAGAGACGATTTAAAACACATTCCCCCCCCACCCCCCCCCCCCCAAAAAAAAGCTGCCTTTGGAACAAAAGAAGGTAATTATGGAAATCAACTGAGCACTGAGTGAAACATGTCACACTCTTGTCCTGCATGACTCCAACTTATTTATTTTATTTTATTTTTTTCATTTTATTTGTTTGGATGTGTGTTTTCATGTGTGTTTTCATGTGTGTGTGTGTGTGTGTGTGTTTGTGTGTGTGTGCACCTGTGTTCCCCGTGTTCACCGGTGTGCAGGTATCGGTGTTTGTGTCCACTCTCCTGTTCTGTCTAGTGGTTCACTCAAATTACAAACTCTATTATCTGGTCTCTCCAGCCAGCAAGCTCATTTGGAAATGAGATTTAAAACAGCAATAAATATAGAATTATGTGGGGGGAAAAAAAGGGGGGGAAAGGGAGTGATTTTAAAATTGTTCTGTTGGCGGTTGGTCCAAATCACGACTGGGCGTTTGAAAAAAAGGCTGATAGAAAGACATAATGGCAGTGACTAACTGCTAGCCAGTGTTTTTGCGCATTCAGGCCCCTTGCTGAAAGCAGTATTTTCTCCACAGTTTGAAATCCTTTTCCCAGGATAATTATCCATTGTAGATGCCCATCCTCAGATAATGACTGCCTCGCCACTGAGATAGGAAATTAACATGGACCCAGTGTGCTGCAAGCACAATGGAGGAACTGCCCCTTGAATCACTAAGCTAATTTTAACCAAAGAGAGAAATAGGGAAGCTGTTGTTAATACTCCCCTCCTGCTTATAAGGAATAACATAATTTCATTTCATGTATGATATCATCTAGAAGGAAGAGAAAATGAAAAATAATGTCAGAGGAGACCTTGGTTCATGAAGTGAATGGCAACAGCGCCCCCTTGTGAAGCAGATAAGCAACTTCTCTGCATTCTTTAACACCACAGCTGAAGAAGATCTGGAAAGGCACCATGTTTTTCTTTTCTTTCATACATTAAGAAACTGATTTGTGCCGTTCAGCCTCATACTGTCAACACACCTTAGTTACTTTAGCCATGCTAAAAAGGATTAAGTGATCAGGAAAGATCAGGACAGACAAAATGGCTGAGGAAATGGGTCATGTGAAGTTGGGTTATTTTGAGGTACCAACTCATGAGCAGTTTATGTGGCAAAGACCAAAAGATGGATGAAAAAACAGGATGAATAAAATGTGATCACAAGGTAGCATTATGTCTGCTGCAGATTTTTTTTTTATACATAAGTGTGTTAGTGCATCAGGGCCTCAATTTTAGTCTGTGTGGCAACTATTAACACATTTGTTTAGTGCTGTGCTAGTGTTCACAGAGGCTTAATTATATGATAGTGGAGGCCATTTTTCACCAGCTTGGCCTCTTTGTGAAGTAATAACTGCTGGCTTACAGACCGCTGTTTTCATGATTCAATTGAGACACTTGTTGAGAGCTGGCATGAAGCCCGAAAGTCAGCAATAGGTTGGCCATTATTGCAATTTACATATATAACGCCATCAGTCTTCAGGATGGACTAAAAGAACCAATAAGAGAGCCATCTCAAGCTAACACAGCCTGAACGTGACATATAAAGCAAGCACATTTTGGGAGGAGGAGGCGTTTGATGTATTCTGCTATTCTGTTCACGTTACATTGCTGTGCACCTTGCTACAATTTATAGCTTAGTTACACTCCATATAATCCCTATTACCAGATGCTTAAGACTTCTCAAAGCAGTTAACTGTTGTTAGTGTGTGAAATGTTAACCACAGGGAGAGATGGATGACTTAATTTGTGAAATTTATATTGCGCACGCAACACCTGGGGGGGCAAAGCGGCTGGCAGTCATCCATCTATACCTCATATGGGCACTGGCACCCTGTAGGCTTCTGTGCCCCTGCATCAAAAATTTAAAAATCACCCGCAACAGTTCTTCTATTAACCCCACAACTCACCAGGACTGTTTGGAAATCGAGTGTGAAAGGTAAAATGAGGGTGAAACAGCAGCTGGAAGCTCCAAACAAAGATTCAGCAAACGCCAGAAGCATCACCATCCAACCATTCACCTCTCAGTTCTAAACATTTCCCAGGGCTCAAGATGTATACTGATGAGCAGGCGGTTTTTTTTTTGTACGTGTTGGCCCTATACTTTTATCTAAAGTCAGTTAATCCTTCCTAAAGACAATGCTTGGCCTGGCTCCGTGCCTGACGCTTTCAACACGGAGAGTGTGTTGATGAATTAAAGCCTCATCAAACTGTGGCTTAGCAAAGTTGAGCGAGGTACATTAAATCAATACTAATCATCCCTGTATGTTTTCGTGTGTGCGCCTCAGAGACGGCATCGGCGTCTCGGTTGTGTAATGCGCTCCACGCTCTGAACTTGAGCCGCTCATCAGGTGTGTGGGACAGACGGACAACTTCATTGTCCTCATCTCACCTGACAGGCTGTTACTGTGCGCTCTGACCGCTTGGTGCCAGGCTTATTTATATGCTGCCGGTAAGAGAGAGATCTTGGGGAGAACAAATTGCCTTGCACACAGAGAGAGACAGCCATCACTGCTTTGAAGTGTGAGCATCTGTGTGTGTGTGTGTTTGTGTGTGCGTGCGTGGGTACGTGTGCTCATAGCCTCGCTTCATCTCTCGCACCGGGCATAGACAAGCTGTAGGTATTTATGCCAGGGGAAATGTAAATTTGTGTATGGATTTTTTATTTATTGATGACAACTTTAATGTTGTCTGTTCGACCGTGAGCGCCGGAGATTTAACGAGTTCAGTGCCAAGTCATGTTCTTTACAGGTCAACAAGCAGGTGAGTGTCTCTCTCGCTCTCTCCGGTTCACACCAGCTCTCGGTGGAGTTGTGATGTACATGGTGAGGAGGGCTGCCCTGCCCCTGCTGTACGAGCAGCGTAACACCGGGTCCCTGTAGTGCCTGACTCCCTGACTCGTGTCCCTTGCTGCTGCAGCAGAGGATGAAGCAGCCATACATCATAGGCCAACTGTGTCCTCTGAGGCGGCGACAGACAAAGCCAACCGAATCAATAAAGCCTTAGCTCAAGCCCCACTTCTGTGCACTCAGACCCCGGCTTGGCCTCTTTAGCTTCTTTTCTTACTCCCAGTCCATCTCCTTTTCTTCCCTCAATACATGCATTGTACATTTTTTTCCCCCTCCACTTCTGTCTTTGCCGGGGTGACATCATTTATCTGTGTCTGACTACAACTTCTGTCAATATTATCTCTATCTGCCCTTCTGCTCGGCCCCAGGTGAACATGCTGATACACGGCGGAGCTGTCAGCCTTGACAGGAGATGAAAAAAAAGGGGGGGAAAGAAGCACTTCAGAAAGAAAGAAAAGACCAAGGCCCGAGAATTACTGAAGGCCATTCAGCTTGTTAGTGCAACCGCACCTACAGCTGACAAATGCATACTTAATTTTTTCAGTGGGGCTGAGTGATTCAAGCTCTGAAGGTGTGAATGTTCCCCAAATAGACAGTATAAATGATGGAGGGCCTTGTGTAGTACCCACAAACCATTTCAGACAGCAGTGGAAATGCTATTAGAGAGATAGAAGGAGCACTGGGGAGTAGTTCACTGTAATTAAACTGGAGCGTCAATGTCACTGCTACGTGTGTACGACCCAAAAGAGTAGCAGTTTCCTGTGGTGAAGAGGTTTGGCTTTCATTTATTACAGTCGATAACCGTTATGAAGTCCTTCCGCAAAAAAAACTTGGATTTTATCTTATGCAGAAGGTACTTTCATCTTGCTTGGAAATATTTCTCCGCAAAAAAAAAGATTTTTTTAGAGATAACAGTTGTGTTAATGCTGTAAAGTACGGATGAAAGGTTCAAATCTAAAATGCTACAAATGTAAAACTAAAATAATTAATATTTTAAAACCACTGCTTTTTTTTTTATTTCTTGAAATTGAGCCTCGAAAAAAAAACTTGTAATCATTTTAAATTCCACTTTACTAGCATGGTGCTTTGCTTTAGTGCCAGTGATCATTTTGTAAGAGCTGGCATGTTTTGCTCTTCTTTGATCTCATTTGGTGCGAGATGAGGAAGCTCACACTGATTCGCTAAAGAAACTAAGGTTCTCTGCTTCTTGAAAAAAACAAACACTTTCATGATATTTTAATATTTCAGTCCAACGGGGCCTTTTGTCAGTCATTTGAGAACAAAACGTTCCCAATGTTTTAGTTTTTATAGCTGCTTATGATTTTAAATTATGTCTACTTTACGTATTTGCTCAATGTGTGATACTATTGTGACTTCACAGTGTGTATAATCTCCAGCGTAATGTAGTTTTATATTGGATTCATGTTCAGCTGCCTACATCCGCCAGTCTGCCAAAAAAGGCATATGTGCAAACATAGAGCAGGCTTACATAAGAAATTGGATATGTGTGTGTGTGTGTGTATGTCTGTGTGTGTGTGTGTGTGTGTGTGTGTTTGTTTGTGTTTATGGCTTTCTGTGTGCTTGTTAGAACACTGGTTAACCAAAATCCCAGGGGGTCTAAATGCCAATGCATGTGTGTTTATGTTAATTTAAGGTTATTACTGCACATTTATATGCATTTATTGTTTGTGTGTGTGTGTTTGTGTGTGTGTGTGTGTGTGTGATTGCACAATGGCAGCAGGTCATCAGCGAAGTGCAGCTGAATGCAAACTGTTGTTTGCTGTTATCGTAACAACCACACCTGTTGTTATTACTACAGTTACATATAAGAAGTGCAAAATAAAATGGATTAAAAACTTTGTGGACTATTCATCTGGTGCTGATGTGTGTGTGAGTGTGTGTGTGTGTGTGAGTAACTCAGCTGTATCCAACCCCCTGCCCTCTCTGCATTGACTGGGGTCAGTTTCTTGGGCCAGCTGGGTCAACAACATTATGCTGGGTCTTTTTATTCAATGAGGTATTGATCTTCCTCCATGTGTTTGTGTGTGTGTGTGTTTCTGTATGTGTGTGTCTGTTTGTATGTGTGTCTGTTGGGATAAGTGAAGATAAGCAGGGGAGATGGGGTCGGGCCAAGAAAAAGAAGGTACGTTCTGGAAGAGCAAATTTGACATAAAATCCAATCAGCTGCTGCAGCTCATTCCCAGCCTGACAGCCGGAGCTGCTCCTTCAAGTCCAGAAAACACCGAACACAAATTTCACATGAGGAAGCTCGCCGGTTCATTCACTTTGGCACAAAACACAAACATCTCTTAATTGTTTTCCTGTAATGCAGTCTTTAGAGACCCGCTACAAGATTTATACGACAGCGAGTGTAAAGTCACAAAGACACACACACTCAAACGCAGACACACACGTTCAAAGAGTGCAGAGGTACATGAATAATAAATATCTTTTTAACAATTCTTGCACACCACAATGATACCTTTTGGACTGAGGTATCAAAGCAGAGTCCTTCAAAAGCTCCTGCGCTTTTGAGACAACCATGAAATTATATGTTTGCATGCAGACATAAACACACACATCATCTCAAATGAACAGTCCAGCTCACACATCCACTGGTGCACACACACACACACAGGCAGATGCTTACGTGTAGGCAAAAAGGATACGAGTCAGGTTCAGTGTATTCAAGCGACACACTGTGCGACTACTGTACTTTATTATAAAAACAGCAGGTTGTTTTGTCGTTATCTCACACACACTGATATATACATGAATAACCTGGATGTGGTCAGCTTCAGCTCTGGTAAATATGAAAAATAAATGGGAAAAATTATACTTGGAATGCTTTTTTGTCACAACTAAAGTTAAAGGCCTGTGCTGAGTGCCTTGAAACAAATAAACACTTCTCTGAAACCCACTGAGTGTAAAGGCGATGTCCCTGGCTGTGTTTCCGGCTGCTGATTACTACAGGGAGAATATCATTTCAAGACAAATAGGCACACCAGGAACACTAAAACAAGTGTGCAACAGTCATTATGTCTCCATCAAATATGCCCGAGACAGCAGAGAGGAATATTTTACTTTCCTCCACAGCCGGCAAAGCCACTGCAAACTTTATTGTACTAATTGTGAGAGGGACTGGAAGTTTTGACACGTCTAATTGTGATGCAGCAGCTGTCGAGAGCTTTTGGGGCAAAAGATTAAGAGCGAGAAAGGAGGGCAGACTATGGGAGAGGATGGGAAGAAGAAAGGGGGAAGATAACAAGGAGAAGAAAGACATGCAGACAAGCTCACAGGAAAATGATGGACACGGAAAGTAAAACAGAGGGATGGGGGGGCGGTGTTCTCACCTGTCAAATGGGTATTCTGGCAAGGCTGCACAGTGGGGTTATAACCTGCGCACTACCATCCTGATCATTTATTCAACTCATCTGTTACATAAATAAACCAGCGCACAACAGTTCTGCCCCCGGCTTCCTGTGTGTGAGAGAGCCAACGGAGCCAGTTGGAGCAGCGAAGCAGGTTAAATCTACAGCAGCAGAGCATGGTGGGTAACAGCACGGATGAGTCATCAGCCCATTGGCCACTTACTGACTTAACGTGCAGGTGCACATAGATGCACACATATAGACTGCACATATTCACTGTGAATATGGACAAAAATTGACACACGACAAAAAGGAGCATTTTGCAGCTACGCACATTCAGACACGCTAGAAATTTAGACCACTTACAGATAGTGAGCGAGGCTCAGAAGTGTGGGCAGGGATAATGTGCTGTATGTAGGCATAACAAGGCAGCGAAGTGACTTAAAATGAATAGCAGAGCTGCCGGGCATTATGCCAAGACAAGAGGAGAAAAAGAGTGAGAAGGCAGGTAGAGAGCAATGTATGCAGGGAACAAGATGAAAGGATGAAAATGCTAAAAAAAAAAAAGAGGAAATAGTGCACAACTGATGGGAATGAATGTAAGAGGTGGACAAGGCGAGCAGCAGAGGGAGGGAGTGTTGGATGTTCAGAGTGAAGGAGAGAGTGGGAGGGAGTTCAGTAGGGGAGGCAACAAGGATACACTGTAAAGAGAGGGAGGGTAAAGAGAGAGAAAGAGCGTGTTTATGGAGGAATGTGACAGTGTTCAGTGTAAGGGAGATGGGACGGACTGATTGCACCATACCAGGTGTTGAAGAGGGGTAAGTGGGGCATCTGGAGAGATCAGCAAACAAAAGCAGACATCTCTTTCTCTTCACACCAGCAGTGCCAGCTTGTATCTGGCTTCTGGAAGTGGTTTGTCCACAGTGATCCAAACAGCTTTGGGAAACAGAGCAGCAGCGGCAGTGACTGTGACTGTGACTGTGGGGGCAGGCAGACTATAATGGAGGTAAGTCACCTCCAGCCAGACTTGAGGAAAGGTTATGGCTGTTTGACTGGATGTGACAGGGGGACAAATAGTGGCACAGACTCTGAAAGGACTCACAGCCTTGCAACTTCAAGCAGGGGTGAGCATGGTTGGCATCAGCAGATCCCACAGATTTGAGTGGGACTGATTTGTTTTTGCACGGCTGCCTTGATGAGTCTTACATTCATTTTCTTTTTTTTAACTATGTTTGTTAATAGTTTCATTTCAATACCACACTGAATTCTGTGTGTTGTTTACATGCTTTAAAATTCTGACTGAACCAAAGTTTCTTGCATGGAAGTAGTCCAAGTGTTTTACTACTTTTAATATGCAAGCTGAATTTCAAAGTAAAAGCATCTCTGTTTAAGGACATGCCAGCTCAAACTAAAATATCTGCTTTCAACTTTTTCCTCTGCAAAAAGAAAAAACAAAAAAAAAACTGCCAATCATGCTTTTTTTACTTTGGGCACATCAATTACTGAACAAAGTACTGTTTTTATTCTGGTAAAATAATAGGGAGCAGCATGGGGCTTTATTTAAATGTTACACTATACACAGCAATTCAGGGGAAATAAATGGCATTAGACACAGAGCCGGTTGTTATACTTGTTTTAAGCATAAATTAAGGGTGTTCAGTTTTGTATGTCTCCCCCCTGTGATTCTCCAAAGTAATCAGCCTGAGTGCTTTTTAAATATTCTTATAATTTGCTGTAAAATTAATATCAACACAAAGGAAGAAATTCGTGTGGGGAGTAATTTTGCGATTGAACAGCCTCCCAGTTTCTACACTGTCACACCTACAGTACAGTAATGTACGTGTTGAGATCATGAAAAACTGTGCATTGTGCTGGTGACAAGTTGAATGGGTAAGTATAGGGCAGCTGTTCAGGCATGTTTAGGGTGGCTCTGTACTTTAACCTACAAAAACACAGGGGAGCGACAGCATCACAGGCAGAGGATGTGCAGGATGAAAGTTATGAATGCAGGTCAGCTGAATGTCTGAGCTATTTGTTTTTCATATGCCAGGAGCGGAGTTCCCCTTGTTGATTGAAATATCTTGACTTCACAGGTCGTAGTTTGCATTTTTCGAGGAACTTATTGCAGAGCAGTTTCATATCTGTAGCGTGTGACAAACCATTGGAGCTGTCGTGACCCTTTAATGGAGACGCTTCTTAAAATAACTGCCCCAGATACCCAAATGCAGTATCCTTTCACGAGTGAAGGCTCTGTGTCAGGAGAGTGCAGCATCCCAACGTCATTGTAAGTCTCAGTTCATAATAATGTTACAGAGTTTTCAACTTTTCAAGAACTATTCACAAAAAAAAACGTCCTTAAACCACAATTACATTATGACGGTATGTGAATCAGATTAGCAGCTGTGCACAGCAGGTGAGTATCAGCTGTGACTTTTGCTAGTTATGACACCTCAAGCTGTTTAAAGAACCACGCAGAGTTTCCCCACAATGAACAATTTAGCGCTACAAGGTCAGGGGGCTTTTATTGCGGAGCTGAGCACAGGTATCGCCGGCAGCACATATTTCCAGCTGCTTTCAGAATGATATAGACCCCTGGAAGTGAGCTCATTGTGTCTTCTCTTACTCCCACATTACACCATCCACACACTCACACACACAGACACACACACACACAGACACAGCCACAGCAGATTAGGAGGATGGGAGGATGGTTACGCTCCAGAATGACAACCTTATCACTGAGTCTTCAGCTTGCAGGGTCAATGGGCCCCAGTGCCAGGAGAGGCCTCATTCTTTTCCACCTACCTATGCATGTCATTCTGCTGTGATTCCCTGTCATACAAAAAAATATGTAAGACAGACTCAGGAGGCTGTGTGGTGACTGTGTGTGACTGCGGGAGAGAAATGCCAGTGTTAGGTGACTTTATATATGACTTATTGTTCACTTTTAGTATTAAGATAAAAATGGTTTATCTCTGATTTGTATTTGAAACATGATTTTATAATCTGACACCATAATTTTACTAAAAACTTGTATATCTGAAAACTGATCTGGCACCTGCAAGAGCTGGTATAACGTGTTAGTAGTATAACTTTCTTTATTTTTGACATCAAGTCTTCCTTCCTTGCTGAAAGCTCAACTGCTGCACGAATAATTATGTGACAGCGCAACAAAGCTTTTGTGACAACCCATCAGATTTAAATTTCATATTAATGAGACTGTCATATCGTGCATAAATGACAGAAACTCTTCAAAACAAGTGAGGGTTAATGGAAAAGGTAAATATTTGTGGTTAATGGATGGGGGATAATTCAAAACGTCTAAAAATACTTCCACCTGTTACAGTACATTCTCCCGGGCTGTTTATAGAGTGAGATAAAAGCCTCGCATGTAAATATTTCATGACGATGGAGCCGGCTGGTGATCTGTTGTATCTAACTGAAGACACATACAACTCTTTAAAACCATTTTTGGACAGACTCCAGGGGACTGTATTAGTTTAAAACATTACAGAAAAGTGCAGAGATAAAAATGTAAGACAATAATCAATCTTGTTATGGATGGACGGGGCTCAATAAAGGAATATAAAAAGGAAATTTCAGATATTTAATTTTAGGACTCCTTAAATTCATGAGCATCAATTTCCACTCTGGTCGCAGCACTAAAGGCTCCCATTTAGACTCCATTAAAAATAAATTTTCCTCCATACTCCAGCTGCCAAGGTTATGCAAATGCCTGTACTACAGAAGCAGTAGTTGGCCAACCATACAAACCCAGCGAGCAACGTGTGCAACTTCCTTATCTATTTAAACCCAAGGAGGTTGATTGTTTGGTTGACCTAATGTCTCATTTGGATGCACATAATAGCATCTGAATGCAATCTAATTTCTACAGGGGGGTCCCTCACTCAAAAGCTGGCCTCTAGTCAATGATGCTGCCACATGGCTGCCAATAGACGCCACAGAGATCAAATAAATAAGTAATAAATGTTTTATGCGCGTGATTCGTGTGAACACGCAGCTCTTAAACAGTCTTCTGCAACAGAGGAGACGTTGACTGTTTTGCTGGACGTTATAACAGTCGTCAATGTATAATGCAATGTCAGCTCCAAAGAATATAAATCACTCTCACATACACACTCTCCGTCTTTCAATGTCTGTGTGTCTCTCTTGCCTCTCCTCTTTCTCTCCCTCCGTGCCTGGTATTCCATCTCCTCACTCTGGGGCGGTAATGAGTGTCTGGTATTCTGCTCTTCAGCATTGAAGCCCTATTCATGCTCAATCTCCTTTACAATGCACTAAAAGGATTACCCAATTAGCTACTATTGAATGCCATTGTGTGTGTTCGCTTGAGTGTGTGAGATTGTGTGTGTGTGTGTGAGTTTGGGAGTGTGTGTGGATGCTTGGTCAGTAGATAGATGTGTTAGCAGTGAAAGTGAAAGATAGATTGCTGTCTGTATCCCACACTTCATTCCTAGTTGATGTTCTGCTGGAGGCCACATTACTCATCCCTACAACTCAGCCACTGTGAGTAAGACACAACACAGGGAAGTGTATATGTGTGTGTGAGTGTGTGTTTGTGTGAGGCAACTGGGGCCCGGACAGGCCACAGAGGATGACAGAGAAAGAGAGTATTACCTCTCAATAATTCAACCTGTCAGCCCATCATTCTCTGGAAATATACTCTCCTCAGTTATATGTGAGCGGGTTTCTTCTTCTTCTCCTCACTTCAGTTTGCGAGTTCAATTTTCACCGTGTCATGCATGAGATAATGAGATACGCCCGCTTCATTGAATGTGAATCATCAGTTACTTTGTGGGAACCACAAATCAATTCCAGTTATCTAACGTGTTACATCACAGTAGAAGCAATACGTCCGGTATGCATTTAGAGGATCGAAAAGCATTATAACAATCGATTTAAACCAATGTTTCCTCAAGTATTAAAGTTACAGATTTTTTGACCATCTTAATTTAAGTTCCTGCTCTATTTGATTTTATTCTCCGCACTTTTGGGAATATTCTGAAATAGCATTTACACCATCCAAGCAGGAAAGTATTTGGATACACTTTAGACTTTGTAAGTATTTAATATTAACCACAATTCCTCTGGAGAGACCAGAACCACTAATGAATTTTCTGACGAGCATTGCCTGTGAAGTCGCAGCCTGATCCGCAGCTTATGTCGGCCCACATGTTGATGAGAACGCATGGATGTTGTGGAAACGATAACGTCAATTTGGTAGCTTTTTTTTTTTTTTTTGCGTTTGAAAGGTTGCTCCTCAGCAGTCGACTCTGAGCGAAAGTCTTTGATGTCAGACATTCCCTCCAGCACTTGAACACACCAAACTGCAAGGCTCTGCAAAACAAACTGCTTTTTAAGTCTGCGAGATGCTGCACTGACATTAGTGAGAATTATCGGCTGTCTGTATAATATGACATACACATTTAGAATTTTGGATAAATAAATGGGAATAAAAATAACGTTTTTTTTAGAAAATGAATTGGAGAACTGTTGGAGGATAACTCTATTGATTTTACACACCAAAATCAGTTTACTCATCATGACAAATACTCTATGCTGTATTTTATTGCACTGGAGGAAGCATACTTAAGTCAGGGGAATACACCCTGGTGATGGCTAAGTGAGGGTTAACTTGGGCCTGGAGACTTTAAATTTCTTACTGAAATCCTAAAAGATGTGGGCATGAAGAGCTTAAAGAAAAGATGCCTCAAATTTGCATTCAGAAAAGCGGAGCATCATCTATATGATGGACCAAATTTTTAAGATATCTCTCAGTCTGCTGCTTCAGTTTTGAACATTGGCAGACCGTGGCAGGCTGCCCCCACAAGTCCTTCCACTCAGACATGTGTTTTTCTTATGATTATGTCCCTTCAGATTTCAAACCTTGACTATATTGACTTGTATCTGTGAAGAGTTGGTCTCGGCTGAGGTGTTTTCACATTCCTCTGCTGGAGGAGGAGATGTCTGTGTGCTTCCCTGAAATGTGAGACTCAAATGTAGCCCAGACCAGCTAAATTTGTTACAGCGCAAATTAAGAAGCCAATTGCAGACAAAGTAACCTAAACCCTTCAGCCCAGAGTCCAGACTTGTTGGTGCAGAAAGTGAGAGTTTGCATCAGCAAACCACCAGAGCTGTGTCAGCTTCTGCCATTTACAAGGTGAAAGGCTAACAAACAGCATAAATAAAAGATGCTCACTACAGTTACCATTATAACACTTTGATGAGCACTTCTCCTCCACCAGTCACTCTGGCACATGGTGTGGTTGATGGATTCAGAATTTCTCAATGAGAAAAAAGAGTAGATGTGCTTTCAGCTCCTCTCAGAAGTTTTTCTCTTTTACTTTTCATGCAGAAAAAATCATGTAAAGCAAGAAAAATTAATCATAAAAGAGTATTTTTACATTCTTAAAAACTTGTCTGGAGAGGAACTTTGGTGTTTAAATGGTAATTGCTCAGCATCACATTGCAAAAACTTTATAATAACTGGGGCAAAACATGCAAAAAGTCCTACATTTTCTCTTTAAAGTGCGTTGCAGATCGAAAATCTTTCAGTGAGTCAGGTGTCCAAATGAGAAGTTTCTGTACATTAAAAATTCTGTGTGCATTCAGGATGACACACATAAACAAAGAACAATAAGCCGCCTGAGACTGACCCAAAAAAACAGACACACTGAACTAGATAGATTACACTTGCATCTGTTGCAAATTACCATGAAGACAGTGAGAATTAAAGTGATGCCATCTGGCACCGCGGCAGCGTGGAGGTACAGTGAGAACAGAGGAGAGTTTCATGGTCATTGTGACACAGGTATAAATCCTGGACCTTTGTAGCACACTGTCGCCTTCCCCCCCGCCTGTGGTAATGGATTGGCCATGCACTCGGAGTGTGTTCTACATGTGTGAGTGTGCTCCTGCTTGTATGTGTGTGTGTGTCAGAGTGAGGGCCATTGTCAGCAGGTCCTGTGCAGGGTAGGGCTTTGTGTCAGGCAGGTCAGCTGGGGCTCGAAAGCAAGGACAACACCCCCGCCCATACACACATAGACACACACAGACACACACACACACATCAACCGGTGTCACAGAGACACACAAGTGCACACACTCTTTTGTTGCAGACACAGAGAAACACGCAGCCAATCAGATAAAAGATTAGTCGTATGCATGAATCCACATACACACCCCCCCCCACATCCATCCCATCTCACCAAAGGTCTTAAATCACACCGTCCACTCAAAAGCCACAAGGTCAGACAGTTTGTGCCGCTTATTAAAATATGCAATGATGGAGCAATAAAAAAGATTTTAAATCACTTCAATATTTGCTTCAAATAGAAGCGAAAGTGACATATTTTCTCGAGGAAGTGAGTGGGAACATGAAAGTGAAATGGTGGGATCATTGTCCAGACAAACAGGCTCGGGGGGCTGAGTGGGACTGACGGAGGAACAATGGTAGTGGGTAGCTGAAAGGAGTGAGTGAGCGTTGCTGCTGCGACGGATTATGGCAGATTTGCAGAGATACCGTATGTTATTTCATTAGTGGATGAAAAGACTTTGTAAAAAAAAAAAAAAAAACGGTAAATGTTAGAAAAAAAAAACTTTCAGACAGTGTGATGTAATATGATGTAAACTGTAGTGCAATTCTGTCTGCACGTTGAAAGATCACATTAAACGGCCATGCCACTTCCCACGGTCTGTTATTAGTTCAGTTTCACCAAACTGATGTTTTCATCGATTTTTTTATTTTCAGGATGATGCCATTGAATCAGTCGCGTTGTATCTGTAGACGAGCGGTAAAGCTGTCCGTACACTTCACATTAAGAGAATGTATGCCTTTACTTGTGACAAAATGGGGCGAAAGATTTAGGCTTGTTTTGTCAGCAGCAGAGCTCGGGGGGCCATATCTTTCCTGTTGCCGTTGTTTGTTCATTTGGAAAACAGTAGCTTGTATATTTTCCTGTCATGATACGTGATTGTATTTCATCCACAAGGTGTTTTGTCAACAGTGTGTGTACTCTGTGGGATGCTGAATGCTCCACTGCCTTACAGAGACTTGCACTCCAGCAACAAGACTGTGTGAAAAACGTGTGTGTGTTGTTTTTTTTGGTGTGTGAATGTGTAAAAGTGTGTGTGAGAGAGAGAGTGAGTCCGTATGTGTACGTCTGAACAAACAGCATAAAGGCAGGATGGAGGTAAATCACTATAAAGCTGAGGCTCTCCAGCCCTCTCATTGTGAGGACTAGTCATTTATTTAACACTCAAATATGGTCCTGGGCTGTTTGGGAAGAATACATCAACTGGCACACAAGAGTCCACACAAAGAGCGGCACACTTCAACAGACAAAGAGCGAAAAAGAGGGAGGCCAAGCGCCTTTTTTTTTTCTTCCTGCAGATGAAGTGTTGTTTGTTCAGGGTGGGTGCAGGGCACCGAGTGGGACGGATGGATGAAGGGAGGGACTGACAGGAGGAGGGAGGGGACGGGGAGGGGGGGGTGTATGGTTATTACACAGTGAATCGATGCACAAACGGAGGGTGTCTGTGGGTGATAGTGGGGAGAGGAGGGGAGGTGGGGTACATGGCGGTGGGGGGGGGGGGGTTGTAAAAGGTCTTTTGTGAAAGCTGGGAGTTAATCACTTGAGCGGCACACGCCGGTTCTATGGGAGCACATGTTCTACACTGGCTCCCCTGGGGGGGAGTGGGAGTTCCTGAAACACACACACACACACACACAGAGCTGAATTTACATGTCAGTTATAATGCAAAGCTGGGTACAGGCCGAATAGAAAAGCAGAAGACCCACCCCCCTCTCCACTGAACAGTTAGCAGACCCTCCTGGCTGTGGTGATAATGCGAGGTTTGCATTTGGGGCTGGTTCATTCAAGGGCATACACACACGCGGACGCACACACATGTCTGCCTCTTCAGTTTCTCTTCTGCTGGATAGATGAGTCGGCAGGGGCCTTGCTAGAGATGGATGCATAGTTTGACCTGGCAGTAAGTAAAATCTATTGTTTCATTGCTTTGGTCTCGTGCCGGTGATGGATACTAATATCTGAGAGTGATGGTGAAGGTTGGGGTTTAGATTTAGCGACAGAGATCCATGCGCGGCAGAATAGAGGCAGTCACAGTCATGTCAGAGACTGTTTGTATCAGTGGCACAGTGGACTGCTTTGCTTTGCTCTCTTGCAAGGTGCAAATTTAACATCATGTGTCACTGCTCGACATTTTCAGTGACTTTCAGTTACTTCGCAGAATATATTTCGAGTATTATAAAGAATGAAAGAGAAAATCAAACCTGAAGCTGTGCTGGAAAACCTCCTCCTGACTGTGTGAGACTTTTATGACTGTGAGGCTTCATGCAGTTCAGTATTTACCCTCATTTTCTTCTGTTTATTTTAAATAGACTGTAACTGTCAGCTTTTAATTTTGCTTTATGACAACCACTCACACTTTTCTCTCCCCTCTGTATGCTCTCTACTCTGTCTCACTCGCTGTCTGTTTCTGACACTCCTGTTATTCTCCTCATTGTGAAATATCTGTTTTGTACAAGTCATATAGCTTATCATTGTTTTGTGGGTGATGAAAAGTGACAGCCTTGATCAGCGCTCCCGCCTTCATTCTGCATGTTTTTTTCTCTTCAAGCATGCCCATCAAACACCTCAGGAAAACGACAATGACAGCTATGTGGATCCTTACAAACAGCACTGCGCAACCAATAATTATGTTTTAGCCTCCAGTCATATGCAATATACACCAATAAGTGACTTACGGCGGGTCATTAGTCCTATGCTTTGTTGGTGTGGCCGTTATAAAATGCTTAAAGGCTGAGGCAGCTGGTTAAGGGAGCTCACAGGCCTGATCCGGCAGTGTGGAGCCGTTTGCTGCTAAGTCACCACCGAGGAGGCTTTTCCCCTGTGGGTTGGAGATCATGACTAGCAACATCTGGGGTCTGGTTGTCTCTAAAAGGGAGGTGGGGAAAGGGAATAGAGAGCATCACCAGGACTTCTGTGAATAAATGTCCTTGTGTTATAATTGAGAAACCTAACATATATACATTCATGTTCTGTGTGCTTGGTTTAATCTTTATTTTATAATTGCAGCTAATCAGTTTATTTAAACATAACATACCTATGTGGTCTCTCTATTCAATCCTCAAGTACAGTAGGAAAGGAAAAAAAACTCCAACTGTTTTATTCAGCGTTATTCAAATGGCAGAAGCAGTCTGTCAAATGTGGAGCAGGCAGAAAGTAGGTTAATTGTCAGTTTGTTTAGAGGAAGGGCACCCAAAGGGTTATTTGTCAAATTCAACGGCCAGGCCATAAATCCAGAGACACAAAGCCAGGCAGAGTGCCAAGATGTCCTTTTTTCCCCCCACTTTGTTTGTTTTGCAAATGTGAACACACCTGCTTCAACACCGCATGTCTGAACGTAACAGGAAACAATAAAATCGAGCAACCTATAAAAAAACCCCGATACGCATCAAAGAACAACTATGGCAGTGCTTTGTTCTTTCACGAAAAATTCTGCTATTTGCTTTGTTCTCTGTGTTTATCCATCTCCTCGTCTCGCAGGTTAAGCCACTGACTGAACTTCTCTGGGGTCATGAGTTGTGTCTTCCCTTCACTTCTGCGTAACTTCACCACCTGGACTTTAGCCCCGCCCTCCTCTCACCTATGCCTGCAGGACCATGGGTAGCGTCAGCAGCCTCATCAACGGCAACAGCCTCAACAGCAAACACTGCAAGGCGTCCGACTACAGGTTGAAAAAGGGAACAAACCATCACAGAAAGAGTGGAGGTTGCAGCCTTGACGGGTTGCTGAGGTGCGGCTTCACTCAGGGGGGCTCCTCGTCACACACTCATCCCTCTAAAGGCCTGTCCCACTCCCGCTCAGGACGAAGTGAAGATTTTTTTTACATCAAAGTGAGCTCATGTGCAATCAGATCACATCGACACTATAACTTTAATCTCCAAGAAATGCAATGCACATTAACATTAAACTGCACTTAAAAAACCGAAGCATAAAACCGTATCCTCTTCTGTTAAAGGTGAGCCATAAACCGAGGTCAGTGTACCACAGAGGAGGATCAATGGAAGATCATGCAGGTGGAAAAGGCAGAGACTGGGAATCAGATGTGCGACTGCAACCAAAACTGCTGCTCATGTCTGGAAAAATGACTGAGAGGGTGAACAAAATCTCACGCTTTATATCCAAAAATATGTAAAGATTTAGAGGAACAATTCAGCACTTTAGGGAAATATCTTTATTTACTTTCAAATCAAGATGGAAAATTTAACGGCAAACTCTTCTATATGGTTAATATGTAGCTGAAGCTGGCACATTTTAGCCAAGATTTACATAAAGTCTGGCAAAAGGAGGAAACAGATAGCTTGGCTCTGTGCAAAGGTAACAATATTTCTCTACCAGCAGGTCTGAAACTCACTAATTACTGTGTTGTATACCATTTGTTTATGATTTATGAAAACCAACTCTCGCTCTTACTGCTCTGACTGCAGAGTCTGGTGTAAATTGTTATCTCTGCATCGTGTTTTTCTGTAGAAAAATGCAAAATCATTACAAAACACCTATATTAGTGAGCTTTAGAGGTGGTGATAGGCACATTTTGTTGCCTTTGGTCACAACCAGGCTTGCTTTTTTCTGTTTCCAGTCTTAAAGCTCAGCTAATCTGACCAATGGCCCCTGGTTGATTCAGTTGAGCCTCCAGATCTGAAAAAAGATCAGTCTTCTCCTCTAATTCTCACAAGAAAGCAAATAAAAATATTGCCTAAAGTGTAAAACGGTTTCTTTATGAATAATAGATTTAGGTATTAACCAAGATTTTTATGTCAGTGTTCAAAGACTCATAAAATGTAGCTTTGTACCTTAATTGTCATTGGAGCCGTTGCTATGGTTATTCTGACAACCATTAAGAAGTCATACTGCATAACTGCAATAGACTTTAAAAACTAAAGTTGAGGATAAAACAGGCACAGCAGGTAGTAAAACTGGTAGCAGCCATTCCTCATAACCTGTGTTGAACCTTTCTCAGCTTATTAATCACCTCCTTCTGGATTAATGACCTAAAAACGCCTTGATCTTCCCAGAGAAGTCATGTCTGTGCCAAGAATATGTAGGCAAACTGAGACTCTGTCAACAGGTCTTTATTCCTTGGGGGCATGAAGAGGGGGAAAGGAGAGGAATAGGAAGCAGCTTTGAAAAGTCAGAGCAGAGGATCAGAGAGAAAAGAGAGAAAAGAGAGAGAGAGAAGGCCAGAGAGAGTTTGAGGGATAGAAAATACAAGGACCGGCATCCCAGTTGTGAAGTCAGTGAGAAGGAATGCTGAGCTCACAAGCTTTACCTCTTACACTTCAGCAGTAGCTCATATTATTAATATCACAGAGAAGGGCTATTCATCTTCCTTCAGACAGCGCATGGGGGAGAGACGCGGGATGCAGAGGGGAAGAAGGGGAGGACAGGAAGGAGGGGAGCTACAGTGCTGCTTGTGACGTTCTTGGACAGCACAGATGGGGCATGTGGTGTATAAGTTCATCTACGAAATGAGTTTTCTCCTTCATGACAGACTTGTGAATTTTACTCGCAACCGCTGCCGTGTGGCTTTAAACACTGTCAGACTGAAGTGAAGCTATTCTGCACACTTTACTGCTTCTATTTCTAATATGAAAATAGATAATAAGAAAAAAAATCTAGCACATGACGATATTAATCTTAAAGACAGCCAGTCATAATGTTTTCAAGCTTCAGTATGTGATCCTGTCCTGTCCTTGCATGCTGCACTCTCCATATTAGTGCAAGAGGACTTGCTTTTCTTGCCTCGCTGTCAGCTAAGATGAGCAACTGAATATAAAAACAACAAAAAAAAATGGGAAAAGCACCCCTGACTGTGTGTCATTTCACTCTTCTAGACCTCTGCTGAGAAGTCACTGGTCCGTTCCACTGCCTTCAAGCCTTTGATTCCCAGGAGTGCTTCCTCCACAGAGACGGGCCACAGCAGCCTGGACCACATCCTTTGTCCTCTGGAGAAGTCAAGGAGTCCAGAAAATAAACACAAACAAGACACCTTCTCAGGTCTTTATCTATGTTATACCGACAAACTGGTGTTTAATTTGAGATTAGTCGGTTTAAATGAGAAAATGCAGTATAATAAAATGTAATCTCTTTTCCGTTCAGGGACTCTCTCTGACTCTGGACGTAACTCCATGTCTAGCCTGCCCACCCACAGCACCAGCGGCAGCCTAAGTGCTTCCACGGGCCCTGTCAGTCACAGTGATGGCAGCTCAGCTCCTGCAAACGGCCTCAGCAAGGGAGTACAGCCCAGTTTTCCTTCATGGGTCACAGGGAATAACGCTAACCCCGACTGCAGCTACAGGGCTGGATTAAACGGCGGGGGGTTGGCGTCTACGGCAAATGGGGATGCTGGCTCCCCGCATTCTGCAGACGAGCCAAGCCCTCTCTCTGAAACTTTAGGTGGTATTCGGTCCCCAATTACTAC
Organism: Acanthurus lineatus; assembly: GCA_029814665.1. NCBI lineage: Eukaryota > Metazoa > Chordata > Actinopteri > Acanthuriformes > Acanthuridae > Acanthurus > Acanthurus lineatus. The sequence goes on from JAPZDV010000022.1 coordinate 24,919,100, forward strand.
AGATGAGTCACTGATTGAACGTTTGGAACAAAGGCTGCTGGAGAGAGAGACTGAACTGCAGGAGCTACAGGTACCAAGCTGTGACTTTACAAAAAAAAAAAAACAGCATGTGCTCTTAATCAAAATCAGCACGGCTCATCAGAGGTAACGCTGTACAACTGACTGATAGATTCTGACAGAGGTGTCTTCATCTTACAATAGGTGAGTTTTGAGGAGAAGGAAGCAGACACCTGCCAGCTGTTTGACGAAAGACAAAGGTACTGCGCCGAGGAGATGGAGGGGCTGAAGCAACGATGCTCCACAAAGCTACGACAAGCATCCCAAATGGCTGCAAAAACCCAGCAAACACTTCAGCTGCAGGTCAGGCAGCTCCAGGTCAGTCCACCTTCTTTTTTTTTCATCTCTGATTCATGATCTCCCCAACAACACAGGTGCATAGAAATTCTCCCCCTTGCACACTTGAATGAATAAGTGAAATGAGAAATGCTTGTTTGTGCAGGCAGAGAAGGAGAAGCTTCAGGAGGATGTTTCAAAGCTCACCCGAGAGAAGGATCTTATTGAGCTCAGACTGAGGTCTTATGAGACGGAGAACACACAGCTCGCGCCAACCCTTGAGGAAACTCAATGGGAGGTGAGTCATGAGTCGTACGTGTGATATCAGTTGGATGTGAATCCTTGTAGCATACAACACAATCTGGTACAACCTTGAAGACTGCTGAGGTGTGGGAACATAAAGTTATTTCATCACTAAGGGAAAAGAATCCACTATTTTGCATTACATTAAATGAAAAAACAGAAATCTGTAATGATAAAGTCAGATAGTGTAGCGACTTTTCCTCTCATGATTTCTCAGTAGTTCATAACAGTTTTTTTTTCAACATCTGAAGCAGCACATAATTTTTTTCTTGAATTGAAAACCTCTTGCTCCTACATTTGTTCTCCTCACCTCTATTGGTAAAGTATCCCGAGCTGCACTCTTAGTTCCCAAGAATTTCAAAGATGAGCTAATCATACAAATGACTCCGTCTACTGGGAGAGGGGTCAGTCATAGTGATAAACCCCCCGAGAATTATCACCAGCTGAAGGGCCATTTCTTAAAGGAGTCTGAGGGGATAAAAACAGCCAAAAAGAGAGTGAAGTTTGGTCTTACATTTTCCAGGTGGCCAGACAACAGGACTTAAATGCTAATGTTGCTCTGTGTCTGCTGAACTTCATATGCTGATAATACGTCAGCGTAATGTTTACAGACGGTTGCTCTGCCCACAAGTAGCCAAATAAATCAACTGCTGCACAGTTAAACACATCCGCAAACAGTTTTACTTATCTAAATCTTAAGCTGCTTTTTGGCTTGAGGTAAAAGTGTGAAAATAGTCTTTTCCATGCACACTTAGATGATTTAATAATAATGTTATGACATTTGGTGCACAAAACAAATTTAACAAGTTCCCAACCATTTTCTGTTTTTTTTTTTTTTATTATTAAGGGAAATGCAGAAAATCCATAATTGTAAAAATTTACATGATACTTGGTGGAGAGAAATAAATCAAAATGAAAAATAACCCCTGGAAAGCATTTAACTGCTGGTGTCGAGTAAATATCAAATGTTCAAATATTCAATCTGCCGGTTTTTGTTGTTTTATTTCCATAATTGTCTCTGTCCAAATGAAGGTCTGCCAGAAGACAGGGGAGATCTCGCTGTTGAAGCAGCAGCTGAGAGACTGCCAGGCGGACGTCGGCCACAAGCTGAACGAGATCGTCAGCCTCAGAGCGTCACTGAAGGAGAACGCAGCAAAGATGGAGATGCTCGAGCAACAGAATAAAGCCCATGAGGACAAACTCCACTCTCGCACAATAGAAGTTGAGGTTAGTGTGTTGATGATTCAATGCAGTTCGTTCAATGCCATGACGGTGTTCATTATCAGAACATGTGAATTAAAAAGCCCACACAGTGCTTTTAAGATGAAATACCTGCTATTATGCGCAACACTCAACCGTGACCTTAAGATCAATGTACGTGCTTCAGCAGACTTATATAATCAAAGGCTTTATAAATGAGTTTATTTGACACTTAACATGATTAGGCCTGTTGCAGCAGTCAAAATAGTCTTAATTGCTGCCTATGTCTGAACATTTTACATTTCTAATTCAGGTGTGCCAAAATGAACTCCAGCGCAAGAAGAATGAGGCTGATTTGCTGAGAGAGAAAGTTGGCAAACTAGAAACAGACATTCAGGGAATGAAACAGGATCTGGCCGTGGCCAAAGAGAAGAGGCTGCAGCACAGTTTGCAACTAGAGGCCCATGCCCAGACTCAGGCCTTGGAAAGACTAACGCAAGGCTCAGGCTCTCCCATCCAGGGCCAAGGGGAGGAGAACAGTGGACACATCTCCACAGAAACACTCCAGAGGGAGGTGGAGAGACTGAAGCAGCAGCTCAGGGAGGAGAAGGATGCACAGAGGAGGCTGGCCAGCAGCTTTGAGCAGGAGAGGCAAACATGGAACAAGGAGAAAGGCAGGGTCATCAAGTACCAGAAGCAGCTCCAGATCAACTACCTGCAGATGCACAAGAAGAACCAGGATCTGGAGAGGATCCTGAAGGAGCTGACAGCTGAGCTGGAGAGCCGGACAGAGCTTGGCATGGACATCAATTACAGCTCAGGGTTACAAACGTATGATGACGTTATTGCCACAGAGATTTGATGGGGACACAAACACTCACTGAAAATGAACTGGGCACATGACTGTTTTTTTTCCACTACAGATATTTATGATAAACGACACCTGAAAATCCTTCACAGTTAATTAGTGTATTAGGATTATCTAATATGTGCATAATCTAGTGTAATTTTGGTCCAGGTCACAAAAGCAATAATATTAAATATAGTTTTTTGTGAGGACACAATAGTTCTTGTTTAAAAGTAAATACTAAGTTATTAAATGTTCAAATGAGATTATATTTTCTTTTTTTTTACTGTCTAACAGGACTGTTAGTCATTAAAATCACGCATTAGTTTGTAGTTATAAACCAATTTTTAATTGTTCTTTGGTTTAGGCCGGACAATAGCTGGTCTATCCGTTTCATGATTAATGCCTGATGGTGACACTTGACAAGCATGACCATGGCCTAACAGCTGTCCCTCCCAGCATGCACATGGGCAGTGATATATCATCTATTGTGAGTCAGGGCTCTTGAACCCCTAATTTATTTTTTGCCTTGTATTTCCATGTAACTGAATGCTCCCACACTGTCCCCTTTAAGGGGCTTGTTTATGGAAAAAAATGACATCATTTTTGGAGTCATTTTAAAAAAACACACAAACACACACAAGTCTTATGATGTGAATATCCACACCGATGTCAAAAAAGTGTTTTGCACTTCAAAATTCACATTAAAAATATTTTAAACTGTTGTGAATTTTCATCCTTAAAGTTCCCCTTGAGACATGTTTTTTAAACATGCTAGGTATAAATAATACTCCTGTCTAGCTTCATTTTTTTTTACATTAGAGGTAAAGAAAAACCCTAAAAAGTGGCAGGAAGCACTATTCTGTTTATTCCATATTGAAAAATATATACATCACATTCCTCTTGTTGTGCACAACACTGCTGTTTGCATTAGGCTGACAGGTAGGAGAGCTGAGCGAGGCTGCTAGCTGGGGAATTACAGGAGGAATTCAGCCACAGGCTTCATGTTTGAAACTTAGATTGAAGTCGAAACACGTATGGGATTTAGCTGAGGAGTCTGTTGACAAAACTTGGCAACAAAACAGATGTATCAGAATGGTAAGTGTAGTTAGCATCTTTTATTTATGTTGTTTGTTTGCCTGTTACCGGCAGTGGCAGATACAGCGTTAGTGGTTGTGCTAATGCAAGCACTCACTATGTACTGAGAACATGCACTCTGCACTGCAGGTTTCAGGTTTCTTTACCCGATTGGCTTTTTAAATTGTGACGTACCAAATCAAATTTAGGGAATCTAAAATTTAGGGAAGTGCACAGAAATCTTCTTCAGTAGAGCAATGCATCTGGGGGAATGTAACGTCTCTCTAATGACAAACTTTGCAAAGAAACAAGTAAATATAATTAAGGTCTGACAATTTAGCGAACACAAACACAAGAGATATACATTTTGAGTGGAGGAGGACTGTAAATTCAATTCAACATGGAAAAAATAACATTAATCCTTATGCCTAAAACAAACAGAGAGTGGAATATTTATCACATAATCAGCATGTCAGATCACAGTAAAAAGAGAAAGTTTAAGAATCAAAACATAAAGTTTATTGCAAGTAAAAACACAGTGTGTAGGAGCTCTCCAGCCTCTCGCTGATGGATATTTCCTCCCACACACTCCTCTACAAGAAACTGAAAGTGTGTATGAGTTTAAAGTCAACATTCCTGATAAAGAAATGCACATAATACAGCGTATACAAGAGAACACATCTGACAGATACAAGGACAAATGCAAATGTCGGTATTCACTTTGTATTTCGCGTGTGTTTACAGAGAGAGAGGGGGAGATTAAAGGAGGGCTGCATAGAACACAGTAAAAGCAAATATTTTAAGAGAAAAACAAAGGAAAAAAGGATGATCCCCCAGTAATGTCTGTCTCTTTTTCACATTGTTCATCTAACTTTTGCGAGAGTTAGCTGGCAATGCTCCACTTGGAGACAAACAGTCCTTCCTAGCAGCAGCCACGACCATTTGGCGCTACTATTTTGGAGCTATTCCACTTCCCACAAGGGCAAATTTAGTTTGTGAAGCAAAAGTTTAACTACTCCGCCCACTCAATACTCAGGGGCTCACAGTAGGAGTATCAGGCAGAAATGTATGCACACACTGTACTGGTCAGGAATGTGTGGCAATCTCTGCAATGAGGCGGCTTGAGATTATTGAGCTTGCCACTATTACATTACATTACCACAGCATGTCAGGAGAGATTTGGAGGCAGACAGACTAAGTGGAACTCTAAGGTGAGGTGCTGTAACAGCCGCACTCAAACTGAAGTGTCTGATAAGTGTTTTACGGCTCTTACTCTGGGACTTAGCACAGAAAAGTGGTCAGATAGGGATGTAGCAAAGGCCAGCTGATACCGCAGCGAAGGTGCTGATGAAAAACTCCTGGAATTCAATCTGCAAAATCAAATCTAGAGCAACTTGAACACCTTGGGCAAAAAAAAAGCCTTGGTGAAACAGAAAGAATGCTGTGGTAGAATTGGAAATGAGTATCAGCGAACAAGCTAGGGAGCATTCACAGGTGATTTAACAAGCTGCAAACGTTTGCCATTTGTGCATCTTAGATCATTCGAGCATCTTTGCAATTTCCTTTTTGCTGTACACTGAAATTTTGTTTATTTGCATCATCAGATATGTTTTCATTTGGGCAAATTTCAAACAAATTTCTACTACACATTTAATGATAACTTAAACTTTCCTTTATGCATTTATGTTGAAAGGTATGTAGGTGAATACCATACCAGATTGAGAATACCATACCATATTGGACAATACCGCAGCTATAAATGTAAAGAGATACTTGTCAAATACGAAGAACTATTAATTACATAACTTTACAAGCAAATGCAGGATTTATAAATAAATATGAATGCTACTGATATATAACCAAAGCTGTCAACTGCACTCTTTGTCAATCTCTCATTATCATTCTCTCCTCCTCTTGGACCTTAATAATGAGAATATTTGTTTTCGTCTCCCGTCTAATCATCTAATTTCAGCCTTTATAGTGTTTCCTTCCTCACACAGAAGCTCTTTCCAGCTCAGCTTCTGTCATAACTAAGCTGATTGGACCAAATCAAAACTGAAATCAAATTAAGGCCCATTGTCAATGTGTGTGGCTCTGTCACTGACATGAAAGGAGGACCACACAGACGAGATAACAAGAAATTCAAAGTCGCTGGGTTGACATGAAAGAAGATGACAGAGCTGGGTGGGTGATGGGATTTCTTACTTAAAATAAGCATAAAAATCATCACCTACATTTGCATGGTCGTAGTTTGTGGTAAATAAAGTCGTCATGGGCTTTATGAAATACGAATACAGCCATTTTAAATGCACTTTAACAGCTGGATCGTTTAAAAATGATTTTATAGGCACATTAGGAAGTTACAAGGCACATAGCTTCAATATTTGTTCAATAAAAATGTACCGCTTTCGAGTGTGACACATAGACGCAGAGAGGTTTTTTGGGAAGGTTCTGATAAACATCTCTTTGAAAAAATTCAGCTGAACATACAGAGTTGTAGTCCAGCAGATGTCTCCGGGTGATTGGACAGCAGTTAGGCAGCCGTCAGAAGACACAGGGTGATAATTTAGCCCTGCCCTGCAGTGACATGATAATAACGCACTCATATCCTGCTGTGATTCTACTGATCGGCTGACAGTCAAGCACAAAAGAGCCTGAATTCATTAGTAATGGACAGGCGCATTTGTGAACCTGTTCGACATACAAAAAGGGGCCTCTCATAAAATATTCACAGCAAACAAACGTAATAGATTCACAATTTGAACAGTTGTCAGAAAAAATATCTACTCCTATGGACAGGAGTTTGAGCTTCATTACATGGACCATCCCTCACCTCTAACATTATGATAAATATTCTATACCAGTAAATAATAGATGAGTCAATAACACTGTATCATTCTCTACCTTGCCCTCATTACACACTCACATACTCAAATGTGCTATATCTCAGCCATACCCCTTAGCAATTAGCCGCTCTCAAATATCAGGGGGCTAGTTATTCAGGCATGTATTTCATATTTTTATTGGTTTATTTGGAGCCCTGCATGCAGACCAAGCTACAGCAAACACAGCCTCAGCAAATCCCCAAGCTCCTCCACAGTCAGCAAAGTAATTGGGGAGGGAGTCCCAAAGGGTCCACGCTCACTGCTGAACCCTTTGCTGCCGACAAGTTAAAATGGCAATGGAGGTAGAAAAGGAGTCAGTGTTGGTGTGCAAGTGTGTGTGTGTGTGTGTGTGTGTGTGAAGTATATAAGTACAGGAGGTGGCTTGAATACTTTGTGTGAATAGGCCCGCAGTCTTAAGAGATTCGCTGGTTGGCTGGGAAACCATCTGGTTCCCCAAACCCCCAGCTGCATCGCCCATGGTTCCCCATTTCCATGGGGATGTAAAACTCTGCCCATGGGGGGGCCTATATTGAAGCCAATTTAAGCCCCCACTGCTCAAAATTAGCTAATTAACTCTATCTTTCACACAGAGAAAAAATTTCCTTTGTAAGTAGTTGTGCCACTCTTCACAATCCAACTTTTTTATTCTAAAGCAGTTCCAACTATCACCTTGTGAAATTAGTGGGAACAGTTGAATGTGGGATAAAGGAGCCCCCTAAGTGAGTGCACAACATTCAAAGAGCACAAATACAGAAAATGTGTTCAAGCCAATTTTAGAACTTAAGGCTAAATTTAAAAATGTACCAGTCAATCATATGCTTTGTCTTCATCCATTGTAACTTCACTGATAACATTAAGCCGATAAACTCATTTTTGTTTAGATCCTATCAATTTATTTTTAACTTTTCAATTGATTCCCAAATAAATATACCTCATATTCATGGAATATTCTTTTCAGGTTCCAAGTTATTATTAACAGCTGTCTGCCATTAAAGAGAAGATGTCAGTGTGTTTGTGTTATCAAGACAGGCTGTGCATCTAATGAGATCTACTCGTGTTCACAATTTCAATTATCAAATAATGCCAAAAAGTCATTTAAATACAAAAAATATACCATAAGGCTTTAACTACAACAATAAAGCATTTCAATTTTGTACACTGACTCTGTGCACTGAGACAAAGTGATCATATCCTGATGTAATGATAAAACGAAGGTGGGTTGCGCTGATTCCATTTAGCTGAAAGAGAAATATAGAGACAAGTAATTCTTTTATCTATTCATTCTATTCTTTCATACATTTTTACGTAATCTTTATTCTTTATTTCAACCTACCGAAAAAACATTTGACTGAAGATGTCCTTCTGTGTGTTCAAATTCTAAAAGACAGTCACCTTGTTAATCCAGATGTAAATTCACTGGCATTTAAAAAGAATTTGTGAAAACAAACAAAATGTACGAAGATGCCTCCCTTACCTTTCTCTGTAACAGACTCAAACTGAGAAGCTTTTTGGGAGGTATTCTTTTCTATCTTTAGAGATTTGACTGCAAGAGAAAATACACAACCTTTAAATGTATATATAAACGATACACATATAAAAACAAATATATTCTCTTGTTTTGTGAATAAACATGAAAACTATGAAAGTTTTGGTCAGTCACTAATGCCTGATAACAAATTTACTTTGATGCCGAGCATGTAATATGTGTTAAAAATGACATTTTCTGCAATGCTAATGCTAATGCTAATGGTAATAGAGATATCAACAGTCTTCAGCCAGTTTGCCACTTTTGTCCACACCGAAATATCTCAACAACTACTTAATGGATAATGTCAAATTTTGAGCAGAAATACATGGGCCCCAGACTGTGATTCTTAATGACTTTTTTGATGCTGTATCTACCTATTTTCTATTTATTTATTTGGTTAATTAATTGAGTTAAGTTAAAAAGATAAAACCTTTAGAAACAAAGGTATATCACCGGGTGCTTTAAGGTAGATGATCAGACGACAACCCTTCGTTTAATATTTGCACAATTATCTTTGATGGCAACAGTACGTTTGACTTTATCGAGTTTAACTTTATTTAACTTTATATAACTTTACCACTGTAGCTGTCCACAGTCACAGCAGAAATCTTCGATGGTTCAGCAAAGCGGATTATGAACTCTTGAGGAAACATCCCGGTGGTCATCCAAAACGTTGTGGTGTTTCTGGGTGAATTTGAAAAAACAAAAAACATCAAATATTGGCCTTATTTCAGAAACAACAAAATAAAGCTAGCTAATAACGTTACTCACCCGTCAATTATGTTTTCTGGTGGGTGATTCTCATCGCTGGATGTAGCAACGACAACTTTTGCACCCAAAGAGCTAAGAGAGGAATCGATCATCTTCATTGACTCCCACAACAAAGAGTATGAACTCCGGTTACCTCCTGTTAAGATAAAATAACGGCAATAATACACAATAATGTTTTGTTTACGGGTTTTGGAGAAGTCAAACACCAGCTAGCGTAAGCGTCGTTGCCAAGCCAACCACTGCGTCGCATAATATATACGTCTACATCACGATTCTACGTCACCGTTGTCGACGCACGTTGTTCGTTAGTTTGTTTAGCACTTAGCAGTTAGCAGTGAACTCTACGTTTCTTCACATGGCGAATGGGTGCGAAGAAGTGTTGTTTACACGCGGAACTGGACAGGTTAGTTATAATGCACCAATGTGCCTACGATAACACATGTGAACCTTTGTAGGCGGTTGTAGTTTTATTTAAGATGATGAGCGAGGAAGCTAAGCTACCAATCAGCAACCAGTTCCGCTAACTTGGGTAACAAAGAAAGATGAAACTAAAAAAACAATTTCAAAATCATACCTGCCGTGTTTCCTTAATCCAAATATTGTAATGAAAGGTAAGGGACAGCTATCGCTTGATGAGCTTCAACATGAGCTGCAGAAAGATGCTGTACCTTGACTTCCTGCATTAGCCTCCTCAAAGTGCAGAAGATGCAGAGAGAAACACGTCGGGTCAGAAGACAGGTCAACCAAAAAAATAAGCCATAAAATTGTCCAACGTGAAAAAATCAGATTAGTAACTCTTATTGCTGCTCTTCCTCTCGTTGTCTCTTGTCTGTCTTGTTTTACGTTAAACGTAAATGATATTTAAAACACCTGATCTTTCATCCTCAGAGGTTTTTTAATTTGTTTTTTTCTTTTTCAGAGTGATGATTCGGATATATGGGACGACACAGCATTGATAAAGGCTTATGACAAGGCAGTAGCATCCTTCAAGGTAAAATAGGTGCTCTGCAGTGTAGCACTGTAACTTATTTTCATTTTCTATTAACCTGCCCATTGTATGTTAATCATTGAGTTTGCAGAATTTCAGACCTGAAAAGAATTTATTGCACCTTTCCATTGACCAGAGTGATATCTTCACATTGTTAGTCAAAAGCTCAGAAGCTTAATTTATTATCATTAATCACAAAGTTTCTGTGTTTTTGCTCAAAAATGACTGAAGTTATCAATCAATTCATAAAAAGTAAATCATTTTATTTTTGTTGCCTGATAGAAAAAAAAATAATTGTAGCAGCTTTACTGCAATGTACATGAAATGTTTGGTGTTTTTTTATACTTACGTCTCTACTCTTGCTTTATGTGCTAGACTGCTCTGAAGGGTGAAGATGAACCACAAGCTTCCAAGAAAAACCAACCAGGAAAAAAACGCAAAAACAACAAAAAGAACCAGAGCAGGAAAAGAACCAATGCACCGCCTGATAAAGAGGTGTGTTTTTGGAAATAATTATACAGATAAATATAAAGAAAGGAGCCTAGAACTCTTCTAGTTCTGTTTTATTTCTCTGGTTTAGCAGCAATTACAGTATATTTATGCCTTAACTTTAGTAACAATTTATACCTTAATCACAGTGGCAGGTTGGGGACTCCTGCTGTGCGTACTGGTCAGAGGATGGCCAGCTATATGCAGCCACCATCACCGCCATTGACGAGAAGAAGGGCACTTGTATAGTTGTTTATACAGGTTACGGCAATGAGGAGGAGCAGAACCTTGAAGACTTGCTTTCAGAGATTTCTGAGGGTGACGAGGAAACAAGTACCAAGGTAAAGGGGAAAAAGTCTTTATACATAATGGTTGTAAAAACAGTCAAGTTAGTGTACTTTACTGGATTGTATTTATTTTTTCATTATTTGTTGATTTATCAGATTACAGTGACATACCTTCAAAGGAAAATGAGTACTTCTCAGACTAAAAATGACGATATTAATAGACCTTTTTCACATGCACTTAATTTTGTAATTAGCTCACCAAGCTCACATTTTGGCACTCACTGTGAATGGTAGCTAAAGTCATTTTTCATGCAAAAATTACAATGGCAATGGGCCAGCTAATACCTGGTAGTATTTCTTCAAATTTAATGAAGTCAGACAGCATCAGCTCCTGATGCTGTTCGCACAAGGTTGTCTTTAACTCTAAAAATATGCACACCAGAAAAGAGAAGTGGGATGGAATAATAGCCAAGTAGCCTTTCACTGCCTTGGACACGCTGCCTGCATGAACAGCACATGTGCACTGCTCAACCTTTTGCTTTTAAATTTGCCCAGTTTTCCATGTAACACACTGATTTTAGCCAAAATAGGCAGTAAAGTGGTCTGTTGGACTGGCAG
>JAPZDV010000022.1:24930968-24942919 GCA_029814665.1 Acanthurus lineatus
TTTGTGCACTTTGTGGTTGTGTGGGTGTGCATGCAGCAAATATGTGTGTGTATGTGTGTGTGTGTGTGTGTGTGTGTGTGTGAGTGAGTGAGTGTGTGAGTGTGAGTGTGAGTGTGAGAGCACCGCAAGTGTGCAGGTCACAGCAGTTAAGCAAACTAACACAGATGCCCCGTTCACACAGGCAGTGTGTCCCAGGCGCAAAGGATGAGGTCAGTTGAGGTAAAGTGAGATGAATGTACATTACAATATTGGATCTTTATCAAATAATAACTACCTGAATGCAATGAAATGTAACAAATTGCTATCTCCCAGTGTAATCAATCCAAGGATTAAGTTGTAATTAGTAAGGCACTTGCATTCTACATGGATAAATTAAATTAATTTGGCTGGGAAACCAGTTTTTACCTGCGCCTTTTTGTTTTTCACCGGTTCTTGAAATAAATGTTTAGATATTTTGGGAGATCCCGCGTGAGCAGTTAGCAAGGTATAAAAAAAGGAAATGACAAATCAATGTTAAACCAATATGTCTCTGCAACCAAGGTAAACGAGGGAGAATCGTCAACAGAGGAGAGTGACAGGTCGACCACACCAAACAAGCACAAACAACAGCAACACAGTAAACCCCAAAAATCCAAAGCCCACAAAGAACCTCCTCCCATGTGGGCTCCGGGGTTCCCTGGGTTTCCTCCTGGCCCACCCCCCATGCATGCTTTCAGACAGGTAAGGAGAATGATTCAGTACCATTCCTTATTAGCTAGTGAACAAAATGAATTGCTAATTAACTGTATCCCTCATAATTATAGCTTGAGATTAACATATTAAAATTGGGATTAAGTATGAACTGAATGACCTCAGACAGCACTTGCATTATTAAAAGGAGAGTTCCCCAAAGAAGGTTGTCTAAGCCATTAAAGTCCTTTCTTAAGCAAAATAATCTGGTGTCCTATTTGGTAATTCTGAAGATTACAGTGGGGTTTTTTTTCAACCACTTTTCCTTTGTCTTTTTTGTATTCCAGCAGGGGGGAAGAAAAAAATCTAGCAGTCATGGGCCTGTACCTCCCTCCTGGCCTCCCATGATGCCTTTTGGTCCACCAGTGAGTTAAAATATATTTTTAAATCAGTTACATATGCAAAAACTACAACAGCTACTGTTTTACTTGAGGCTCCTCAGTCTACAAAAAGTACATATTTACACATCGAGCTGCTAATTTGAGAAACAACTGTCGATGTCGCACGTTGGTGATAGACAGTAAATATTGTCAGCTCTCTGCATCTGCGCTGTGATCACACTCTCTCTTCTGCTGCTGTCTCTGCCTCAGATGATGCCTCCCCCTCCACCCATGAGCCCTGACATGGTGGATGACGAGGCCTTGGGCAGCGTGCTCATCTCCTGGTACATGAGTGGATATCATACAGGATACTACTTGGTATGTGCACAGAAGCTTGCACACTTATTATGAGCTATGAAGAGGGATTTTCAATAAGTCTCTTGTATTATATAGCAAAGAGCAGTGGGCGTAAATGGTAATGTGAACGCCGTTTTGCCTTTTAGGGGAAGTTTTTGCTGTCATGCTTTTTAGCTAGAACAGCCTTTTCATCATAATAGCTTCATAATAGGTGTGAGTCCTTGATTTTTAAAAGCCTCTAACTCCTTCTTTTTCACAGGGGTTGAAACAAGGACGCAAAGAAGCTGCCAGTTGGACGAAACTTCACCACAAATGAAACAATGAAGTCAGGATTTTATAGTTTCTGTGTCTCAGGCCGCAGCAGCAGTCGCCCTCCCTGTTGTGTCTGATGTTTGTCCTCCTTGTTTCAAAAGGAAATGTTGTAAGTGAAGTTTACATGCTGTGAACAGATGATTCATGAGTTTAAAGAGGGGATTTTTGTATTCATTGTAAATAGATTAAATAAAGGTTATCAGTGCACAGTCAGTAAGTCTCTTAATATTTTGTTTTATTGGCCTGTTGCATAGACACACTGTTGTGAAGTGACAGCTAATTGGACTGTAGAGGTGTGCTGTTTGATAGCTGTTTTTTCTGTCATTAGAGGTATATTTTTCTCATTTATGTTACTAATAAGAAAAAGAGAAAATTGTTTGCAGTAAATTGGATGATGTGTACGTGACAGACTGAATGATGTGTGGTTGTAATGGCGAGTATTGTCCAGCAGAAGTCAGACTCGTATAATGTATTCAAGTTATAGGAAAATGTGGCATGAATACAAATTAGCTAGGAGGTAAAACGTATGCAGATTCACAGCCATGCAGAGAAACCCTCTCCACTTCTAATGCCGTGTCTGCTGTACACTCGCGTCTCCCGGCATGCTGAGAATTTGAGAGCAAGCCAGACTTAAGTTCTGCTTTAGTCCCTCGGGTGCTTTCCACGCAGTTAATTCAGAGAATTGTTCCAGTATATGCCTTGAATTCAAGTCCTGTTTTTTCCCCGAGGTGTTCCCTCATACACCACCCAATATAGGGCCGCATCCATCATAATGTTTTTCAGCTCACATCAGATGAGCACATATTTCAGGGTGGCAGTAGGCGAGGTTTCAGCTGCAGACAGTATGACACATTTGGCCTCTTGCGAAGATAGAAAGTTTTTGAGACATTTAAATCATTGGAGGACTTTTTTTTTTTTTCTTGAACTCATCCACAGCAGACAATCTCAAAGCAGACAAGAGAACCTTTACAGAGTGGGTAAGAGAATATCAGGATGTTTTTATACCACTGAAATAGCCACAGTAATATTGTAAAATATGTATATTATGCTTGTCTGGAATGAGAGCTGGAGGTCCATTACTGTCTGAATAACTCTGCACACCTGTTATTTAGTCATTTTTCCTGAGTTGTCCACAGAACTGATGCGGGAATGTTTGAGGTTTAATAAAGTAAGAGCAGCAGAGGAAGTAGAGTGGGCGCAAATACTGTATGCAAGTGTATATTTAGAATATAGAAAAACACATGTAATTACAGTGGGAACAGCCACAATCATCCTCCTTGGTCTGCAGCACTTTCATTCCACGAAAAGGAATCCGAAACTGATTTCCCATATTTCTCTTACTGGTGATTTGCTGCCTGCTAACACCCACTCCTTCTGTTTTAAACTGGTGGGCAATTGATCATGTACTGTATGTGTGTTTGAGGGAGAGAGAAAAACAATAGGATTTTGTGGCACGATGTAACAGCATGGTTGTCTCCTGTTTTTTTTTTGTTTTTTTTCATACCATGTGATCTTCCTCCAGCTGCTCCACGGCCATTGCTTTCTGAGTGAAGAGCAGCCCCTTTGTTTGTGCACTGACTGTGGTCGGCATTTTATAGCCCACTGTGACTGTGCCAGTGTTGACTGCTGTATTTGATTCTCACTCTAGCAGCCGCTTTTGTTTTGTTGTTTTTTTTTTGCCCGTCGCTGTGTATTTGTGTCAGCAAAAGCGAGAAAACAGGAGGAAGAAAAAAAAAAGAGGGAGTGCAACAGGAGAAAATGTAGTTTGTGGGATTTACAAATAGAATATGCACTATAAACGAGGGGGCCGATAAAGCAGACCTATCTTCCCCCCACAGATGGGTTTAAAATCTGCCACAGCAAAGCCTGCGCATAAGCCCATTGCCTGCCTGACTCTGCAGCAAACTGAGCTGCCTGAAGGGCTCGGTGGAGCCCAGCGAGGAGTTAAAAGGGGGTCAGACCTAGCTTGGGAAAGCACTGTTCCCCCCTCTGTGACTGTCTACCCCCTACTGACCAGAGTGGCATGAGGCATGTAAACATAATCTGCATTTCACATAGTCCCTTCTAGGAAACAGACAGACATCCAAGTGAGATCTCATTGCTGCATGAGTTTGGGAGCCTTCAGCTATTTGCTCAAGCTCCCGACATCAACAAACATCCCGCTGTTAAATAAGAGACTGGGGGGTGGGGGGGGGATTAGAGAAATGGGCTGCACAAGCCGTTTTTACTTTTTCCATAGAGACCAAGCACCTCTTTGAAGAACTGCAGTCATCAATACGTGTTTAAGATGGTGGTGCAAATACCATTAACACCAGCAGAGGTGGGTAAGTGTTCTGTGAGACAGGAAAAGACAGATTTGGACTATTAGGCATAGTTTGTTAAGACTTCAGTCTGTGCTAAATCACTGGATTAAAGTGTGTGCGAGACTCTGTTTCGCGGTAAATGAAAGACAAACTGTAGCATGGAAAATGTATCACTCTTCATATTTTTTTCTTCTGTTCCAAAGAAAACAAACAGACACTAAATTTAGATTTTGTGATTGGCAGACAGACAACAGATTCCAGTATCAAGGCAGTTTGTGATTCAGACAGAAATGAACAAAACATGCTCACCATCAAAACATGATACCAGAATCCAGAAAGTGGATTTTCAGACTTAATTGCCCACCCAGTGTCTAATCAAAGCAGATATATTATAAATAGGAAAATCACAGTAAACAATTCCTCGCAATTACACAAACCCTGACGTGCAGTTAATATATTGATTGCCAACCTTGCTTTACCAAAGGCTTTTTAACTTATTTATGACTGTTGCTACCTTTTGATTCCTCTCTGTTTTAATGACTTTTACTTTATTTTGATAGTTTCATATTATACAATGGGTCATGACCAGAGTCCCACAGCCTCTGAATGTGCAGAAACTGAACAAAAAGAACTTTGTTCAACGATTGCTTTTTTGCCAAAGAATAGTTCTTGAACTGAATTACCCGACTGTCACTGAAAATGTGTAAGAAAGCAAAGAGCTCTGACATTGAAACATTTCAGACAGGATATACAAAGTCTCTGTTGGTAGAAGGCTGCGGGTGAGGTTATGGTTACTTGATGCTTTCAGAATGAGCAGCCAACACACACACACACACACACACACACACCTACCAAGAGACAAGCCTGGAAACTTAATAATGTAAGAATCAGAGCTGGATGTGAGTCTTTGTAACTGAATAAAACGTGTCTTTTTAAGGGATTGTATAAGCAGCATCACCTTGTGTCCTGAGTGAGCCGGCAGACCTCCGTCACTCCCCGTGTGGACGACACCTCTGCGTCAGTGAGGCTGATCCTCGATGACTGTCTGACCTCTTAAAAATTCCACTAACAGCAGGTCTAGTAAAGTGCAGCCACTGATTTTTATTCAAATTCCTGCTGGATCTTCATGCTCTGTGGCAATGCTCATAAATACATTATACTGTGAAAGCAAAGCCCATTTCAACCTAATAGACTGCATTATTGGTACTAAAGAAATGGGAATATGCAGAGGCTGATGAGAGGTACTTTATTTTAATCATTTTGGTTGATGCAATAGGTCATATTCCGGGTTACATGGTGTCTGAATATGCATAAGATATATAAAAAGAGTTCTGTTGAACTCTTTTTGCCACGGACTAGCTCTTGATCTGAACTACCCCAAATGTCACTGAAAAAGAGGAGGAAAGGTCCATTTTGACTAATGGCATCCATTTGAATATGTCACCTAAGATAAAGGCCCCAATTTTCTAACTTTCTTTACATACATTAATTTTTAGCTAATTTAAACTATAAAAAGCTGAAAATATAAATTCAGTATGGTGAGTATTTTCCTATAGTGGTTCTAAATGCTTTTACTTTGACATATGTCTACTTAAGGACATTTTAATGGCATCTTTGGAGCGCAAAGGGTTAAATTAATTATAAATTCCAGCAAAATATGTAAACATTCTTATATAAAATACAGTCCAAAAGTTGAAATATGAAAACACAGTCATATAAAAGTGGCCAAATTTGTAGGATTTTTTAACATGTAGGCTTTTTTGGACAAATCTTTTATATTTAAAATGTACAGACAAGAATAATAACTTAAAAAAAAAACTTTATGCCTGAAAATGTTGGTAACAGAAGTGACATCTTGGGCACATGTGGTTTCACTGAGTCGCACAAACAGGATTACAGCAGACATTCTTGGGATATTGCAGTAGTAAATCTGAGCAGAGTACACAACACTCATCGCCGGTAGAGGTCTCCGGATGCAGGACGGGACAGGACAGGACAAAGTTGTGTCTCCGCCGCACCGCATGCGGTGTCATCGTGTCGCTGCTGGACGCGCGCGCAGTGTTTGGAAAAGTGAAAAGTCAGCTGTGAAGGAAGCGTCTGTGTTTTTTTTTCTCTCCCAGTTTGTGGACTTGTTTCAGCTTCGACTCCCAAACATCAGAAGAAACACCAGTGTTTTGTTTGTTTGATTCGGTGTTTGACTAAATCTCCTGGGACTTTTTCTCCGGTGGGGGCGCGTTTTTTTTCCCCCGTGCCGCTTATATCAGCGATAGGCTGTTTGTCACTTTTTTTTTCGAGGCGACTTCTCCTTTTTCTTTTCCTTTTTTTTACTTCTTTGCGCTCACTTTTTTTTTTTGGTTGAGTTAATACGCTCTGCACAGGACTATCTGTGAAGTTGGCAGGAAGCGGAGACGATGTTTTGCCGAAATCAAACAGCGAGAGCCACCGTCGCCCGCGGCTCTGCCCTTGAAATGGAGATACGGCGAGGGAAGTTCAGAAAGAGCGTTTTCCTGGACACATCACAGGTAAACTCTGATTGTCCGCCAGTTATCACCACCGTCTCACAACACACACACACACACACACACACACACAAACACAAGCCATGGGGGATTCTCTGTTTACAACTTTGACTGATCTCTCTCCCTCTGCAAACTTATTTTGGCACGCGTTTAATCTTGTTCTGAAGGCATTTAGGAGTGCGCTTCGCTTTGTGCGGCATTTTAATTACATTGCACCGGGGAGCCGTGCTGTTGCGTTCAGGTCCTCCTAAAGCTCTTAATTGCTGATTTCCAAAACTACTTTGCATCTTACACTACTCTTAACAAACAGCAGTAATATTCCTACAGAGACTTAAAAGAGTGTGTGTTGGTACCCAGCGGTGGGTTTAAAGTTGCTTAAATGTGCTCAACGTTATGTTCTGTCTCCCATGATATTTGTTTATTATCCCTGTATTGTTTTAATATTGATGCTTGCACCTTTAAATGGTTATTGCGTGACATTTGGTTTTCACATGAATCATTTTTTAATTGCATAAAATCCATTATATCTTTGTAGTTTTTGTGTTCTCAAGAGATGTCTCCTTCCCTTGGCAATCACCATGTTCAGCTGTTCACCAACAGTTTCTTTAAATACTGCAACCTTTTAAAAACTGCACATCTGCAAAACACTTGGATTTTTAACCCCAGGGGTCACTTGTTTGTCTCTGAAGTTGCTCTAGTTTGGACTGCAGCATGTGGACGGTCACCTGCCTGAGAGCAGTCAAGAAAAAAGAAAAAGGGCTGCAACCTAAAGTTGAGAACTAGGTCAGAGGTGCAGCTTGTGTGTCCCTCTCAGCTGTTTGTCACTGGATTTGAACTGCTGCTTTTCATGCATGTTTGCCTCTTCCTCTCTGCAAAGCTCCCGTGTCAACATCTGCTTCGTGTTAGCCACCGTTTGTCGGCAGAGCAGACAGAAACGACTTCTGATCTAACCTCTAATTATTTTTACTCACAGGCCACTTTAATACTGTTTTGATGGAAAGTCCTTTTTCTGTCTTACTCCTTTCTCTTTCTCTCTCTCTCTTTGTCTCACACACACTTGTCTGGAAGCCCTGGGCTGTTTGTATATTACTCTGGTTTAACTTTAGAGAGCTGGTACTTGTATTTTGGTTATTTAGTCAGCTATATGTTCTTTTGTTAGAACTGTTTGTGGCTGTTAAATTAAAAATAAACCCACATTTTAGATCTACACAGGTCTGGATGTTCACAGAATTGTCTTCGTAACACTAGACACACATAAAAAGAGGGATGTGTGTGTGTGGAAGGGGGTAAGATGGGGGGGTGCAATGGTAAGAGGATACTTAAGGAATGTTAATGGTGCCATACAGCAAATGGAAAAGATAGTGTATTGATCCCATCTCTCTCCTTCCCTCTTATGAAACTCTTTTGCTTTTTCACCCTGCCCATGTGTGTGTGAGTGTGTGTGTGTGTGTGCAGGCATACACATTGTCAGCTTAGGGGTACTAGCTGTTTATAATTCATGTCACAGGAAAACACCACTAAACCCTTGGGAGCCAGGCACACGTCGGCGTATCGATCTGCAGTCAGAATTAGCCTGATGTCTGAGCCGCGTGGGTTCATATCCGACACACGAGCCGGTGAAGACCAAAAAGCCCGAACACATCCTGGAGCTTCGGTGGAGTCGGCGTAGTTAGGACAACAGTTACTCAGGCAGGAGTGACTGATGCCGTGTGTTCTGCTTTATTTTGAGATGTTGTGAGTCGATGATTATCAGCTGAGAGTACAAACAGAGTGAGAAGTTTTCCTCAGAGGCTTTATGATAAGAGAGATCAGCAGGGGCTCACAATTTATGATCATTTCTGTATTTATTAGACCAGCAGGGTTGGGTTAGGATTAGGGTTAGATGAGGAGAGAGCAGAGGTGGAATAAGGCCGACTGTTCTTTATGTTTATTTTGTCGAAAGACGATAAAAAAAGAGGAGTGACCGGGCATCTGACGACCCATCACATTCATCTTCCAATCACGCTTCTCACAGATATTCAACCCCCATTACTCTCCCATGTTTAGTCTCCGTATTGGTTATTTATCAGGGTAAAGACTTCCTTTCCTTTCACAACAACAATCAATGCTTCCTTAACTGTGTAATCTGCTCTCAGCTGCTTCTCATACAAGATTAATTTGTGTCTCCGCCTTTGTTGCCAATGCTAATGATCCTCTTTTCAGAGAGCAGGACTTTCCTCCGGCTCTCTGTGTGTTAGGACTCTCTCAATGCCACCGTGGAACCAATCTGTGGCATTTCAATGAAGCAGGCAGCCTCAGTGTGAAAGCACCCTTTTTTTACCGTGCCAAGGCATATCACATTTGTGCGTTTGTGTGTGTGTGTGTCCATTTGTGC
Organism: Acanthurus lineatus; assembly: GCA_029814665.1. Classification (NCBI taxonomy): domain Eukaryota; kingdom Metazoa; phylum Chordata; class Actinopteri; order Acanthuriformes; family Acanthuridae; genus Acanthurus; species Acanthurus lineatus. Next base: position 24,939,883 of record JAPZDV010000022.1, read on the forward strand.
CAACACTTGAGCCTCTTATGTAAATGTGTGTAAGCAAAGGTGGTGTCTGGAATTTCTGTCGGTCATTGAAACGTTATCAGAGAGTGAAATGCACAAACAGCTGATGGAGAATGACTCTGTTGGACCGAATGCAAAGTAAGGACGAGTCTGTTTTGCACACCGCTTGTATATGTGTGTGTGTGTGTGTGTGTGTGTGTGAGGACCATTAAAATGTGTATTTGGTATAGAAAAGATACAGGACAGGACTCTTTCTACATACATCAAACTCAAAATACTTACAGCTGTGAACTATGCGTGTGATAATGTCATAAATTTATCATTTTCTTCTTTTCAATGGAGTCAAAAGACACTCGTATGCTATGGGTGTGTGTATGTGTGTAATTATGTCTGGAGGCTAATGCCATGAGCCTAATTTTTGTTAATTAAATGACTGCTATCATTAATCTAGAATCTGCAAATCCAGACTTTGGTGCTTTAAGTGCCTAGTTATGGCAAATATGTAAATAAAAGCCTTAAATGTTTAAATTATTCCCAGGCATTGGATGTTTAGACATAATTATATCCTTTGCGGGATATTGTTTCCGTGCGAATGGGATTCAAACGCCTCAGCATTATCACGAGAAGTCCTGACAGTCTGTCTCGCTGTGTTCTGACTCCACATCCTCAGAGGTCCGCCGGTGCTTAATCATTCTGCTGTGTTCATATCAAAAAAATTGACAGGCTAATGTGGTCAGAAAGTGGAGGGAGAAGGAGGCGCGGAGCGAACGATAACGTGCTCATACAGCATTAGTCCAGAAATCCATCCTGCAGCCGTCCTGTCGATCCCCCCCCCCCTCCTCCGCCTGCTGCTCTCGGTGGGAGCAGAGACGACATCTGCTTTCTGCATCCCTCCTCTCTGATTCACAAGGCCACCAGTGTGTCTCGGTCCCCATCGGCCCTGCTGTTTCAGCTGAAGCCACCCAGGCATGCAGTGGGAGCTCGGGCTCGTGTGGTTGTTATTGTGGAGGTGGGAATGGAATGTCCTCTGTTTCAACGCTCGACTCTGCATTATGTTTAACTCCATGATGGCCCATACTAGTCCACAACGCTGTGGTTACCACCAGTTATGCAGGGCCAGGAAGTGGTTAGACGTATGTGTGTGTGTGTGTGTGTGATGACACACCCATCCACCCACACTCTCTCCTGGCCTGCAGGAGTGTGTGGCAAGGTCTTGAAGTCTGCCATTTGTGTCAAGTAGAAGCTTTAACAGCTCTGGGCTGTGGTTCGGTTGTTTTTGGTGCTTTGCCCTCCTCCGCCCTGAAGATCCACACACTTTCACTCAAACTGAACACACTGGTGGCTTCGGTGAAGTGTCGGGTACCATGGGTGTTCCCTTTGCTCAGCATGTTTTACCCACCTTACAAAGAATGTGTTGGTCACACCTGTGATGCATTTAATTCCACCTTGAAAATCCAGTAATGTGATTTTTTTTTAACATGTATGCAAAGTCATACATTTGCAGAATTATATATTTAATATTCTGATCTTTCAGATATGAGGAATAGTTGGATTTCCTCATGGAAACTGATGCTTTCTGGTGTAATCCTCTCCAGTCTGAGATGTTACGTGACTGATATGCTTTTCCCAGATGCTTGGATGTATGGTTTATAGTTCACAGAGCCAGACCTTGCACTGTAAGCAGCCTCATGCTCAGCAGCCTCTCAGTGTGGCTTCTGCTAGTGTTTAATGTGGCCTGGCAGAAAGCTGTGATGAACTAAACCTGTTTGTGTAAGCATATGTTTGCCTTCCCGCACACACAGAGGGAGAGAGAGGTCGTATGGATGTTACCAGGACGACACTTTTGCCAGCAAAGAGGAAGCACCTCAGTCCATGAAGCCATTGAGAACAGAGCTGTTTTCAAGGAATGCCAAAACTTCCCCTTAGTCTCCTTCTTCATTCAGCTCTGTGTACCCAGAAAACAATGAGCCATCGCTGTGCGGTTGCCCAAAACCAAACCTCGTGCTTGGGCATGAAATGCCAGGCAGAGGGGCCCAGGGAGAGTCTGAAAGGGTTACTTTGATCATTTTTAAACTGGACACTATTTTCTCTTGTTTATGTGTCCGAGTGACTATTGGAGACAAATTTTTTTTGAAAATGGTTAAGTATCGAGCAGATGGAGCTACAACTAACAGCTGCAAACAGTTGCAATGGGGCAACCATGCACCAACAATGTACACCCACTAAAAGTTGTTGTTTTGACATTGACGGGCTCAGATTTGCTGTTCTGAGTGTCTGACAACATTGTGGAAAGGATCCCTGTAGAGATAAATCTTTCTGTAAAACAATGAGATTTTTTTGTTGTTTAACCAGAAACAACCATTATATCATTCTCGTCAAAGCCACAAGACTCTATTCACAGAAACAGCAATTTAATCATCATAAAAACAGCATAAAAACAAGCTTTTATTCAACAGAAAACTGTCTTGGTCAGACTTTTTAGTGTTCCAACAATTGTCAGCTCTGGTTTTGATTGAAATAAAACCTTAGTTCATTGAGTTAAATGTGGAAATATTCTGGATTTAGGCACTGTTCCCCCCCTCCTGCATCTCTTAAGTCCAACTCCTCTCTTATTTCTCCCATCATATTTTCACATCTAACTCAACGAATTAAGGGTTTATTTTGACAAGACCACAGTTAGTGGAACAGTGGAAAGACAAATCAAGATGGTTTTGGTGAGTTTTGTTCTTAGTTCCTGTCATGTTTGAGTGAATTGTGTTTCACAATGATAAAATTGCTGTTTATTTAAATAGATTCTGGTGGGTTTTGATGAGAGATCTGTAGTGACTGTTTTTATGTAAACAAAAAGGATCATACTCTTGAAGAAAAAGTCATGTCTCTTAAGGGATCCATTACAGATGTTGTCAACAAGCTTTCTTAGATAGCAAAACATTTTGCAACTCCCTCTTGCTCAACACTGGGTCTATTCAAAAAATTTGTTGTCCACATTAACATCTTGTTCACAAAAACATTGAAGAAATGGGGTCTTGTTGGGTAAAAA
>JAPZDV010000022.1:24943019-24984823 GCA_029814665.1 Acanthurus lineatus
ATTGTGTTTCACAATGATAAAATTGCTGTTTATTTAAATAGATTCTGGTGGGTTTTGAGAGATCTGTAGTGACTGTTTTTATGTAAACAAAAAGGATCATACTCTTAAAGAAAAAGTCATGTCTCTTTAGGGATCCATTACAGATGTTGTCAACAAGCTTTCTTGGATAGCAAAACATTTTGTAACTCCCTCTTGCTCAACACTGGGTCTATTCAAAAAAATTGTTGTCCACATTAACATCTTGTTCACAAAAACATTGAAGAAATGGGTAAAAAAAAACAAGAGTTGATGCATTTCACAAGTAGCTGAACATCCACAGCATCCAGAGCTGCCTGCATGTCGAACACTGCAGGGGAGCCGAGGAGATGCCAGGGGAAAAGTTTACCCCTGTCAAGACCCCTTCTCTCAAACAAAGCTCGACCACCGGAGCTTTGTGCTTGGAGGCTTTCTTGGTATGTTGAGGGATATTTTAACTAGCAAATGTTTAACTTCTTTTATTACCCAGTCTCTGTGTGTACATGGTCTCGGAGCACTTTTTCCCCACTCAGCCTCTGAGTGCTTGCACAAATGAAAAATTGTTTAATTCCACTTTCTTCAAGCCGTGAGTAAAATTCTGCCAAAGTCCTGCTATTGTTCCCATTATAATGACTGCACTGTTTGCATAATAAGTTTGGTGAAAGAGAGAACAAAGCTTTATTGTAGAAATCAAAATTTAATAAAGATTCTTACTTCTCTCACTGCTGAACTCATATACGCACATTCTTTATCTTCTCACGCAGCAAGGCAAGGTTATGTTGTAGTTTATTATTTAACACAAAAGAAATTAGTTTGAAATGAAAAATTCAATACATAAAGTACAATTCATGTAATGTCCTTCCTGTTACGCAATTAGAATCTATACCTCTGTAGATATTGTTAATTTTTATTGAAATCTCTCTGAGCAACAGTTGATGATCTCATTTTCAGCTTTCTGTCGGGGCCTCAGAAGCTCTGAGAGTCTCTTTTCTTTCCTGTTTCATAAGAACGACACTCACGCCCACAACGTTAACGTCACAGTTAGCACTGACCCGTCTGGTTTCCTCCACAGACTCAAGGACGGCGTTTTTCCTTCACAGCTTTATCTTATCCGAGCCTCGCCGGCCGGACACGCTGGACAAACTGTTTAATGCCCGGCTGGGTGTCACAGTAAAACTGGCATCGTGAAGGTTAAATTTAATATAAATTATATTGCATGTTAGGATTTCTTCTGGTAGTTTTTTTTTTTTTATTTTAAGCAACGCACATTATGTTTTTACTATCTTCGTTCCCAGATTTACTGCTCGGTCGCAGTGTTCTGATGCCATTCAGTCTTCCTTTCATTTTCAATCCTGGTGGCTGTAAATAGATCCAGAGTTTACTGCCTTAGTGTGAGAGCCATGCATGTTTTTAGGGCATAAGTGTCTTGGCTTTGGTATGTGGTTAGTGGCTTGTGTCTCTCCATGTGGCAGCTGGTGTCAGGGTGCAGTTTAACAGCTGAGGGTCTGCTGCTGCTGCTGCTGCTGATGGTGCAGGGAAGTTAAACTCCACCCGACCACAGTGCATTCACTCGTAGATTAGAGAACTTCACTCTGAACAAGGACTTAACAGAGATGGCAAAGACTGATCAAAGACACGAATGTACACACACACACACGCACACACACACACACAGGATGTGAGTCACACATATTGTCTTTTGCACATGACTGCATCTCCATGTATTCCTGCACGTTTAAATCCCTCCCTGTTTTTTTCTGTGATGATTGAAAGCTGCGTTTTTGAACTGATTAGTCATTCATCATGATAACTGCAGTTTGTCGGCCCCCTGTGTCACACACACACACACACAGACACACACACACACCTTCAGACAGTGACTAAGCAGCAGTGTCTCCTTGGGCAAGGTCCGTTGCATATTCACAGACATAGACGCTCTTTGTTCACACCGTCCTGAGCGAGGCTGTCACCGGCGATGACTCGGTTAACAGAAAGATGGAGGTGGCGTAATCACTGGATCCTCTCCCACTCTCCCAGATGGGAAACTTCCTCCATGCATCATCACACCTGTCTCATTCACTTACTACCTTCTGTTAGCAAAGTAAACCTGAGTAATCCAGAAAGGTTTCTGTGCAAGTCCCTTCTTGTGTCTCTATTTTTTTTTTTCTGTGTAACACTGAAGAAATTTCACAAAGGAGGGATTTGGGTTTAGCTTTTTGTCGTAGACTAAGCTATCCGAGACAAATTAAACAGTGCTGAGCATGAGTAAAAGAGCCATAAAATAAACTGGATTAGCGCTTAAAGGATCTAATACTGTAAACTGTTTTGTTTTCTATTGTCACACCATCAGTTGTGCGCCTGCATCTTCTGCCTCTGTGAGCTTTCATGTCCTTCGTTCTCCCCAATCTATCAAACGTCACACCTCCCTTCCCCAGGAGAGCCACATTATGTGGGCCACATCACTTCTTTGAGGCCAAGGTCCCCTGATATCGCAGGGATATTGGTCTTTTTTTGTCATGCAGAGTCGGGCTAACCCACTTTCCTGATCCAGATTACACAAAAGAAGTCCTCTGTTGTCTCCTCTAGACAGACACACAAGATTATGTTTGTTTAACATCCCTTTATCGATAAATCTGTTTTTTTTTTTTGCTGTTTGTCTTTGTGAACACACCCCACCAGAGACCTTAACCATAACCTACTGAGCCTGGCGCTAACAGACTGTAAAACAGAACATGAATACCTCACGCTAAAGGTATCCTCTTCCTGTGAACAGAAGACCTCCACTGCGCTCTGCTCTGTTAAACATTGACAAAAGACACACAACCACACACACACACACACACACACACACACACAGATTCTTATGTGTGGTTTCATTTACAGTCCAGGACACTAGTTGTCAGCCCCTTTTGACTTTTCACAGAGGGCTCAGAAACATGAGAGGGTTTGTCCCCTCGTGCAGGAGGCCATTTTTGGACACACATGCCATAATAAGTACTTTGAGAAATACTTGCAAATAATGGTATTTTTGCAACTTCATACATAGTTTTTTCAGTTTTTGAGTGTTTTTCTTTCTGTTTTTTTTACTTGCTTTATTTCCTGTCTTTACTCTTAATGGAATTTTCTGTTTTTTTTTCTTTTTAACCTCCCTGCTTTGACTCAGGTTAAAGAACACATATACAATAGTTAACTACAGTTGAAAATACTGATAATTCTTGACAGCAAGGTGGCATGTATTGAGATAGGCAGCGAAAGTCACTTTGCACTTTGTGTGAATCCGTTACAACAGCCTGTCCTCTAAGTTCAGCTTGTAACTTCACCAGGGACAAGTCATTAACCTTCAATTCCACACAGTCATTAAGACTAAAGAACACGGGGCATGTCTGTGTCACACTACATGCTTTCCACTTTTCTTTCTGTTCCAGTCTGTTCTCTCGTTTTTTGCCCCCAGACAAAAAGGCTTTATCCCTTGCTCCTATACATCGCATAACTACCTGACGTTATTGTGAAATAGATGGAGTCAGGGCTTCTCTTTCATGCAGAGGAATCCACCATGAAAGGAATCTATATTGAGGAATGTTAAGAGGTGTGTGTGTGTGTGTGTGTGTGTTGGATAGCTTTAACGTTCATGCCTGTTCTTGCACTGATTTAGCCTGTTTTTTCAGGTACAAAGTGATGCACTCACACTTATACCTACTGTAACTGTTTGTGAAAAAACAAGAGACTCTGGTTGTTAAGTTGATCTTTGCAGTTTTTACACTGCAGTTTTGTCTTTTTCACACAAAAAAAGCTCTCTACTCTTTGCACCAAACAGTTTAGTGCGGCATTGAGTCTAAATTCAGAGTTCCATCCAGGATAAAAGGAGTTTTTATTTTGCAGCACAGCCTGGCAGCGAGATCAGATGCATGTGTAGAGAAGAGAGGGCAAAGGGGCACAACCACCAATGATGTTGCTCTCAGTTTTGATGATGCCGAGCAGGTGTTTGACTTTATGAGAGCAGATGGGTCTATTATGCATGTCTGCCTTCCCTGCATGTTGCATAGTGCACTAGTCCTTGCCAGTGCGCCTGTGTTTTAATGTGTTTGTTTACGGGGCCCCGGTGGCAGACGGTGCGATATCAGATCTTGTTGCATCGTTGTGTTGTTCCTGCTCTCTCAGCAATTATATTTTATCGTGGCTGTTGCTAGTTTTTCGTTATTGCCCACCTCAAGAAAAAAAGAAGGAGATTAGCTTGTCTATATGTTTACTCAAGTAGATCTGGACGCTTAATCACCTGCGCTGAAGGTGTGAAAGATGCTGTGGATGCTACTAGGCTATTAAATGTAATGGTAGACAAAATAAACTTCTATAAAAAGGGACTTAAATGTGGAAGTAACAGTCATATTACAAAGCAATCTGGCTGCATTACAAGAGGTCTGGCAGTCAGCCTTTTAAAATGTGGTAGCGGCATAAGGCAAATCATCAGTGTCCAGATTAGTTAGTGCATCTGTTAATAAAGATGTGGAAATTTTTTAATGTTTTTCATTTAAAATAGTCTAAAAACATTACAGACCACAGCTCCGACCAGAGGAAAACGAGTAAAGAGGTTATTTGAAAAGCAAAAGCTTCAATAAAATTGCTAGTTTTCTCATTTTTTTTGTTTTATATCTTTTTTTATTTGAATATGTTTGAATTTTGGACTTTTGATGGGACAAAAGTAAAACATGAAAACATCCCTGTGAGCTGTGTTGTGACATGTAGTAAATGAGCATATCTTTAGTTTATCCAACATGTCATTGCTTTACAAATTGCCTCCCTACCTATATGTATATATGTATGTGTAGTACATGTGTATGTTATGTCTGTATATGTTATACAGGCTCTGCTCCCATGAGGGGATTCCCCAGAGTTGTGACCAGCCGGTAGTTTGAAAAAAAGAAACAGCTGACTCAGGGATGTTTGAGGCTGATGTTTTGTGCAGTAAAATGGAAAAAAAATTGTCTGTTCCTGAAAGCAAGACAACTGAAATAACACCAGCGAACATTTCCATGGAATATCATTTTAATGCTAAATTTAAAAAGAAACCTGAAAAGGAGCAGAAAATGACTGAAACATGTTAGTTAGAAACAGAAGACAGTTAATGAGGGTTTGGCTTGTTAATCTAATCTTTAAACAAAATCAATGAGCTGAATGGTTCTCACATATTGACACCATGTTCAGTACTTTGTTCATTCAATATCCTCATTAGACTTTGTTCCCTCTCGCTCTCACCAGAAATCACTAAACTTCAAAGATGCTCTGCTCTTCACTTTGAATTATGATCTCCTCGTTGTCTTCTCTGCAGATGTTTAGATCCTTGAATTGTTTCTGCAGATGTTTACATTTATGGCTGCAGTTTTTTGATTTGACCCAGACAGACTTTTACTACAGGCAGCAAACCTCTTGGTTGGAGCTACCAAACACATTTGTTATGGTTTGGAAGAAGTGACCTCATGCCAAATAAAAGTGAAAAATTTCAGTTGTTACAAGTCTGAATATTTATAAATGGAACGATGAGTTTTGTTTTGTCTCTTTTTGTCTCTGTCTTTCTCTTCACTGCTCACTTCACTTTCATCATGTCTGGTTTAACTTAAAAAAATAAAATCTGAGGAATCTTCGCTTATCGACTCAAACATTCAGTCTTTCCTCTCATAAGACTTATTTAACAAATTACTATTTTTAATACAACTGTTACCATTGTAATAATACATTTTGGTGCATATTAACTGACTGCTGAACAGTGTTTCACATTGCGGTACATTTTGCTGTGTTGCCGCTTCTGCTCTGCAGAGGGAGCCATTGCTCCATTTCAGCTTCTGCAGCAGCCAAACACACCCCTTCCTCTCCTCTTACTCACCTTTACTTTACAGCTTTGACATTAATTTTTTTTTTCTTATCGCCTTACAATTGTTGGTAGTAATTTAAGGAAAACATACACATTTTTTAAATACCAAATGAACCGGCTCGATGTACATATCCTCTCCTGCTCCTCATGATATTGCACAGCCTGCATCCCTGAGGGAAGAAATCGATGGAGATGAATTGCCTAACGAGTAAGTTTCTCTTTCACTGGGCTGCTCGGTTCCTCAGAGTGATGAGATGCTGCAGTCTCCAGTGACTGGCTGAGGTAGCAATCCTGAAAAGTCAGCAATAATTCCAGGAAGCAGCAAGAGAAGGCTGGTGCTGCTTAATCCTGACATGCTGCTCAGCTGTATGTATGAGGATGAATGTATATATATATATGTGTATGACTGAATCCCTGAGCCTGTTTTCCCTTCATGGTTAACAGTATAAGAGGCTGTGTTGAGGAATAAGACGTCTCTTTAAACCAGGTGCTAAAAAGACTCCATGTTCTGTTATCACTGTGTGTGTGTGTGTGTGTGTGTGATGAGGCTGGCTACTCCCCCAGACTGTGACGCATACTTGCTCTTCTTCAATGCAGGATTTCCAGTAACAGAAGAACATCAGCTCCACGATTTATGTCTCCGTGTCCAACATCTCAAGTACAACATTCCTCAAGTTTAGATCACAGATGCAGAGTAGGACGTCGTCTTCGACACGCATCACCGTAACACCCCCTCTTATCTCATCTTAAAGTAAAAGTTGGATCATTCAGATGTTACAGGCTGAAACTGATACACCTAATAACAAGGTAGACCGTGGATGAGATTTACAACGTCATTACTGCGTCTCTGTGTCTGAGTTATGACCGCGTCGCTGTCAGCGCACATTTTTCATGCTCTATAACTTAGAAACTGACCTCCAGGGGGATTTCTCTCATGATACGTCTGGTTTCACAGCTCATCACGCGCTGCTGTCATCGAGTCGAACAGATGTGACCCAGTGGCCGCCCGTGACACAGCCGTGTAATTGAAGTCCTGTGGCATTCAGATCTCTCAGAGCTGGTTTGTGTGTCTGTTTCTGCGTCAATCAGAACATTTTTTATCCCTTTTTTATATTCACAAAGTCACTGACAGTTTTATTTTATTCGTCTTGCACGGTCTTATTGTGAATTTCATTTTATTTGTGATGCACATTTTACAAGAACAGACTTGTGACTTGTGGTGCTTTGGCGGATCAGGTTTTTTTCAATGTGTGACTATAAATCAGCCAAAAGATATTTCTTTTTTCTCTCCTCGTCTCTGTGCAATCGACTGCGTGAAAGTGTTAAAACACACAGACAAAAACACTCTGTGATAATTCTCTTATTTTACTTTTGCTCAGCGACAACGGGGAGGATATTTGCCTGGCAGGCTGTAATCAGACAGACAATCGATCATCTGCATTTGTCTCATATTTTGAAACACTTTTGTCTCAGTTTAATTTTCTCTATTTGTGTGTGTGTGTGTGTGTGTGTGTGTGTGTTTACTATGGCTTCGCAGAGTGTTTGTTTTTGTCTGTTTATGCCAGGGTGTGTGTTTGTGTGTGTAAGTGCAGGTTTCTGTCTGAGTGCGTATGTCTCAGTCATGGTGTGGGTGGGGTTCGGTTTTACAGATCTGGGTTTAGATGACAGTCAGGGCTCTTTGTTGTGGTCTGGGGTCCGGCTCGACTGAGGCCCCTCTCCTCCTGTTTCTCTGCTGCCACGCTGTGTGTCAGACCGAAGGCAGCTTCCTAACCTTTAACACAGACTCTACGGTGGTTGAAGATAAAAGGCGACGTTGCAATTTTGAGGCGATAAGATTCTGCTGATTAGAAGCTGAAAATGACGTTTTTATGATAATCATCAGTGTTTGTTTTCTTTACACTCACCAGAGTTTCATATGGATCTCCTCAGGGCTCCTTTTTTGTCTTTTGCTGACTGCCTCTCTGAACACTTTGCATACTGAAGCATATACAATGCGGCGGTGTATAGGATCTTATTTGCATCGTTTTTCCATTTATTCCTGTTTGATAACGATGGCATTTAATTCACAGACAGCTGCAGAGATCCGGAAACACAGAATCATTCCTGAAAAGATTTCTGATGGATGGGAAACCCAAAGGCATCACACAAGTCAACCACCATATCTTATTTATGACTGTTAATAATGAGGCTTTGGAATTTAAAATGTTCATGGGACAAAAGAAGCATTTTGAAAGTGATGTGATAAAAATTAAGAGAATTTTCACAGTTTGTGACATTTTACAGGCTAAACTTTTGATTGATTACTCATCAAAACACTCGTCAGATCAGTTGATGATATAATCATTTTTCAGTAACAGCCATGCTGCCAGACGTTGTTACTAACATTTCAGGTGCAATCACTTTTGGTTTTTACCACCAAATAAAATGTTTTGGATAAGCTGGCAGAAAAAATGTTGTCCAGAATTTTGTTTTTTTACAACCTGTTTGATCATGAAAGCTTGATTTTTTTTGCCCTGTCAGACATGTTGTGCTTCTGCATCTCTGCAAGTACTTTAGGAATGAAAGTTTCAAGCAAAGAGAATGAAGACCATCACTATATTACAGTAACCTGATTACAGTACAGTAACCACCTGACTGACCAACAACTAATGTTTAAAAAGATGAAAATCTTTTCTAAGATTGATACCAGAACTTTCCTCCATAGCAAAAACTGTACATAAACACTTGTTTGTAATATCTCTTCAGTGCAGCTCCCCTGGCGGACAGAAAAACCCTCAGCTTCATGTTTCCTCCAGCAGATTAAATGTATGAACAGGAAGTTTTCCATATTCCTCCACACGTCCGTTCAGAAACAAGAAATGCACCGGCCATTGTCTCGAAAGGAGTCCTACCTCCTCAGGACTTATGTAAGGGGGTGTGTGTGTTGGTGTGTGTGTGTGTGTGTATGTGTGCATATAAGGGATTTCATCCAAATTTTCTAATCTTTTCATGGAACAAGTGGTTCTCACCGGTTCACCGTTTAACTAATCCTCCCTGTTTTGATCAAACCTCACAGTTCATGTCGGACAGCTGATTGTGTAATATATTGGTTTCACTCCCTCCCTCGTGGCGGCTAATTAGCACAAGCTTTTAATCCACATCCCATCAGTACAAAGTCAACATATTTTAACACAGCTAAAAAATCCCAGTCAGGCCTGAAGCTGTCAGGCCTCTCAGCTAACCACTAATCTACTGCCTCAGTTGCCTGATTTTGCCTCGTCCTCGGTGGCTCGTGGCCAAGAGGCAGCGATGCTCTGTGTTTGAGATAGTCACCCGCCTTCCTGCCAGACTGCCAGCATGCCCTGTCATTTGGATAATAGCTGTTTTCTGTCTGTTTTTGTTCAGCCTCTGGGCTTTTGTCATAAGGTGTCAGTCTTTGTGTTTTTTTTTTTTACGGCAGGAAAATATACCTGCGGCATGCTCCGCTTCAAGGAACCGCCGCCGGCGCAATCGAGAGACTAAAGAGAGACTAAATGGATTATGTGGCATCGGGTGTAATAAGTTGTTGTCCTGTTGCTTGTTCGTTCTTTTAAAAAAAGAAAAAACAACCACTTTTATCAATGAAAAGGGGAGAACAGCTGTGAGGAAAAAACTGTAACACTTCATTAGAGGAGTTAAGCCTGTTTGAACCCGGTGCAGAATTCTGTTTGAGTTCTTGTTAAGTGAATATTTTTCCAGTTCACTAACATGCCACATTGACCTTCAGTGGGTTATGAATCTATGAATGCACACACACACACACACACACACACACATTTGCACAGGAGTTCCACAATGTTTTGTTAGCACCCATGACCCCCCCTCTGTGCATTCACCTCAACTATTTCTCTTTCCAGCTCAGGAACAATAAATCTCTTCTCTTGCTGTGTGTATGTTGGTGTCTGCGACAGATTAGCCGGGTGATTTAAACTCTCGAGGGCGGGGGCTTTTCTTGGGGGGAAATGACCCGACTTGCTACCGGCACCTCTGGCTCCTCTCCCTCTCTCCTCTGAGGTGAAAGGGCTTTTTACAGCTCCTTTGTTTTCACTGTTTGCATGCGTTTGAAGGAGTTCACAGAGTGTGCTCTCAGAGTGATGGAGCAGCCACAGAGGGGGGGGGGGTCCCAAAAGTCATGTCAGGCTACGTGCATTAGGACAGCTCTCCTTGTACTTGATTATCTATGACTTTTCCTTGAGGAGTGATCTCTTTTCTCATGAAGGGGCTCTTGAAATCAGTCGGTGACCCTCTGAAGCGACCTGCGCCCCCCCGCCCCCCCTCCACGTGTTTGTGAATACCAGAAGAATGCGTGTGTTTTCATTAATGTGCCTCGGTGAGCAGTGCGCAATGTGATGCCGGCTTCCTGTCGAGAGGTCAGCCTGTGGTTTGCGCTGCTTGATCACACCCACGCCACAAGCAAGGATACACACATTACACACAACACACACACTACACACACACACACACACACACACACACACACACACACACACACACACACACGTGCTCTCCCTCCATCAATAACAGCTGGATCAGGTTCAGGATTCAGGGGTTGAAAAGGAGAAAAAGGATTGATTCCTTTCTGCTCCTGTTTGTCAAGTATGTCCTTATCAGACTGGCTGTAAACCACATTCCCAAAGGGACAGAACTGGAATTAACCAACTTTGGAATTCTCTTGTTTGGAAGATTCAGGAAAACCAACAAACAGCTGGGATGGTGGGAAAGGAGACTTCCTTTTGCCCCAACCCATAATTTCGAGTGTTTGTGGGGGTTTTTTCACAAAAAGGGAAATATTTCTTCCCTTTTAAAACAACTTTTATCATATTTTTACACAATCTAACTTCACATTATACTTTACGGGATGTTGAAGTGTCTTTCTGAGGCCAGTGTTTTGGTTGGATGTGGTTAATATTGCCAGGAGAGACTCAAATAAAATATTACGCAGGGTTAAGCGATAAAAGATTTAAATGATCTCTGGCACTGGGGATCTGAGTTATGAAATATGCATTGAATTTGCCAAATGCTTGCGACCCCATGACCTACTAAAACACACACCACCCTCTCCCAATGACACACTTTTATTTTTTTTTTTTTAAAAAACAGGAGCTAAAAGTTTAATTTTTGATAAATCTTTTCTTTTTTGTTCAAGTTAAGTGTGTTTCTTTAAACTGACTGCAGATAATTAAATGAATGTGACCTTTTTTCTGAAACTGGCTAGTGTTAGATAACATCTCTGGGTGTTGATTTTCACTCCTGCTGCCCCCCTCCTGACGAGCGCCAGCTGACACGGTTATAATTTCTCCATTTTATTATTAAGGCAGTAAAAAAAAAGAACAAAGCTGCCCACCCCGCTATGCTTCTGTGCTGGTTTGGTATTTGCTATTTATTTGTTTAAAAGGGCGTGGGGGGCTACACTACAGTAACCTCACCCCCCCCCCTTTTTTTTTTTCTTCTTCTTCTTCTTTTTTTAAAGTTCATTACCATCACCAGAGGCGCGTCGCAGGGGTTAATTTAGCAGCGAGCCGGGGAGCGTCAGGGCGCACACAGTGGACCGGTTGTGTCGATCTCGCTCCCGCAGAGGCGATGCCCTTTTGTGGAGAGGTCTCTTGTCACACAGAGGACAGTCGGCATTCACAATTGGGACACAAGGACTCAAAGAGAAGAAGTGCATTTTAAAAGGCTCCATTCTTTCCCCCGCTACCGCTGGGTGTTGACTGTGGGTGTTTCAGAGGATCTTTGTTGTCCGGAGAAGAAAAAGTGGAGAAGAAGAAGAAGAATACGCGCCGTGAACGGGCTGGGGGATTTTTTTTTTTTTTTTTTATGGGCAGGGTTACTACAGTGCAGCCGATGCTGTCATCCACACCACCTCTGACTGTGTTCCCGGAGCGATTAGTCTTGTTTTGGATGAGGAGCGGAACTTTTACGCGTTGTTTTACGCACTGACTTAGCGAGTCGTGACGGAACAGGAGCCGGTCAGAATGAACTTTCTCTCCTCGGTGCCTGCGGGGTAGAGGTGGGAACTCGTTTTCTCCAGGAAGAAGTTCATTTGTGGATATCTGCGTGTAAAGGATGCCAGTTGATAAATTCGCAAACATGGAGGAAAAACTGTGGATATTGGAGGACCTCAATATGATGTACATCCGTCAGATCGCGCTCAGTTTGCAGGTAAAAGTTTGTTTCAGTGCACAGTTGACCATCACTTGTCTCTGACCCTCTGCGCGCGGTTTTATGGTTTTATTTGCGCTGTTTTCACCCGTTTTTACTCAACCTCGGAGAAGCTGCGGGGTGTGTCACTGAAAGAAACATGTGTAGTCTTGTCTCAGACTGTTTTTACTGTCTTTTTTTCTTATTCTTAACAACTGTGAACACCAGCAGACTCGTTAATGACTGAGATCTTTCTCCAGACATGTGTGTCCCTCCGTAACCGCACAGTGCATCAGTGTGACGCGGGGCTGAGTCTGCAGCTGTGACCGTGCCTGTTGTAAAGTTTACAGAGGGGTTTCTTCAGTGTGGCAAACAAGTCGAGCTGGAGCTGACACCGGTGTGGTCCCCCCCCCCCCCTTTTTTTTTTTTTTACAGATGGCAAAGATCTCACTGACTGCAAACAGAAAACAACACTGCATGCCATCCATCTCTCCCTCTCTGTCTCCCCTCTCTGTCTCCCCTACCAAACGGGGTTCACGCACAGTCCACAGCTGCACATATGGGCCTCATAAGTCCCTCTGGGAATGTGTGTATGTGTGTGTTCATGTGTGTTTTCGTGTGTGTCGGCTAGTAGTATTGTGCTCTGAAAAAAAAAGACACAAGTGGAATTCAGTCACACAGCATGACTAAGAGTTATTATTGATGGAGAATTAACTGCTGTTTTTGCCAACTTCACAATGTCTCCTCCTTGATAGTTTCAGAGGAAATAACTGAAGAATGAGACCTTTTTTTAATCAGAATAAAAAAAAAGGAAGATAAGACACATGGTCACTGGAAATGTTTCAGGAATCTCAAAGGGGAAATTCTAATATACTTTATTTCTGGGCTCATAATCTAGAAATATTTTGGTAGTCTGATAGTCTGGTTGTCTGCTCTGCAGCTGTGTCGAAGTGTAAAAAGAAGACGATTTGTTCCTCACAATATCAGCTGAAACCCAATTTTTTTTTAAAAAAAGCCTTCAGCTGTGTGACGGGGGGGCTGTAAGAGGGGCTGATATCACTCACTGATGTGTTGTACCTGCTGGCGCTCTGGCATCATTTTCATGTGTGAGGTGTTTCTTTGTTTATCTACCTGTGCCGAGTGCTGAAGAGTGTACCGGTTTTTTATCACATAAGAGGAAAACTACACACACTCCTACTATCTGCAGCTTATGTGAAGCCCGGTCTCTTATCTCTCTCTGGTTATGTTATGGTTCCCCCTAAATGTCGGTCTGTCCTCCAAACTATCTGAACTATCTGAGAGTCAATCCTGCTCAAGGGCAGGGAGTGAGAGGGGTTTTCCCGGGAGCTGTTAAACCAATGAAGCCTGAAATGCATTGTCACAAATCAGCTATCACGAGGTCTTTTTTTCAAAAAGTTGATCAGGTCATAATCTGCTTATTCGCCCGTCACAGAGCCTCCTTTGATGGGGGGGGGAACTTGTTTACAGCTTGGACACAGTCTGAAAAGTGGTACTTTGTCTGAATATTGAATCTATAAGGCATTATGATGGAATGCAGATAACAGGCGTGCCGGTCTGAATTCTTTGTGCCTTTCAGCATTTTGTTTGTCCAGTTTCACTTCTGGTTTTCTCTGTAAAAGGAGGGGGGAATGTGTAATAAGATGACGAGCTCTTATTTAGCCCTGCAGGGGGAAAAAAAAAAAATCTCTTGTCCCTTCTCTTTCAGAGAGGTCAGAGGTCGGGCTCGGCTGCAGAGAAGCATTACTCTGCAAAAAACCCAGTGAGGTTTCTGAGTTATTTGCATGCAGAGTCGTGTCGCTCGTCTTCAGCTCCTGAGTGTCTCTGCTGGTTAACACTCACTTGTTTGCTCACATGCTCGCTCCCCCCCCCAGCTTCTCCTCTGCCTGGGTGGGTTTATGAGACAGGGATTCTTTGTATGTTGCTGAGCTGCTCGGCCCACAGTCTAACTGTAATTTCAGTGAGCTCTGGATGTCTGTTTTGCTCCGAAGTCTTTCATAATCGTCCTGCTCTATCATCCCTTCTTGCAGATATTAAACTGTAAACCCTTTTCTCCTCCCTTTGTTTTTTTCCCTGCGGCAACATGAACAGCCACTGAAAGACAGACCTACCCAATGCACACTCATATACATTTATATACAGAAATTCACCATGTTTTTTTGCACTTGTCATCTCAGATTTTAAGAGTTTCTGTCCATTTCAAAAGAAATATAAAGAGTGAGAGGGTTTTGCATGCCTTAAGTTTCCAACATTCCCAAGGGATATATAATTGCTGCGTCAAAAGAGGAGAGAGAGCAACCATTGTGTTATTTTCGAGCTCAGTAGGAAGTAACTTTTCTGCTCTTCAGGTTTTAACAAGTCTGTTTTAATAGGAGTGACTGCATTCTTGGCTCCAGCGTGCTGTTTTCTTTCGTCTTTCCCTCCTCTCGTATGAGGCCCTGAAGACAGTCACTGCAGTGCCTTTTTTTTTCTTCCTCTTTTAGCATGCAAAGTGTGAATGTATTTCAACCACAGTAACACAGGATTGCCCTCAGAAGAAGAGAGGTGGCTGATGGGAAACAGGAAATGGTCTTGTGTAATTACCGTTTCCCACCGGGAGCGACAACATGATGTCACTGAACCCTCTGCCATTAATAGACGCATACACGCCGCTTCCTGTCACCTCAGACCCAGATTCACACAGCTTTTATTGGATTTTTTTTTTTTTTTAATCTTCCCCTGTTTTCCTCTCCAGTTCCTGGTTTCTGGGCCTCTTCACTTCCTCTGTCCCCCGTCCCGTCCCCCTGTCCCGTGGATAGCCAAAGGGCCGTAGATGGACACTTTCCTGGTCTAATTTTAGCCTGCAGACTGGATTTGAATTCATGTATCGTGGCTTTGCCAGAGTTAAAAGTGGACATTTGATAAAAGGGTTTCTGAAGTCATTCATTTTTACCAGAGTCATGAAAGCAGGATTTGTCTCGAGTATTTTTACACTGTAAGTCAGCCTTTGTTCGTGAGAGTACAGTACTTTATCTGACTGTGTGAGTGTGTTGACCTCATTGGATCAGAGTTGCCCTGCTTTGCTCAGAACGGGTGCAGCCTGGGACATTAAGCAGCCACAGCTCCGGCTGCTGCAGAACAGACCACTGATGTGAGCTGATAAAAGATTTTAAAAATTCCCTCTTTGAATTTAATCATAGTTTGTTGAAATATTAGGACCTAAAACTGTCCCATCACTTCCTGTTGAACCTGTGGAAAACACTGACAGGTGTATCTGGATGTAAACATGTAATAAAGCAACTGATGTTAGAAACTCCCAAAATGATTTGCTAAATACAAACACTGAAATTGCTCACAAGGGTTCATTCCCTTTTAAAATGTTGTTTCCCATCATGCAGCATTTCCTCTGAGGCTTTCTGATCCCTCAGGATATTGTGAAAATATCGCACTGATATATCACAGCTCACTCTTTGATATTCCTTAATAAACTCTATAGAAGTCCTTAAGGAATAAGAGAGTGACGCATTGACCCCAACATGTTGCATCTCAACCTCTGACCCTTGTTGTTGCGGGGGGGGTCGGGTCAGAGTTTTTCGCTGCGTTACCCGGGACTCATGTTTGACCTCTCACACGCTCCCAAACCCTAAACTTAGCTGTGGCCATGCCTCAGATAGTTCTGCAGATTCTAGACACCACAGGCAGGCCTGAAATATCCACTGGCTGGTGTTCATGCAGCTTCTCCTTATCTGATCTCTGATCTCTGATCAGCGGTCAAACTGTCTTGGCCGATTGGTTGAGTGGAAGTTCGTCTGTGAAACCATCAGTATCAGTGCACCCTGTGTTTCTGTTTGAAACTGTGATGCTGTAAACGCCCAGAAATGACTTGATTCAGTTTCCTTCACTGAGGTTATTTCACTATTTCCTTCTGTATTTAAAGTGTCAGCTCTGGTAACTAATATCCAGACTAGGGCTGAATATTATCAAAATTGCAATATGGCCAAGTGCAATATCCAAGTGGCAGGAGCTGTATTTTTTAAATAAAGATAAAATGTGTCACAACATACCGTCGTAAATGAAGCATTGTGGTGCAACAGAGATTCCACAGCCTGCAAATCATTTTTTCCCAGACGTAAGAGAGCAGGACTATCTGGTAAAGACTGAGCAGAAACTACATTCATCATTTTTGAGGAAAAAATCATGCAAAAATTTCTTTTACCACTAAAATTATGACCCACATCATGATATCTGTCAAAATAATTGCATTATAATTTTTGCATATCCTTTGGCTAATTCTAATTCAGACCTCATAAAACCTGATGCTTTCTAAATCTGGAGGGTCCTGGAGGGCAAAGACCAAACTGACAGTGTTTAATCCCTGTCGGCTTGCTTCCCTGGGGGGCAGTTAACAGGTTTTTCTTCTTGGGTACTCTGATGAGACCAATGAATCTCAACCCTCATGATGAATCTGTAGTAAGAACAAAGGTTAATCTGTTTACACTGGGACAGAAAGACAGAGAAATGTGAGGTTTGGCTTCAGTCCCTGAACCTGATCGTAGACTCGTAGTTACATTTCATTTCATCTGTAATATTTTAATCCTTTCTTCTATTCTTGTCTCTCTCAATTATCTTCTTCCTCCAGTCGTGATCATTAACTTGTTAATTCTTCATTTTAATGTCCTTTCTGTGCTTGTGATAAAAATATACTTTGAGCAATAAAGTCAGTATCAGTATCCTTCTGTGAGGAAGCAGTGAGCAGCTGAAACCTGTGTGTGTGTGTGTGTGTGTACATCTGTATGTGCGTGTTAGTTCAGCTGTGAAGTTGTTTAGGTAGCCTAAGTTACACCAGACCTGCTCGCTTCAGTGGAAGGTGTGCTTAAGCTAACAGCGCTAACTCTCCTGTGATTCAGGATACACAGTTATATCTGAGCCAAAGCACATTCCTGCACAACGGAGCATTTCATCGCACACTTTTCCCTGCAGAGCTCTGCTGTGTGTGTGTGTCTATGTGCCCCCTGAAAGTGTGTGTGAGTAAATATTTGCAAAGAGTAATAAGCCAATACTGTAATCTGTATAATCACGCCAAGTGCTTTGACTAAATTAGGGACGTAAAGTTTATCGCCCTGGATTTCCCTGTGAATGTGTATTTTTTTGGAAGGAGTTTCCTACATCAGTGCTACAACTTGAAATGAATGGAAACAGCCAGATTTATTCACTTAGTGTTATGTGTGTTGTGTGCATAGGTCTTAGTTTGTTTTCTATGTGTGTGTGTGTGTTGTGTGTCTTTGGCATCTGGACCACGGATAGTTTACAGTGGGATCCAGATCTTCCAGTGCGTAATTCCAAAAGCAGGCACAGTGTGTGTGTGTGTGTGTGTGTGTGTGTGTGTGTGTGTATATGTGTGTGTTTGAGGTAGAGGAGAAAGCAGGCTTTGTATCACACACACACACACACACACACCCATCACTCCCTTCTATGCACCCTCTCCTTCCTGGAACCTCACATCCAACTCCCAACCTACAGCCGTCTCCTCCGAGCTCTCCTCTCCCCCTGCCAGCCTCAATCTGCTGACTCCAAGCATCCAGCATCGAACTCCCCACCTCACCTCTGCACCCCAACGCTCCACCTAACCCCCCAGGACTTCACCGCAGCCTTGTATCCCCCCCCCCCCTCGTGCTTCAGTCTCCACCTCAGCCTCCACCCTTGCAGCGGTTAGGAGGAGCCGCACAGGTCTGAATAGGCACTCTGTGTGAGGAGGAACCGGTTAGAAGCCGCGGCCTGAGCCAGCTTCCTTTGAAAAACAGCAGCCTCCAGCCAGGAGCAGAGGAGGAGGAGGAGGAGGAGAAAACACCGAGGCAGACCGAGAGGTGCTGTTATTGGAACGTCGACCTGACTCCCTGCACCTTCCCAGCCTGTTTCTTTTATGCCATTCACTTCCCTCTCCGCCTTATCTCTGCCAGAATCTATATGATAATTTCACTCCGCCGCTCTCGTCTCTTCGGCTCTATCTCAGCTTTCAGCCCAGAACTCCACACACTTTTTTTTATCTCACCCTTCATTATCACCTTTCTTTAATCCTCCTTCTGCATTCACCTGTGCAAGCACGCCGCAAGACACTCTGGTTTTAGCAGTTAAAGGAGTTTTTTTTTTTTTGCAGCTGCAAAGAAAATTAGAGCCACTTAAGCTGTTGGAGTCTGCAGGGCGTTATTCAAATAAGCACAGATCGGATTTAAAGCTACGTTTGACTTGTGTCAACAGCTCACGAGTGGCTGTTTTCAAGTGGCTGTATTAAGAAATGTTGCATCACTTTGTAAAACATGTAATTAAGAACATCTGAACATGTTGTGGAGGTGCAGCTGGCGGCGCAGGCTGTTTGATCAGATGCGAACACACATTGTGTTAAAAAGAGCGTTTGGTTATGTGCTTAATTGAGCCTGTAGATGTTGCTTTTGTGTTGGTCCATATGGATTCAATTTATGCTCTATCTGTTGGTGCACTTTGAAGCTCGTGTGATAAACCCTGCACAGTTTACACAATTGTTGGCAAGTTTATGGTTTGACTTTATTGATTTCGGTGTCTTTGATGAGGTATATGCAAAGTGTGTGGCAGAGTTTGAAGTGTGCATGAATAAATCTCTAAAGCCTACTTCTGTATATTTATCTCTTGTCTGTCTGATCTCTGATCTCTCCATCCCTCTCAGTGCTGTTACCATGCAAAGTGGGCGCCCTGGAACAGGGAGTAGGTGGAAGTCAGAGAGGCGGAGGACAAGTACGAAGCAAGAGCTTTCTAAACAAACAATTACCGCCATTAAAACAATCCATTCCCCAGTGAACGTTCCCTTGAAGTGGATAGCATCCGTGGCATCACCTGCGTCCTTGCAATTTTAAAGACTGTGTCTTTAAAGGCAGCGTGTGTGATGTGTGTTTAAGCAGCAAGCCAAAGAGGCCACACGTGCAGGTGTTTTTTAAAACAGGTATTTTGGTCTTTGTTCTCAAAAATCTCACGTCCACACAAGCACTGTTTTAAATAAATCTCAATTCATCTAAATGTAAAAACACAATTAAAGTGCTGTCAAGAGCATGCAGCAATATAACCCTAAGGATATACTGTATTAGCCAATCAGAGGCCTGCCTGCCTGTGACTTAAGTCCAACAGGTTTTCAGCCAAAACCTACGAAGGTGACGGCAGGGACTGTGTTGTTGGAGTGTTGGATTATGTGGTGTTATTGCCTCAGTTCCCTAATATATTGGAAGAGTGAATGTTCAATTATGCGTAAGCGTGTAAAAAGTCCTGCTAGCAAGATAAGCACCAGCACTATATGGCCTCATGTTAACAATGAACATATCGGCACACAATCTGTCATCGTAGGACCAAAAAATCTGTTTTCCCTGTCGACACGTCAACACTGCAAACAGAGTTTCTGAATATTTTCATTTTGGCTTGAGTTCTCTGGAAGATCTGTTTTCTAAGACATTAAACTGCACTTGTGTGCGCATGAAGGGCAAAAAAGCAAAGAAAAAGCAATATTTTAAATAATACCTGTGTACATGTGGATGAGATGTAATTGAATCACTGCACACTGCAGGATTTTTGGCCCATATGTGTCATATATTTGTCATGGGTGTGTGTCCGTGTGTGTGTGTGCGTCTGTGTGTTTGGCAGGTGGAACAACTCTGTCAGCATTTGGAGGGCTGCCGACCGACCATCTGAGAATCCATTCTGCTTTCATCAAGGACAAGAGAGGATCTCTTCTTTCTTTCCTATATGATGTAATGACATTATCGTCTCGGTCTTATTTCCAGCGTCTGTTAAAGGGCGCAGTGACATCATACAAATAGCAGTTCGGTTGTTGCGACACAAAGCGAGCTGAGCAGATGGCTTCACAGCATCTACATGGGGCTTTGTCATCACCACAACAAGCGAGTAGCTTTTGTCGCACGGAGCTTCTAATGTTGCCTGTCTTGCCTTGAGAAGACGGATGGCCGTGCTGTTAAGAAAAACCTAAATGCCGAAGGCGAATTCGTCGTGGGGGAATTCCAGAGTTTGGAGGCGGGTCAGCAGGGGTTGGGGCTTAAAGCTGAGGTAGATCTGAGGGCCAGGGCTGCTGAAAGGGGCCTCTTGTTTTGGTATGAGGTGTTGAGAGGCATGACTGAGCTGTTCCACCCCCCAAACAACACACTCCTCTCCAAAAAACTGCCTCTCTGAGATCACTGGAACAAACCCTGCAGATGGATGATGTCATGTTTAAGACCTGGGGTCAGAATTAGGGGAAGATGTGTGTGTGTGTGTGTGTGTCTGTGCAGGAGGGTTGTGTGTAATAACCTTTGAAAGTCAGCTGATTTTAACACAAGCTGATGTGTTAGCACCACTTTCTTTCCTCTTGTCTCCTGTCTCCAGGCACATGCAAACACACACTGAGACACACACACCTTTTGAGCCCATTAGGTGCTTTGTCCTCCTTCGCCCCCGCCTTTAGTGAAGCAATGAAAAAAAATTTGCAGATCCTCCTCAGGTTATCAGAGGTGACGGGTGTCCATATGTCAGGCTGTGTGTTTTTAACCTTTTCATCATCAGGAGATGAAAAGGTTAATCCATCTTACCTTCTACTGGACAATGATTCTTATTGGCTCTGAGGAGAAGCATGGCTCAATATGATTGGCTGAAACAAGATAGCTAGCCGGACAAAAGAGCCCTATTAACCCCTGCTACACCAAGCCGCTCTGAAGCACCGTGCCATTGGTCAGTGTGTCACCGGACACAGACGGATTGTTGTGTAACTACACGTTTAAGTTGATGTAAGCACTATTTTAGGCCTCCATCATAAAATCACACGGACAGCTTATGTCCTCAACAGTTGGCGTCCACAGCTGTCACTGTGAGATCCGTCATGAATGACAGTCGGTGTATATATAGCTATGAATGTGATCACTGATGATTTAAACTTGCGTAACACTGAGGAACAGTTTGCAATGGCTATTTGTCACTGATGACATCAGTATCTCATGAGGTTTGTTGGGTTCCTCATGTTTCTCAGACACTGACATTGTTGTAGTGATAATGAGTGTCTGTTTTTTTTATGATTACAACTCATAAGAAAACAGTGTTTGTAATCTGGATTGATGTCATGCCTATTTGTTGTCCACTCCCAGCATACTTTGAGGTTGGATGACTGCTCCTCAGCACCTCAGGCTGAGAGAAAAGCAGGTTTCTACATGCTGCTTATCCTCATGCAACAAACAAAACAAGAACAAGCACATAAAGATGTGGAGGCTGCTTCTTAATATCACAGCTATCACAGTTTAGAAAGGAGAGAGGAGTGAATGATCCTGTGTGTCTCCAGATTTTGCAGTTGTCTCTTATGACCAGTAGGGGGCTGATGGGCTTCTAAACATGAATTAATAAGTGGATGATTTTTTTTCTTCCTTGACTCATTTAAAAACAGTTATTTATGCATAAGTATAAATTATGAAAGGTGTAAAATAAGAGAAAAACCATCTCACCTATAGATGCATGATGTACTGTGGCTCCAAGATGAGAATAAGTGTTGCAGTTTATTTTTTAGAATATTGGGTGCCCTAAATTTACCTATTTTTCTAGTATCACACAAAAAATCACACTAATAAATCAGTAATTACACTACAGCATGTAATAATTAACAGGTACTGCACCATTTAGCTAAATAATTGTTATTATTAGCAGTTTTTTGCTACCAGAAGAAATAGTAGTCTAAAAATACAGAGTAACAGGAAGGGAAAGCAATCAAACTCCTGAGTTTTTCACTCCTTTTCACAAGCACCTTGCAATAAAGCAATTGGAGCTTATCCATGTGGTTCAGTGCTTCCTTTGGGTCAGTTTATGTGAAATTGCCCAGAGACCTTTACTGAAACAAAGGGCTGTAAAAAAAAAAAAAAAAAAGAAAGAGGGTAAAAAATGTGAAAGGAAAACACAGGCCCGTCCCTCAGCAACTGATGTAAACAAAGGCGCAAGATTCAAATCTGCACAGAACCCCGAAGTGTGAATCTGAGTTACCTTATTCACTGCGCATTTACTCCTGCAGGCCGTGATAGGAATTAAGATTTCATTCTTATTCAAGTTTATGAGAAGATTACAAATGAAACTGAAATGGCGTGGAAAGATGCTCTATAATTAGACTCACGGCTGCGACGGGCTCCTTTATCAACAGTCGGAAGGAAAGGACGGCGAGGATGTACAGTAGCAGCAGGGAGGAAGAGAAACGCTTGTTTGGGGGGGAAAAAAAACAGTCTTGTCAGAGAGTCAATAGGAAGTGCTGTATTCTCAGAGGGAGGGGGTTGTGTAGGTTAGTCTGACCAGAGGAATGTCCTCTCATCCTGTGAAACGCAGTGTGAATGACGCTGGGAATGATGCTATCGTTCACCCAGCTGCTCCGTCTGACTCATTCAGAATGGGGGGGGGTAAAAAAGCAAGTGTGTGTCTCACATCCAGATTCCTTACGTTTCTTAATGCCAGATTCCTACTCAGCAGTTTGACATGGATATTCTTGTTTTTGTCTGTGTGTGCTGTGCATGCTCGTCACACATGTGTGAGTGTGTGTGAGTGTGTGTGTGGTGAACTGTGAGTGCAGATTTGTCTCTGACAGCACTTCTCTGCCTGTCTCCCTGGCACAGCTACTTGCTGATGAACCTTTAATCTGATTAACTGTGGGATATTTACAGCTCTAAGTCCTGAGTTATCGAGGCTCATCTTGTTTTTGTTGCACACGTCTACTCGCTCAGAGAGATGAGCACAGACAAAGATTTGCATAAGAAGGTAAATGTTAAATACCGTATGACTATGTTAACATTCTTGTCGGTGTCTGATGCTTTTGGCTTCTGTTTGAGTGTCTGTGAAGCGAAGGACACGATGAAGCGACCCCCCCACCTCGTTGTCCTTAACTTGAGGTGAGGAGCTGCTTTCACTCAGTTGGAGTGATGCACAGATACAGATGCACAGATACAATATTGCACCACTGAGATGGACTCTGTTGCTCTGTTGCCATTAGCCAAGGCTGCCCACAGACTGACTCTCTCCTCCTCCATCCTGATCCTCCTACATGTCATCTGCTGCATCTCTAGTCTGTGTATCTCGTTCCACTTCTCATATCACCCACAAACAACACTCAACTAAACAAGCGGAGGGTTTTTTTTTTCTATCCTCCTTCGCTGTATCCATTTGTCTCTGCTGACGATTTAGGAAAATGTTAAAACAATAAAAAATGGGAACATTGTTCGATGCTCAACAGTTATTTCCTTCCTGCAAAGGTGTTTTTTCATAACTCATCCTTGTGTTAACAAAAGATGCCCCCAACACTTTATTATTAGCTAAGTGGTGTGATTTTTTTTCCAACCCTAGCCTCTGGTTTATTCCCAACACTTAATTCAAGCCAGAATCATCTGTTTTTTCCGTTTCCACCTGCCCACAAATCACTGTCATACATCACCGCTCGACAAGGCGATACACTTCACTGCACAACAAGTTCCCAGTGTGCAGTTAGGCAATAAACAGAGGCAGGCAGTGGAAAAAAAAGGGCGGAGGGAGACGGATGAAGACTTTTATTTTCCTCAGGATGACACATTTTTCAGTTAGTAATGAATTTTATGGATCTGCGCAAACTTCAACTGCTGGACAATAATATTTGTTTCCTGTGTTTCAATATTGGATTAGTATTTTTATTTGTAATTTAATTGCTTTTAATCAAATTCAGAGTTCATTTGCAGGATAAATGATGTCATTTACATTTCCACCAGATCATTAAAAATAAACGCAGACATTACCAGAGGAACTTAAAATGTGAGCGTGCAACAGTGACCTTATTTTACCTCTTACCTTAACTATCCCTGTACAAGCACGGAGAAGTTAAATGTATTAAGTCGTCTCACCTGAAGTAGCTGAATTATTAACCTCTGTATCTGAACTGCATGCAGCTTTTGTTGTGAAAGTCTTGTGAATCCAATTTAATCATAAAGTTACAAAAATGACCAAAATAGATGGAAATGACCCTTTAAAATATCAGCGTGCTTAAGTCAAATATAGAAACAACAAATTTTTTTTAAGTTAGACTCAGTTGCTCATTTGAATCATGGAAGTGAGCAAAGGCATGTGGGGAAAAAAAAACATGTTAAAATAAACACAGAATATTGACCAATGCCTTGTTAAAAAAAAAAAAAAAAGTTGAGTCATAAGTTAAAAAAAGCGAACGTCTTTTTTCCGCCGTGGGCGGTGGAGGCTCAGAGAGACCACAGAGGATTTTTTACTAACACACTTGCAAACCCTCTTCAAACTGCGGCCAAACTCAGAGCTGCCAAATCCCTCTTATGTCCGTTTTTTTTTTATTTTTTATCCCAAATAGCTTCAGACCGTGCGCTGCCATTTTGTTCGGGTTCCGTGGGACCCTGAAACCTCATGGGACAGCAAACAGTGAAAAACATGTCAGTGTGTGTGTGTCTGACAACAACAAACCCAGAGAGAGAAAAAAAAAGGATCATGTTAGTGCTCATTAACGACGCGTCTGGAGACCGTCGGTGGGAGGACTCTGCTGCCAACGACCCCGGGATGCTCCTCAAGGACCCCTGGAGGTTTCTGGAGCTTTGACAGCCACTGTCGCTCCCCCTCTCTGCTCGCGCGCATCTACGCACAGATTAGGAGCACACACACACACACACTCTCTCTCTCACACACACGCTCGCACGCACGCACGCACCCGCCTCCTCAGAAACGGCTCTCGGTTGGTCCATCAGCCGGTCAGTCTTTATCCTCCCTTGTGCTGCCGCTGCTGCTGCCTCTCGGTGTGTGTGAGTGTGTGTGTGTGTGATCCGGACTGGAGCAGTGGAGCCACTAGGACGACGACGGCAGTGATGATGATGATGATGATCATGAAGGCAGCACACAGAGAGAGGTTCAAACACGTGACCGCTATCCGTCCCAAATTGCCATGAGCGCCGTTTGTGATCTTTACGCGGATCCTTAACAACTTCTGAGGTTAATAAACGGCAGCTATTTTCGGACTGTCACTGGATTTTTTTTTCTCTCTTTGCCTGTAAACGGAGGCGCCTCAGAGGGAAAATCTGAGTTTAGGTATTTCACGGGGTGTGCGGGACGTTCAGCGGACCGTGCGTTGCGTAAAGCGCCCGTGCTGCCAGTTTTTTTGGAGAGTTGGAAAGCGGAGTGACTCTCTTTGGATAGGATGAACAACTCAAAGAACCAAAGGGTAAGATTTGTGGTTTTATTTACCAAACGTTTATTAGCTGAAGCTTCAGATGAGTTGAAGTTAAAGGTGGAGTGGAAAATATCAGCCAGTTGACGGCTCATGCACGTGACACTTCAGGTTTATTCGTCACCGTCGGATCACGCAGGCTGTGATCCTGACAGATCCGAAGACGTTCCCATTGAATCTGTTATTGATTGTAGCAAGTCCACTGTGATAATGTGCTGTTAAATCTGTTTAGAGTGACGCGACGCTACTGTTTGAAAACCTTGGCATTTTTTAAAACTTGTCTTGTTTATCCACGAAGTCTCCATTGAATCCGATCAGGATCTGTTTTAAATCAGTGGGTTGTTATGATTCATTCGGCTCGCAGCAAAGTCACCCAGCTGATTTCAATTCATAAGAGTCCAACTTTTTGAACTGATTCACACTGTTGTTTGAATACACACTGTTGTTAATGAACTCCATTCTTCTTCAGAAGTGCAACAAAATGTGACAATAACATATGAACAAGTTCTCAAATATGAATTTTCTGGGGAAAAAAGTTGAATTGAGGTAAAAGATTTATGCCGAATTACATAGTTGTACTTTGTGAGTTGTAAAATCTTCAATGTCATGCTGTACACTTAAAAGCTTTTGCCTATAACTGCTATTTTCGTTAAAATAGCACAATTTTCAAGGGAGTTTTGTTACAGTATGTCCCAAAATGTGCAAATTGTCTTATGGTTGAGAGAGGTGCATTTTTTACCTCAAGGGAGAGTTGATGTTGTATTAATTACAATGTCTGATGGCATAATGACTAATTCAATAGTACTAATAGCAATTAATGATTTTGTTCTCATGTTACTTTCTTAGATATCTCGCTCTCTGTTGCTTTCTCTGTGCTGGTTGTTCTATTAGCAGGGGGATAGTAGCTCACAATTTCATGTTGTCTGACTGCATTGAGACATAGTCCATCACGCAGTCTGAACAAGGTGACAGCTGTGGGATATTGCTGCAATAATGACCTACATCTCCCAATCGTCAGCCTTTCCCCTCTCTCGTGAATAAATATTTCCTAAGCGCCTTGAATTAGCAGCCCAAGAGCAGCCAGCCTTAGACTGAAAACTGTGAAAAGAGCTTTACAGGAGAAAATATATGTACTTTTCATTGCTTTTAGCTAATAAAACATAAAATTTCCAGGCTCGGAGCATGCCAGTGCACATACCAGAGACATGTTTATCATACATTCATTGTTCTATTTCAGGATGTAGCTTGTCAGTATTTTGCACACATGCACGCAGAACCACAGAGAAGTTCTGAAAAGAATAGAAAGCCACCAAAACATGCCGGAGTGGTAGCTCCGACCACTTCCTATAATCAAGTTTTCAATCACCACTGAAACTCTATCCATGCTCAGATTAACCAAAACAACCGGCGGCATCCATGTCTGTTGATTGCTTTCATTTTCCTTAATGAAAGGCTGCATTGCTCCGCGCGATGTCAGAGGCAGAGATATGGAGTTTAAAGTTTAGGCTCGTGTTGATTTAAAAGGTCACCTGCGTCAACATCAGTCAGAGTTTGAAAGAGCAAGACAGATGTGATCTTTCCATTCCGGGAATACAGCCTGAGCTGTGTGTGTGTCCGTGTGGATGTTTGTGTGTAGATGTGTGTGTGTGTAAAGTGCATGGAAAGCTCAAAGCGTGTGGCGTTCGTTCATTTTGTCCCTACTACCGTTACAACCACAACCGTCTCTGATCATTAGTTGTGAAAAGGTCACTTATGTGCCACAGCGCCTCCTCAGTGTGACGCCGCAGCGTCCTCAATGCGGGATTCTTTACCGAAGCTTTTAATGCAATGATTTTGCTGTTTTCATCGCATGCTGCAGTCATTTTTTCTTCTTCTGCTAAATGCATTTCTGCTTGTGCTCTCCATTATTTGCAATTATACAAAGGTGGGGGTTGGGGTCGCATGTCAGTTGGCTGGCCATGGAATCCTCCGGCGCCCCCCCTCCGTCTTACAATCAATAACCACTTACTGCAGAGGAGCTTTCTGCAGCCAAGTCTCTGTCCCTGTCTGTCTCTCTGTCTCTTTCCCTACCTGTCTATCAAGATACCCATCTTAAATGTCTCCTCAGCTTGTATCTGTCTGTCTCCTTCTTCTCCATCCCCATCCTTTCATGCACCTCTGCAGTGACGTCTGTGTGTGTGTGTGTGTGAGCGTGTGTGTTTCTCTCTCTCGGCCCTGTGCTGCTGTGCGTCTGCAGTAGAGGTCATCCTGTTTTCTCTGCTGATACTGTCCATTCGCTTTATTTTTTTTCCCAGGAGGCAACTGCAGGGACTGAGATAGGTACGACTTCCTCATCCTGAGAAACACATGGGGGACCAAAACCCATTACTCTGTGTACTATACAGCATGACAGCAGCTTTGGGAAAGGGGTGGTCAATTAGACTGTGCATTGTGTGTGTGTATGTGTGTGTGTGTGTCCTCTTGAGCCAGTTGTCTGAGGATAGTATGAAAAATGAGGCACTTATACCCCACTCCACCAAAATATTGCCTCTCCGCCCACCCAATTATAAATCCTTTAACTCACACTTATACATCCACAGTCTTCCGCCCTCGTGGGGTTTCTTACTTTTTTTCACAGTCTCTCTCGCCAGCTTTGGTTTCTCCTCTCCTGCTTTCAGTTTTCAAGGCCTCATGACTCAAACGCACGCTAAACAAAGTCGGTTCAAAAACTGCCCTGACGTGCCATGGCAGAGATTTCTTAGTAATGTTCTGTCCTATTTTTCTCTCTGCTTTTAGAAGCCAGTGTTGTGGCAGAGCTCTCGATGGGTTTGTACTGACACGACTGCCTCAGAAAGACAAGAAGAGACAGTGCGAGAGAGAGAGAGAGGACAGTTTGAGTAGATATGTATATTATAATAATTATACATGGGGCGTTATGTTTGTTTATGCAGCAGCAGATTTATGGTGTGACTTCAACGTGCCATTGGAGTGGATAAGAAGAGGAGTGATGGACAAACAGAAGACAGGCAGATAAACAGACAGACAGACAATTAAGGAGGAGTGATGACCTGACGATTGCAGAGGGAGATTGTGAAGGGATTGATGGTCATGGAAGAGAGAGTTCAGTCCCACAGACGGATAATCAGACAAGCAGCTAATGCAGAGCTGCTGGCAGAGGATCACAGTCAAACCGCTCCATGTCTATCTGTCATGTCTTTCTGAGGATGCAGAAGCTGAGCTGTCAGTCATTTATACAGCGCTGTTTGGCAGGCCGCTTAATACCTGCTACCTGTTGTGTGTGTGTGTGCATGTGTGTGTTTGTGTGCACAAGCTTCCATTTTCCACTGCATCTGTTGCCATTCCATCATAAGGTTATGTTTGTTTAGTGGAAGTGTTTGCACATTGAGGAAATGAGCAAAGCAGAATGGTTCTGTTTAGGTTTAAGAAAAAAAATGTCAAAAATGATGAATAATGGTCGTCACAGTTCCCCAGTGTGCAACTTGTTGTCATTTTTTCCAACCAACAAGTCCAGAACACAAATACTCCTCATTTACTGTCATAAATAATGAAGAAAAAAAGCAAATTCTTGCTTTTAAGGAGCTGAAACTAGCAAACGTTGAAAATTTACGCTTGAAATTTGGCCGAAAAAATGGATGGTTTCAATTAATTGACTATGTGTTGAAGCCGTAGGACACTTGCACAAAATATTCCACACACACACACTCACTAGATCTGTGGATATCTAACATAATGGATAATCCATCTCCTCTATGCTTCACCCTGCTCCCATAGCCCTCTGATGAAATGCTGGCATGCCCTTATAGAATCAATAATAATAATATCAAAAATGTGGCTTCACACACTCAAAAAACACACACACACACATCATTCCTTGCATGCATCATGCTGCTCCCAGGATGCCTCGCTGTGGGTTCGGTTTAGATGTTGCAGCCAGAGAGGATTGTATGTGAAGCATGTGTGTGACGAAGGACACAAAATGGCTCATGCGTTTGCTCAGACAGATGGTGAGGGGATGCAGTGCAGTTAGTGCTTGACTCCTGCATGATGTGCTGCTGAACAACAACAATAAAACATACTTACTGGCATTTTATTATATGTGCACATGTGTACCTGCCCTGCACATCGACTGAGGTACAGCCTCTATGTTCTGGTATTTTCAGGCTAGCTTAGCAAATAGCTAACATTTGGAAAGCACATCAGTCTTTTTTATATCAAGGTAATTTATTTGCCCTTAGGTAGCATGGGGTTGGACAGCAGTGGAGCATAAAAGGACATAAACACAGAATAGAAAAGCATAAAAAAGTAAAACAGAGAAACATTTACTAATTTCCATACATACCAGGAAATAGTTTGTGCATTTTTTGAATTTTGTTCTGGCAAAGTTTCAGCAGCAGCAAAAGAATATTTGCATAAAAAGTTTAAATCAGGGAATCTGTCCGTCTCCTTTAAGCACCAAGCGGCAGTGATGTAAAACACAGAGTCCTCCTCCCCTCATCCTGCCAGAGTCCTGCACTCTTCTGGCTCAGTTTTTGGTCTCAGTTGAATGTAACAACAACTAAACTTTTCAGAGATGGATCTCTGAAAAATTTAAGGCACAACAGTCTCGAAATTTACTTCACATTTCCCAAATACCATTTTGTCTATTTCATTTCCTGTCACCAGGTATTAGGGAGGAGCAGCCTGTAGTCCAAGCCTGACTAATAGCCTTTATCCTGGTCTTCTTTCACTCGCCCTCGGGTGCGGTCCAGCTGGTCTGGCTTGATGATCAGAGGTAGCATACATTTCAGCAATAAAGTTGGAAAAAAATAGCCAATTAAAACAGTAAAATGTTGCAAGTTCAGGGAGCTAACGCTGCTGTGTTTATAGAAGAGCTGCCATCAGTGTTGCTTTCAGATTATATGACAGCAGGCTAATCAGAAAGCAAAGCTAGCACCAAGTGATTGTGTTACAAGTTACTTAAGGCTTAAGTCTTTGCACTTAAGTCCCAAGTCTTAAACTCTGAGTAAGGATGGGTCTTGATTTTCAGCTTTTCAAACAGTCTTTTGGCTTAAAAAAAGTCAAAAATTTTATGTGACTATCATTTTGTCTTAAAATTAAACTGATGCAACATAGTATCGCATTATAAATTGGCAGCAGTGTTAGATGTGAGGTACTCGCTGAGTGCAGCAGTGTGGCATTAGAACAGCACTGAGATCAGCTGAATACCACTGAACACACAGGAGAAACTTACAGCTGAATCGTATGTTATTGTAACCTGTCCCATTACTTACGCAACTGGAAAATACAGAGTGCTGTTCTGCAGATGAAAGCAATGTGGAACACAGATAAATCTTGGCAAACATGCTTTCCAGGGCTTTCTCTCTCTAAATCCCAGTGATTATCGACCTGCATTTTGGCTTGAAATGCCCCAGTGTCAGGTCTGAAACAAATTATTATGTGCTATTCAGCAAATTTAAAGCCATGTTTTTAAAATGAACTTCAGTTTATCTTTCTTTGTGTGACCTGAAATGTCATAAGAAGTCTGAAGTTGCGTCTCTATCTGTAATAATCATCTCGCATATTTTGCATTCTGTAATTTGTTTCTTGTTGACGATTCACGACTTTCAAAATAATCTCAATCAATAAGAGTTTAATAACGTGAGATTATTTTTTATGATTCTCTCCTGCAACTTGATTGGATGCTGACGAATTGGTCATTAAGTGTCCACCTACTGAGAATAAATGGCATTAATGGCAATCGATTGATGCGTAACTGGCCTGAATGTGTGTGATTTGCATGGTTTATCTTCTCTGTGTAGATGAATGCTTTGTACCTGCTCCCTCACTGCACAGACAGAGGCAAAGAAGACGAATGGGGTTCACTTAGCGTAGTATTGTAAGAGCATGTGTGAGCCGAACTCTCTCTGTTCATGTCAGTCTGCTTATGGTGCGTTTACATGTCAGCAAAGAGAGGCTGTGCATTGTTCTGCTGTAGCTGAATAAATATTTCTGTGTTTGTGCATCGTCAGTCTGTAGATAAGTGGTGCAGTAAATGAGGGTGCAGAGGTTTGGAGTTTTCCTCCTCGTTCTGTGCATGTTTGTAAATGTCGATCACCCAATCTGTTAAAGTTGTTCTGGAGGGCAGAGATAACGACAATGCACGGACACACACACACGCACACAAACACACACACATACACACAAAACACATTTTCTGCAATTAATTATGTTCCCTCTCTTGTTCTCTTCGCTTCTCAATCTCGGTTGCCCTTGTTTGCTTCCTCACCTTCTCTAACTCATTTTCTCACTGTCTCTAAGTAAACTGGCACTCGTGCTTGTACACATACACACACATGCACACATACACACACACGTATATATATACATATATATGCATAGCACGTACATACAGGGAGTCCAAGGGGTTAATGTGGACCATTAGTAACCAGATCAGGCAGTAAGTGCAGTAAAGTGGCATCAGGGTGGAACCAGAGTGACAGACTCGGGGACTGTGAGTGCATCTCACCTTACTCGTGTCCCCTGTGACATTATTATGACTGTCATCAATCAAGGCAGTGAAACAAAAACCTGTTTTTATTATCCTGCGATAGCAACATTCCTCTGATCTTAATTCATGGCTGCCATTAATTAATGGCATACCATGAAGCTGTAAAGCTGCCCCCTCGCAGAAAACGCAGCGTGCCGTCTAACATTACAGGTCTCAAGCTTTATTTCTTGCTGACCAGTGAAGGGGGCAAAAACTGTTATTTTTGATATAATGAAGCGGTTGCAATTGAGAAATAGTATGCAACAGTGCATGAGCAAGAGCCCCACACACTTGCACAGAGATCCTCAGTGGCCACCTCCAGCTGTGCCTCATCTGTTCCACTGAACATTTTCAACATTCGCTTGGCCGTTTCACCCTCAGGGCAAAAGGCTGGGGGTCAGTTAACTCATATCCAGCTTTGCTTTAACTAAACTTAGAAGTCTCGTAGCTTCATGAATATTATAATGAGCAGCGTTCACTTCAGGGCCCTCGCTGATCTCCAGTGATTAAAAGACACACAGCTTCACAAAGGAGTATCTGCTGACTTGTCATCTGTCTCTGTCCTGTGCACCTTCATGATGGACAAAAAAAAAAAACCTCTTGTCTCCTCTAACAGACCTCACGTGGGGGCAGCACATGTGATTATATATACACACATGTGTCCATATATTCTAAATAAGGAAACACTAGCAACAGTGATGAATAATAGAGAGTGATAAAAGCAGCTTCAACTACAGAGCTGTTGGCTGAAAAATCAGGCTCAGAAGGAGACACCAAGTGTAAGAGGGAGACAGACAGAGAAAATAACCACATTTACATTGATTGTAATATCCCAGCATTGGTTAAGAAAACAGACGACATTGTCTTGATTACTTTTACCTCCATAATGCCGAAGTTGTAATAAGATTAACTGGATTATGGTGCATTCCAGTGAAGTGCAGGGAAGATAAGTGGAGAGAATAGTGGACACAAACAGTATAAATTTAGAGTCTGGACCATCTGTGCTCTCACTGAGTATAAATACATGGCTGGAGGCTGGAGGAGCTGCCAATCAAAAAACTGTTAGCATGACAGACTATCACTGCAAATTAGATGCTTTTATTCAGTTTAAATAAGTTGGTTGGATTCATTTACATGTATTGAAAGTATAATGAGTTTTCTGCTCAAGCTAAAACTTTCAGCTGGTCATTAAAATGTGATTAAAAGCTCAGACCTAAGACCAGATACTGCAGGCAAGAACAATGTTCTTTTTTCATGCACTGGTCAATTTAGAGATTTTGCCTCTTTAGCTTCCATAACGTGTCTCCTTTTATTCAAACACAGATTTCATTCGTGGAAATATGTGCAAATCTGTACACATGTAATAAGATAATGCACAATTTGCATATTAAAACATTAAATGGAAGGAAAATTTAAACCATTTCCTTATTGTACGTAATCCACTACTTAAGATTCATGGGGATATCTGCAGGTCAAAATTCATTCACCTTTATTGTTCTGCAACAAATAAGCAAAACAAAACTCTTAAATCTTTTCTTCCTCCTCACCTCAAGTTTATTGGAAAACAACTAAACTAATATGTTAGCAGAGAGGCTGGCTATGTTTTGGGAATTTAAAGAGCGCTTTTGAATGTGAATAGAAGGCTGTAACCGAGAAAAACAATGTCTTTTCAGATTTATCTGCATTAATATGGTCTTAGCCCACAATGCTTTGCACTTATCCACACCTCTCCATGTGTGTCTGCGGTAAAGCAAAGACAGCGGAGGTAAAAGACGACAGGGAGTGGAGTTTGGAAGGCTTAAATGCTCGTTAGGCCGGCTGAGCTAATTAGCCCCGATTTCCTCAACCTGATTCAGACATGTAGGAAAGCCTGGGATTACTGACTCCAGGATCGTGTGTGTCGCTGAATTGTGTCGGGCTTTTGCAACTGTTCGTCTGCTTGGAGGAGGGGGGGGGGGTGTGTGTGTGTTATTTGCAAAAGGTCAACTAATGAGAGCTTCACAAATGTGTCAGTGTGTCTCACAGTGTTTGGTTGGTTGTGTGGTGGTGAGATAACTGGCTGTTCCTCACACCACCCGGGATGAAAAGGAGCTTAATGATTCGGGACCCAGCAGGGGTGCAGCTCTCCTTCGGGAGACTGCGGTACTGTGACCTCTTGACCTCTATGCCCCTAGAGTCTTTCCCCTCATAGCTGCTCCTCATCTGCCATTTGTCTGTCCCTATACCTCCACCCACCACCCCCCCCGTGTCTTATAGACGATAGATAGAACGTATTTCTATCTCTTTGCCTGATTAAAGGTTTCATGTAAAAGGAAAAACCTCATTTGTTGCAAGTGTTTACTGACTTAAAAAACGGGACACTGATTTAATATACCTGAGAGTTTGTTTGTTCTGCTTGTTGTTTTCAGTGTAGGAGTCCTTTGTTCTGATGTTATCAGTCTGCTCAAAATTAATATGACATTTTTGTAACTGAATCTGGTGCTGTGAGCAAACACCAGTCTACTCTTCACATTTCAGGGTTTGTTTGTTGCTCTAGTATCTCTGCAGTCATGTAATATCATTAACAAGTCACAGCCAGGAAGTTTCTAGGATTTAAGGAACCTCAGTTAAAGGGGTCTGCAGGGATTTACCCCTTTGAATTACTTTGCTTATAATCAAGATTTATTTTTTAGCTATTTTTGTCTTCTGGGGCCTTGTTTATATCTGAAGCACATGTCTTAATCGCTGCAAAATTCAAATGTGAACCTAAAAAAAACTGGTGTTTGCTTTTCATGTGTATTTATTTTATGTTAGTTTATTGCAACTTTTTTTTTGCTCACTCCGCACAAACACACTCAACCACACTTTTCAAACACAGTTCATGCAGTGCAAAAAATTTGCCCTGTTCACCTCTGCATCGCCTGCAGACAAGCGGAGCTGCAGCTGAGCAGCAGCAACCCACAGTCATGATGAAGAAGAAGGTACTTCTTATTATAAATCAACAGGGAGCTTTAACCATTATTTAAAAGCTACTGCAGAGGCTAATTCTCACCCCTCTTTCCTCCTTCTCCCCCCCTGGTTTCTTTCCTCTTGGACCTGTCTGCTCGGCCATTTCTCCTCCACTCTTTTTTCCCGCAGCCTGTGTCGCCGAGCCCGTCAGACAGCTGTGTTATAAGAATAGTGTGGCTCCTTGTTTAAGAATAGGGCAGCGAGCAGCAGAGAATGATGATGATGATGAGCGTGAGTGGATTAGAGGAAGAGGCACTAAATGGTCAGTCTGGCAGCAGGCTTACATTTAACATCATATTCTGGGCTGCACTCAAAACACTAGGGGTGGGGGATTAAGCTCCAGCTAAAAGACCTGGCGACGCCACTGGTCACAGGCGACACACTCTGTGAACCAGACTTTGAAAAATTTTGGCGTGCCAGCTTCGACGCATGGCGGCGATAACAAATCCAAGGCCTGTTGTCGCGTCCCTCTCCTCCACGTTTACCTGAGGTGTGTGAGAAAACAGTCAGTCACCATGACACTTTATATACTGAGGTTCTCGGGGGAGTCACATGATTGATTTTTTCTTTCTCGCAGGGTGACACATACCCCACCCATGTAAGTGTGAGTGATAAGTGACACAGCCAACATCCGTTCACAGACTAACACCTCCGTACAAACAGTAAATTGATGTGTTTGAGAGAGAACTGGCTGTGACAACATGTAAAAAAAAAACAACCAGCATGGAGTGCAGAACAGTGTTACATCAGTGCCTTTTTGCTTCATGTGTGTATCTTTTTAATGTGATTAAATCCCCTTTTCTCTATCTCCCCTCTTAAGGATGCACCAGCTGAGTGTTTTAACTAAGAGAAAATCCCAGCTGCCTCTGATCGGAAGCTTAGAAGGACCTCCTTCACACTTTTTCCTTTCCTACACCCTCCTCTTCTCTCTCTCTGTGCAGACTTCTAGCTTACAGGAAAAGCTGGCTAATGAGTTAATTACAGTATCAACTTGTATAATAGTCGGTAGCTGTGTTTCAGGCCTGAAGTGCACAATACTGACTGTGCCAGTAAAGTTCACTGATGAGGTTACAGTATTGCTGTGTGTGTTTGTTCTTAATACATTAATTGCCTCTAGAAGCCCCCAGACAGTCCAGCATGCCAGTTACTCTAATTAAGGTTTCTCCATTACTGTTTGACTGGAAGAGGAAGCTGCATGAAGACAACTCACTTCCCTTTTCTATCTCCCTTGTCATTAATGGTTGTGAATTGTGTTTTTTGTCACTTCAGAGCTGTGAAACAGACAAAATGATGCCAGAACTTCCTTAAGAATACATTTCTTACCTTCTTGCAAATTAGTGTTTTGAGCAGCAGCTTAGACTGACTGCTTTTTTTCCTTTTTTCCATCCTTTTGTGGTCCGTTTGGAACCTCGGAGAGTGTTACATATTTTGTTGTACTTCATCTGAACATGGCATCATTTCAAGTTTTGAACACAGTCCAGTTTGTTCCCCCTGGTTCTCTTAGACGTGAGATGGAAGAGGAACAGGAGGGAGGTCCTGCTGTTATTATTGTTTTTGTGCTGTTGTTACTTATAATAAACTGCCCTGCAGGTTGAATCTATGCCTTTTTTTTTTCCACACCACAGTTATTTATGAGCCTGGTCTGGAATCTGTACGCAACCTTTCATAAATCTGTACTCTCTGTGCCTGTGAGTTTGTGCTGTGAGACCACACGTAGTCTAACCGTAGGTACACTTAAAAACACACACACACACAGGTGCTCACACACTTCCTGTAACTGTCACCTATATGTTTGCCAGCTGCAAACGTATATGTAAACGTATAGCAATGATTCTGCCAGCTGCTTCTCCTGGCTCTCTCCCTGCTACTATATGATAATGCAGACCCAGTGTATTAGGCTGAGTGTGCACAGCCGTGTAAGAGCCATCAAGCTTTAGTGTGCCTATAAATTGCTGAAGTGATCACTGCTTGGCAGACTGTAAGCTCCCTGTGCTCTCAAGTAGCTCTAAACAATTTGTTTTATAGCTTGAAATTCACTCGGCTCTTGCTCTCCTTAGGGCCAGCGGCCAAAACCGAAATGCACTTGCAAGTATAAAGTGCACACATAAGAACAAATATGCACTGATTCACGTGCATCATTTCTTGTTTGCATACTCAGGATATATTCTGTCACCTCCTGCATGTAAATAAAAAAAAAGATTTAGGACGCAGACACATTTCCTCTTATTGGCACTTTTGGTTCTGACTCCGCCCAGTGTGTTCTGGGACCCAGCTGCATTGAAACACACTGCCTTTTTGTGTGAACAGCTGGCTGCAAAGTCATTTGGACACATGCTCGCGCACACAAGCACATGTGGACCAGCACTCACAAACACACACACACACACGCACACACACATAGTTTTCCTTGCGAGCAAAGCTGAAACAGTCTCCATTGTCAGTGAATAATTGAATGCATAAGCTGTCGGGAGGGAGGGGGGAGAGTTCACAATGTTCCAGCTATAAGGGCGACTTGGTGCACCGTTGAAACTCTATAGCAATCCCATGAAGAATGACATCAGCATGTTGGCACCTACAGTGGGTCACACAGGCGCATACTGCCATATGAAAAGGCGCTGGGAGTGTGAATTAAGTGTGTCCTGGCAAGGAGCAGACATGGACTGCTTTCTAGCCAGCTTTGATTTTGTAAAGGCGAATGCAAAGCCTCCACCCAGTTACTGTTTCTCTCCCCCACCCTCCTCTCTGTCGTCCATGACCAGTACCCAACCAGCTCCCTTCACTGTTGTTGTGCCTCGGCTTCCCAGCAGCAGCTGGAGTCTGAAGCACTGTGCAGTCCTTGTTTGGTGAATTGGACCGTTGTCTCTAAGTGGTTTGGGGTTGGTTTGGGTTTCTTTTGTCTATTTTCTGTTTTTTTTTTCCCCAATCTGACTCATGCCTTTGTGTTTTGTAAGTCATTGTATACATGTGTACGTATCGCAGTTAATGTGTGCTTCGGTATGTTTCAGCGGGTGCAAGTCGCATGACAGTGACATGTGTTGTGTGTTAGTGACGGTCTGCACACCATTTTATCCATTCACCCATATCCCATCCTTCCTTTTTTCCCTCCATCATTCTTCCCACTGTCCTCAAATTTCTATCTTCAATCTTAATTTTCATTTCCTAAGTTTTTTTCAAATCCTCTCAGCTAATTTGCCATCATTTATTCCCCACTCTTTCACACTCTGAATCACTCCATCCACCCTTTGCTGCAGCCGCTCCGGCTCTGGGTGTGGGAGAGGAAGAGGGTGAGCATGAGGGAAAGTAGCGGAAGAGGGTGGAGAGGAAGGCGAGGCACATAGTTGTGGCTTGCTAATTGAAAGCCAGCAGTTTGGTCAGTGAAGTCTCGATGTATGGGAGTGGCCAGGAATGTGCAATTCTTGGTTGTGTTTGTGTATGAGAAATCGAGACAGAGCGCTTTTGTGTCGGTGTTCATGTCTGTGGACACGAAGATTGACAGATTGTGCTTGTTCTTTTCACTGTGTGTGCTTGCATGTGTTTTTGTGTGTGTGTGTGTGTATGAATGAGTAAGCCAGACCTTTTTCCTTTTTGTTTGAGTGTTTTTTACTCCTGCTGTTGTTATACTCTACTGTTGTCCTCTCGCTTTTCTCTTTTTTTGTTAGCCCTTTTCACTCTGCACTATCTGTGCAACCAGCCTTTGCATCAGCTGCTCAGATGTTCTGTCTGTTCACAACAAAAACAACTTGAAGAGTCAACAAAGAAGAAAAAGTGGCACAGTTTATTGTGGTTGGAGATTCTTTAGACCAAAGAATGCAGATTCACTCTCAATGTCAGCAGTCCTCTCCATGACCTCTGACCCCCTGATGAGCAGATGGGCAGGAGGACATTTCTCTATTTGTGATGTTAAATGTTGTTTGTTTATGAACACATAAAAGATGTGCAGTGTGTTATTGTGCATGTGCCATCTCCGCTATAAAAACCTAAGACTTTTCCTCTGAAAAGATGGAGGCAAAAAAGACGGAGACTCTGCAGCCATGTTTATCAAAGTCAGAGGGATTCATCCTCTGTCAGCCATGAATATCTGCACAAAACTGCACGATGAACCGTCCAGCATTTGTTGAGTAATTTAGTCTGGACCAAAGTGATGATAATTTGTGATGAAAATTGAAATACAGTTTATTAATAACTCCTCCACCTCCCCTCCGACTTTCTCTCCCACTGTTTGAATTAATATGCGTCTGCCGTGCAGAGCAAACTGTGATGTTTCCTGATGTGTTTATGCTCATTTGCAAGTTAAACCGGACCTCATATACGAGGCTCATGCTGTTACTGCAGTCGTCTGGTCGGCTCGGGGATAGAGGTCAGAGGTCAAGGGTCAGTGATCTGAACAGGAAAGCCTACTCATGCAGAACAACACATCGTAAACAAACCATTACACACCATCTGCAGCGGCGTCAAATCCCCAACCAGCATGTGTATGTTTGTGTAGGTGTGTGTGTGGTGTGTTAGTGTCTCTGAGATCACACCCACAGACACACTGAAGTGAGGATCAACACACACACAGCCAGACGGGGACAGAGAGGTGACAGAGGAAGTGACCATCTGGTATCTAGCGAAGCATCAAATTACCTGCTGAAAGGTTACATTGGCATCATGCATGAAACTGTGAACGTCGCACAATGATGCTTCCAAAACATCACAACATTTCAAAATGTTATGTGAAGTTGGGCTGTGCAATAAATTACTATGTTAGAAACTAGATATCCACTTAAATGATTGACAATATTGTACTATTATATGATGTAAGCGCTGTCGTTTTTTGGTTTTAAAAGCTGCATTACAGTAAAGAAATGTATTATCTGAAACCTATCAGACTGATTGTTGTAATATTTGCCATAACTTCCATGTATATATATTTTTTCCACATTATTTATTTACCACATGATTTATCAAAAATCTCACTGAGGTTCAAAAGCACCAATTGTCATCCCTTTAATATTGCAGTAATATCAACATTGGGTCAAAAGCTCTTGATTGAGGCAATATTAAATTTACTGTTGACATATCCATAAAAACATATCTTTAAATCAGTATATTTATATATATTCATCATATATATTCTCTATGTCGTTTGAAGTTTTCTATCCAAGGCTACTTCTTTTACTTAAACATGTTGGTGCTCAAAGATGCTCCAACGTGGGTGGTGATTGAACCACCAACCCTCGAATTAAAGGCCAAGTCGCCGTCTTTATTCTCATGCTTATGATGATCTAAAATCTTTGATGAATCTCTCTCAAAAGCTAACTGCTGGCAAGTAATTATGAAGTTTTCTCTCTGTCTTTAGTCATTAGTGCCACAGTCAAATTTAAAAAGACTCACTCGTCTTTATTTTCCCCTCAGACACAAACATTATCTCTCCCAATTATTTCCACGCCTGCTCATTTACAGAGCGTCATGCTTCATTACCTGGCTGCTGATTTGCTCATATAG
This sequence comes from Acanthurus lineatus, assembly GCA_029814665.1. Lineage (NCBI taxonomy): Eukaryota > Metazoa > Chordata > Actinopteri > Acanthuriformes > Acanthuridae > Acanthurus > Acanthurus lineatus. The sequence goes on from JAPZDV010000022.1 coordinate 24,983,283, forward strand.
GACCCACCACGCCTTATTTCTGAAACAAAATCTCCATCTTGTCGTTTCCTGGTTGCCACCTCCCTTTTCATCACATCTTTCTGTGTGTTTCCCATCGTTCTTGTCCTCTCTTGCATGTCCGGCACCTTCGTCTACCTGCCTCCTGCCTGTCTACCTGCTTGTCTTTTCACATTCACTGCTTTCTTTCTGTCTTTTCTCCAACCTGCATTCCCCTTCCTTAAATCTTTTTTTCCCCTCATACCTGCCTCTTACACTCCACCCAGACCCTTCACCCTGTCAGCCCCTATCACCTCACTCCTTTTTCTCCCTCTCCCTCTTCGCTCCTTTCCTCAGGTCTCCCCCCTTTGTACTCCTTGACAGGTGTACCTCCCTCTCTGTGTCGCTGTTTGATACCCAAAATGTGCTGCATCCCCGCTGTCCATCCACCCTCGCTTCACCCTCTATCTGTCTCCTCTCCACATTTCCGCCGTCGCGGGCAGGCAGCCTCCCCTGGCATCGCCCACTGGTCCAACACCTGCCACTCTGCAGACACTGTGTGAGGGCATCGCTGTGACAACATGTGTGTTTGTGCGCTTCAACTTGTTTGTTCCTGTGAGCATTTGTGAAAGATTGCAAATAGAAAACGAGCGAAGCGTCCACTCCAGACATTTGTCCTGCTTGCTGTTGCAAACCTGTGTAAACCGGTGTTGTTTGGTGTGTTTATCTCCTACTTCCTCGCCTCTGAATGCTTATGTCCGTTTTCGGCACTCTGTTGGCCCGACATACAGCCAGACGTGTGGATTAGTTAGATCTAGGCTGCTTGTCTTCTATTCTGAGATCCCCAGGAGGAGAAGCCTGTTAATTTAGCTGCTATAAATACTGGACCTCCTCTTGGCGGGTCACTTTAAGACCCGCTGCATGGAACTGGACCGTGGTGACAGCTCCTTTACTCTGTGTGTCTGTGTGTGTGTGTGTGTGTGTGTACTATAAGTGTGTGTGCATTCCTTCAAAGTTGGCTGGCTAGCCTCCGGCTCTGTGGTGCATGGGGCATCGTTTGTGGTGCCATCACTGACAAGGACATTTGCACAGAGCTGGAGCTGAGCTGAGCTCCCTCCCTTCACTGCTTCCTGTCTTCATCTTCGCTTCACATTACTTTATTAACCCTCTTTGTTTCTGCTCATCACTTACAGGTTTGTTATGTATCTTTTTAACAAACCAATTAATGGAACAAACCAAAGATGACAAATTTCCATCGAGTCCTCGGAGGTGTACTTCAGTTATTTTTTATCCAAGTCAGTTTACAATGATATAGAAAAGACTACAACAGCAAATAGTGACATTTGAGAAGAAGTTTTAAACACATACAAGATATTTGAAGAATGGGTAGGTTACTAATGGACATCAGAGTTGCCATTGATTAACTAACTGACTTATTAAATATTAGCTACAGCAAAAAGTCTTGTCGATTTTCCACCGGAGGAAGAATTTTTGTACAAGTTTTCGATTCTGTAAACATCAGACCCTTTTTTTCATGCTTGTTTGGGTGCAGAAGCTGTAAACCT
>JAPZDV010000022.1:24984923-25005760 GCA_029814665.1 Acanthurus lineatus
AGTCAATTATTCTCTGCTTAAATACATAAAAAAAATAATAAAAATGAAGGCTTGGACGTGCATTTTCCTCTCACATTCTTAATTATAATTTGTGTTCACCCTCCAAAAAACCGACGCTTGGATGAAAGAAAAGCAGCTCAATCAATCATTAAACTCCCATAAATAAACACTTGACCTATAAAATTGAATTCTCCCCTTGATCCTTGCAGTCATTCAGTGGTTAACCGATCTCTGTGTTTATACTGTAGCTGTAATTTGGGCTCCTTTCTCTGACAGTCATGAGTGCTATAATTGCTTTTCAGTGAGGGAAAGTGTTTGTTTAATGATAGGCTTATTTGTGCAGCTACATTGTTATCAACATCCCCAGTGTAGTTTTTTGCATGATACTAAACTGATCATTATGTTCATCAGTATGAAAACACTCAGTCATGCTCTCATTTTGGCTGGTAATTCCTCACTTTGGCAGTGTTTCTGGGGAGAAATATCCCAGTAATCACCTCCATCCCTTTCAAACATGTAGCTGCAGCCGGTGGCACCGGAATGCAATGCATGTTGGGCCGTCACAGACAGTGTTTTAATGTTCTGGTGGTTTGGTTCAGAAAGTAGTTCTCTGGATCTGTGTGTGTGATTTACAGCTGTTGGTGTAGTTTTCACCACCATGCAGAGCAAGTGTGGTCATATCCTGAGAAGGGAGTTATTTTTTCTGTAACAGTGGTTAATCAGCAACCTCATTTTGGAGCGCGCTGAAAAATCTCAGTCCAAATGTGGACTTTTTTTTTTTTTGTCCAAACTGCATCCATTCATCTCCCACTGCGCCTCTGTTTGAACAAAGTATGGGACTCTGGTGCTACCACAGAGACAGGTAGAAAGGAGGAAAAGATGGTGTGGCGGAGAAGAAAGAAAAAGCCGATTGAGGACAGTGAAGTGGAACGGATGGAGTGTGAGAGAAGGCGGAAGAAAATGAGCGCTGAAAGTATAAAAGCTTAAATCAAAAGAATAAAAAATTCATAAGAATCGGGGCAGAGAAGAGGGAGAAGATAAACGAGAAATATCAGAGCAGAGGAGGGGAAGGTGCATTTATCAGGCAGGGAGAGAGAGAGAGAGAGGCCTGGAAAAGAAGGGCAAAGAGAGTATTAGAGATTATTTGCTGGGAGAGTGTGAGCTTGTTAATGAATCGCTGAAGAGGACAAGTACAAACACACATTCACATGCACACACACACACTCTGACAGTCAGGAAGATGTGGCCTGCCATTTGTTCATTTATTCATTATAAACACAAAGTAAATTTAATGTCTAACGGGTTCTTTGAAGGAAGCCTTACTGATGGATATGCTTTGAATTGAAGGAACTGATGTGCAAATACATTATTCAAAGATGCTTTAGCTTGAAGGGAGAGGACCGGCAGGAAGGCTCAAGGTCAGCGCGGCTTTGCTTTCGCTCGGTCTTTGTTTGATTCCTGGATCCCTTTGTGCTCTCTCGGCCCTCTCACTGTGATGACAGAGGGAAGAGGGGCTTAGAGGTTTGTTTAAACTCTGGACAGACATGCAGAGAGGCAGTTTAGGATTGAGGAACCATTACTGTCCGCATGTGTTTTGGTCTGTGATTGTGTGTGTGTGTGTGTGTGTGTTCATGGGTTATATGATGAGTGTATGTGCTCCTGCTGATGTAAAGAGGTGCAGGATTGTTCTCCTGGCCCAGATAAGCCAGGTCAGATTTAGATTAATAACATTTTATTTTTCCCTTGAGGAAAAAAAAGCACAGTGGCTAGAAGTCTCTAAGTGTGTGTTTGTATGTTTGTGTGTCTGGGGTCTCTCATTTGGGCTGCAGGCGATTTGTGTATGAAAGCTTCATTCTTTATTCTCTCACTTGAGACAGGCTGCTCCCTCTGTGTGTGTGTGTGTGTGTGTGTAGTGATTACAAGTAAGTTTGCACTAAATGATTCAGCATGTACGTGTCTGCTCAGCGGAGGACGAGCTCTCTTGGAAAGAGAGCAAAAGGCCATGTGTTTAAACATTGTCCACGCTATCTCACCGTCTTTCTCTCTCTTCTGCATACAAACACACACACACACACACACACACACACACACACACACACACACCACTGAGAAGAGACTCCTGAGTGCTTTCAGAGACACATCTCACTAATGTATCACATAAGAGGTCTGTAATCTACTGCAGACTTAAACTCTCTTGTGTCTCCTTGAATCTTTTCTTCGTTTCTCCCATCGATGATCGTCTCTGTAAGAGAGGTCACGCCTTTATTTTATTATCCGCCTCTCTTAACTCACCTCTTGCACCTCTCTAATAATCACTTCAACTGTCATTTAAGTATCATTTCGTTTACACCATCTCTTTTTTGTCCTTGCAGGACAGCGACATCCAGAAGAAGATTGACCATGAGATCCGGATGCGGGACGGAGCCTGCAAGCTGCTGGCCGCCTGCTCCCAGAAAGACCAGGCGTTGGAGGCGGCGAAGAGCCTGCAGACCTGCAGCACCCGCATCATGGCCTACATGTCGGAGCTGCAGAGGATGAAGGAGGCGCAGGTCATGCAGAAGGTCACGCGGAGGTCATCGGACGCGGGGCCGATGGACGACAGACTCCCGTGCAAAGGAAAAGTGGCCATCTCAGGTAAGCAGAGCTCTGTCTGGATGTCCGGATGGGCATGAATTTATATGTATAGAAAGGAAAAAAAGTGCTAAAAAATCAGAGGGAATACTTTCTGTGGAATTACAAGAAACAGAAAATATACAGGAAACAGGACCTTTGTGCTCCATTTAGTGTTCTGATTTAATGCAGAGCTCCTCTTGTGGAGCAAAGGCTGAGATCCAGCTTCCTATCAAAGGATGTTTCACTCTGAGGAGAACATGGTGACTCGCAGATGCCTCAGCATTATCAGCAGTCAGATGAATGATTATGAATGACTGCACTGTTTATCCCGCAGATGCACTGCAGATAGATAATTCATGACGGATGACAGGGTTCTTTTTTTCCAAACTGCTCTGGTGTTGTTTGTTTTTGGAACACGATGAGAAGGTAAAAGCTAAATATTAAATGAGATGTGAGACTGGGAGCATGTGTTTGTGTGTGTGTGTGTTGGTGGGTGGAGGTTCATGGGGGCACTGCTGCATGTCTGGTACCCAGCTGGAGATCATGCTACAGCCCCTCACACACATAGAGAGAGACACACACACACAGAGTCAGTAATTAGCTGTGGACTTTAGAGCAGAGGACCAGAGCAGCATGGGTAACAAGACACGAATTCAAACACACACACACGAGTTCGACGGTTGATGGGGTGATTAACATTTTTGTGATCTAATCCCTCGTCTGCTGTCGTTACAGATCTTCGGATCCCTCTCATGTGGAAGGACACAGAGTACTTCAAGAACAAAGGAGGTGAGGAGCCACCTCTGTGCGCGTTTAAAGAACTTCATTGATGGGCTTTAATGATTTATGCCTGTAGGATTTAATAACGATTTGCCTCTGAGGGAAGCCGTATGTGGCCTCACACGGTCCTGAAATGGCTTATTCAAAGATTCTGAATGTGTGTGAAAGCTTATTATGATCACAGGGGTGATTATGGGATTCTGTGTGTCTAAAGAGCAAAAATCTTTTATCATGAGGGATAATAACTGGGATTATTATGCCATCATTGGCTCCACTTAGCAGCCTGAATCTTTTTTAATTCCCTTATTGATCAATTTTAGTTGAACTGACTGTACCTGAGAGCTAGTCATAGCAACAAACTGTCATTTAAAATGAATGAAATGTGAGAATATTTGAACGGCATTTGTTTTCAATTAGAAGAAAACAACCTGTGATTTCTAATTTTATCATAAAAGTTCATTTAACTTCAGTAATGAACATGCTGCTCAGTTCACAATCAGCTATGACATTCATGAAATATCTGAATATGTTGCGAAGAAAGATGTTGCAGCATATTTTTGATGTTTCCATTGTTATTAATATTAGAAATTGCAAACATTACAAATAACACCGTTGTCTCTTTGTGAAATGAAATGAAATAACTTGCTTTCCACTGTCTTCCTCTCTGAATCCCCTTTGTTGAAAGTTTTTCGCAGCGTAGGTTTGCATGGGTTTCACATCATTGTTTAATGATGTTTAACTATCCCCAAAAAAAACATGCTGGTTTTGATAAAAGAGGATTTAAAAACTTGAAGGCAGAAGATTCTGATGAATCCAGCCATTTGGAAGCGATTCTCAGCCGTTCAGGATCTGGATTCCTGACCCAGTTTATCATTGGCTTGAGGTTGAATCGCTGATATTTTAAAAATATGCTGACTGGTAGAACCGTGCAGACGGACCTTTACGGGATGACATTTTCCTCCACGCCGTGCAGAGTCCATCACACGGTTCCTGGAGCTGATCACTGCAGTCTGCTGCTGCAGCTTTACCGAATATCTCTGTTTTTACAGAAAACACATTCTTTTTTTTCTTTTTTTTTGTAGACTGGCAGAACAACATGACCCACCGTTCGTTCCTGCTGGCTTTGCCTCTTGACTTTGAGAAGCAGCAGCAGCAAACATGTGGCCAACTGGGTCATTTTAAAGTAGGTTAGAGAACGGTGCTGTGCTAAAAACAGAAAAAAATAAAGAAATCTGTTGTGTATTTAAGGAACTGACCAAGTCTGTGTTCCTGTTGAACGTCAGTGTAAAGCAGGTCACGCTTCAACGATTTTATTGCCGATCAAATCCCAACGGTGCGCTGAAAATATAACTATGGTAATCTTTATATTGACTATTTGTGATCCCACCTCCTCTTGATGGAGTCAGTGTGGGTGAACTCCCTCGCAGTCATTTTAAGTGAGTCTCAGTGTTCGTTCTGTCCCCTGACAGCTCGAATTGAATTAATCTGCATGACCTGTGCATATAAATGAACTCAAGAGACAGGTAGTAGACTCTTAACAAAGCTTAATGAGGCTGTTAGTCAAGGTCATTAAGCACACGGAGACATAAACTAAGCCCAGGAGGCAGGGAGGAGGAAAGCATGCTCCTCTCTCCCGTGTCCAATCATATTTTATTTGTTTGAGACTTGAGCTCGTACATGGAATAATAAGTTTGAAACGTTAAGAGTTAATGTGGTGGAAGAAAACCACCTCCCTCAGCCTTTCTGGTTGTAACCTTGAATTTTGATGGAAAAAGGTGCAAAATGATTGAGTTTGATGGTGCAGCAGCAGCAGAAGAAGAGAAAGACACCATAGAGGAAAAACACAAGACTACAGAGGTCAAACTATTCATATGTTACAACAATAATACCTGAGGTTGAGTTCTTACCGTTGTTTTCCCAATTTCATTATGGAAATTATGATGTTTTGTAGGATTCATCCACTTACCCTTAAGTGTAGCAGAGCCTGGCCAAAAGGGAAACTACAGCTTCTTTACATGCATGTATGTTCCCTGAGATTATTTCCCCACAATGCAGAGAGAAGGCAGTGGTTGTTTTTTGTTGCCCAGCTCTCTTTGGCTGCTGCAGCATTAAAGAGCGTTGTGCTTCAGTTTCAACCACAAGCAGCTCACAATGAGATTCTTTGCACAGCTGGCCTTTGAGATTGCTGAAGTGAAACTAACAGCAACAGAAGTGCTTGTCAGCCAAACGGAGGAGCTGATCTTTCAAACTTTAATTACTCAGGTCATACACCCCCTCTCCACCCTCCGGCCTCAACACTTTGTTAAAGCACTTACCCACATCTTGGGAGTTGCAGGTGATGCCGTTTCTGAGCTGAAAATGAGTTTTTTAAGTGATGAAACTGAACACAAACTGTTGCAGTGTCTCATAAATGTACTTTTTGCTTTTTTTTTCTCTCTCGTTCTGCCTCCTCGACCTTGTGATTTTTTTAGAGCTTCACCGGTGTGCAGTGTTCTGCCTGCTGCAGCTGGGGGGAGAGATCTTTGACACAGACATGGTGATAGTGGACCGAACGCTCACCGATATTTGCTTCGACAACACCATCGTATTGTGAGTCATTTGTCTCCCCTGTAACCAAACAGCCACGTAGAATCTATAATACTTGCAAAAAAAAAACTCACAGCCATGCTTGTGTTTGTTACTTGTGTGTCTTTTCACAGTAGTGAAGCCGGCCCGAGTTTTGAGCTGCGTGTTGAGCTGTACAGTTGCTGCTCAGAGGACGACTACTCGGCAGGGAGCACGCCGAGGAAACTAGCCAGCAAACTGAGCTCCTCACTGGGGCGATCAGCTGGGAAGAAGCTGCGGGCAGCCATGGAGCCCGGACCATGTAGTCCTGTCAGCAATGGAGGGGCGTCTCCTCTTCTGCTGCCAGTTCCTTCCGTACCGTACGTTTACTTTAAAATATTAGCTTGTTAAAGGCCAGGTTCATTATTTTTGGGGTTTTTTAGGTTGTTACGTCATTTTCCAGCCACCCAGTAGAGTTTCTCATGTACTCAAATCTGAACAACTAAATTTTGGTTGAAGAGCAAAAGTTTTAGAGTGAAAATGCCTATTTACAAGCCCCTCTGCAATCGTTTTTTCATGTGATCTGCATGATGACATTGCTACATATAAACCCTAAAGGTTGAGGGAGAGAAGGGCATCAGCCGTGTAACTTGCATCACTGCCAAAGGCCAAGTTTCTTTTTGAAAAACTCAGATGGAGTCCCCCTTTAATATTTTATACCCTATAGATATTGAATAGAAGCAGAAATAATTTATTTTCAAGAGCACAAATAGGAATATGTGTCTGAAATATTAAAAAAAAATGCCTATCTTCTCTCTTGTGTGTTGACAGGGGCCCTAAGTACCACCTCTTAGCTCATACCACCCTGTCGCTGTCACACATCCAGGACAGCTTTCGCACACATGACCTCACCATCTCAGGCAACGGTGAGTGGCAGCCTTCATCAATCTGTCTCCTCACCATCTTCTCCTTCTCCTGCCAGATCAGCCATCTGTCTCTCTTTTTTTTTGTGTGTCCTCCTCTCTGTCATCATGGTCTCATTTCTCCTCCCTGAATTCTAATAATTTCCCCTAAACCAAGCGTATTGTGTGTCTGCTCCCCTCCTCCCCCTCCTCCTCCGCCCATGTTCTCTGACAGACAGCCATTGTCAAGGTCACTGTAATAAAGGCTGTACTAGTGAGGTGACTGCTGTGTAAAGCTGTAATGATGTTGGCTAACAAGGGCCCAGACCTCAGACAGACAGGCCCCTAGTGTTTTATTCATTGGCCCTTCAGCCTGCTGTAAAGTTTCATAGCTGCACTTCATGACGTTCCCTGCAGCTGCCACTCTTTTACACCCCTTTTGCCCTGTTCTGTGTGCTAAAGGGGGGGTGGGATTTGACATAGGGGAAGAAATCTGTACGTGCATGTGTGTATCTGTGTGTGCATATCATTGCATATGTTTGTGTGTGAGTTTGAATGCCGTGTGGAGATATTTCTTATGTATTTATGTTGTTTATTCTACCTCCCATCTATCTCCGTCTCCCTGCAGAGGAGTGTTCTTATTGGCTGCCTCTCTATGGCAGTATGTGTTGCCGCCTCGCAGCTCAGCCTCACTGTATGACCCAACAGATGATGAGTGGATGTTTAAAGGTGAAGGTGAGTTGGCAGGTGTGTGTGTGCAGCAGTGATGGAGGGACTATTCCTCTCCAGGTTTCCATTGTTTTGGGCTTTTTTCCAGTTTTATTTCCACTCTTTCATCCTACTCACCTTCTTATTCGTGTACCTTTCCCTTTGTTTTTAATCCACACCTCACTGATCTTCTCCTCTACCTCGCAGCAGTTGGGTGGTGACCCTCAGAGTTGGACAGAAGTGTACGCTGTTCTAAAAGGAACCAGCCTTTTCTGCTACCACAGGCAAGAAGATGTGGAGGCAAACGTTGAGCCGGCTCTCACCATCGCCATCAACAAGGTCAGCAAAGGGAATGGCATGAAAATGGAGAAATATAGCAACACACTTTGCCTCCAGAGGTTGATCCAGCTTTACAGAACCTATACAGTTGTGTTGTTTTTGGAAAAGCCTCAGGCACTGGTAACCTAGATGGTGAGGGATTGGGATCGTGGACTGCTGCCAGTTTAAATCTCATGCCAACTAGAACACCGTGAGCCAAAAAAAAGAGAGAAAATACGAAATGATGTTCCTCTTTTACAAACTACTTTTAACATGCCCTTGAACAAGGCTCTTAGCCCTCAGTTGTCCCAGTAGAGCTGCTTAAAAGCCAAGAGTGAAAAGCAGGTTCTGTTGCTCAGCTTTCAAGTGTAACTGTGTAAATGTTCACCGAGGCTGGAAATGAGCAGGCATGCCTGGATAAATGGAGCTAAAGATTTCCGAATTAAATCTGCTCAGTATCTTCTCGGGTCTTCGCAAACACAATAAGACACAGCAGTCGAGCTCCATCCAATCAGGAGTCATATTTCTCTCATCCGTCCATTTTTCCAGGCACTGAAGTGAAGAACAGTCAGTCAGCCAGTCAGTCAGGTCCTTGATCATCATATTTCCTGTGTGTCTGAGAGATGATGCCTGTGGGGCTTCTCATTCTTTCCATAGTGACTCATTCAGCCTTTTGTAGTCATTGACCCTGAGCTCACAGCTGACCCGAAGCCAAGACGGTCAGATCAGATCAGGGCTCTGTGATCCTTTGTTAGTCAGTTGTCTGGCTCATGTAAAGACGAAGAAGGAGGAGGCAGCGCAGTGTGACTAATGAAAGAATGGAGCAACACTGCCACCTAGTGGTCGTAAACAGACCTGAACCCATTTGCAGTGCAAAGAGGAGGTGGGAATTGGGAGTCTGCACCTTTTGTTGGATAATTGCTGAAGGGAAATGGTTTGGAAGAGGACTAATTAGCGGCTGTATTAGTGAGGGCTAAATTTCAGCGGGGACTCACAGTCACAATTGCCGTAATGATCACTTGTTGCAGCACATAATTTTGTTCATTCAGGAGTGCTGGCATTCACTCCTGATTGTAGTCCTTTTTTTTTTTTTTTTTGTGAAAGGTGATTGTGTCCTTTTGTTGCTCTTGTTTTTACAGGAGACCAGGATACGTGCATCAGAGAAAGACCCTCAAAGTAAAGTTCAGAATATCTGCATCAGTAACCAGTATGGAGGAGAGGAGGTCACGCACACACTGACCACAGACAGCCGCGAGGACACACACAGGTGGATGGAGGCCTTTTGGCAACACTTCTATGACATGAGTGAGTACAAACGGAGTGTGTGTGAAACACCCAGTACATAAAAGTTACCCACAGCGTTTCCATTACTGTTAAAAGGACTCAGTTTTGGAGACATATCTCGTTTTATGTCCTGCATCTGCTGCCTGGTGCGTTGAAAGTGACAGTTTGTCTCCGTCGTGCAGGCCAGTGGAAGCAGTGCTGTGATGACTTAATGAAAATTGAGCTGCCATCGCCGAGGAAACCTGCTCCTGTCACACCAAAACAGGGCTCACTCTATCATGAAATGGGTAAGACCTCAGCCTGAGGATATCGCCGTGGATGTGCGATCAAAAACATTTACGGTCACTTTTTAGCTAGAGAAATAAGCAGAAAAGATCAAAGGGAAGGCAGGGAAAGGAAGAAGTACGCCTGAGTTGCATGATAACTGCGTGTAGCCGTTATTCCTCGGGTCCATGTGCATGAGATATGCTTTCACAATTAAATTTTTCCTCTCTGGTATCTCGAACTCACACTCTGCTTTACTTCTCTGTGCTGCAGATAGAATGGGTCTTATCTCTGACACGCTGACTCACTCTCTGTCCTTTGTTTCTCTGTCCCTCTTTGTCCTTTTTCAATTTTCCTTATGTGTCCTGAATCCATCACTCCTTGACTTTGTCTCTCTTTTGTTCCTCTTTATTATTTCCCTGTGTCCTCATACATTATTCATGATCAACATTTTTCATCAACTTACACCATAAATTTTTTAACTGGTGAATTATCTTTATCCTTGAACGAACCCTTTTTGTTCTCTCATCACGCCTTAACATTCATTTCCTTAACAAACACGCATCGACTCTTATCGTTTCCTTTTATGAACATCAAAACACACAAAAACGGGACTCCACCTGTCGCACACATCCTATCCACTTCACCTTTCCTTTCTCCCTGACCTCCTCCTCCTTCTCCTCCTCCTCCTTGGTTTTCCTAACCCCCGCCTGGCAGCTCCTCTTGCCGCACCCTCCTGTGAGGGTCTTCTGCTGCAGGATAACGCTGTGTCTGCTGAGATTCGTGCTCTGCTCTCGTCCTATTACAACGACAGGTGAAGTAACGGGAGTAGGGCTCCTCTGAAGTTTTATGTTGTAGTAGATGTTGCAGTTCCAGGATTCACTGCACATCCAGGATCAGCCTCATCTGGCTGACAAACATCACCGGAGAGGATCTTTTTCTTTCATCATCATCATCCAGCAAAATTTAAAAAAAGATTGAGACATTTGAAGAACTGAAGGCTTTATATTAACTTGACTAAAACCACAAATATACAAGTAATCATGTTTGTTTTTGATTTGTTTTTTCATTATTCTGCACAGCTGTGCACTGTTTTACTAGACGAACAAGAAATTGAGACACTTTGAATTTGTCTGTTCCTTCCTTGTAAACACAGGGACTCATTATAAAGTAACATTTCATGAATTGCAAATAGCTCAAAATCCATCCAAAATCTGTACTTCTAGTGAGATAAATATATTCATTTATTTAGCAATTTGAAAATCTCAATCTCTGCCCTGCCGTAGGAGTTCGAGAAATAATGACAGAAAATTCAGATGTCAGACTTGCAACCAATCATTTAACCAATTATTTACTAACTTAAGTTTTAAAAAATGGTTCAAACCCAAAATACAGCCGCATAATGAGGACTTCTGTTGCATCTCTCCTGCAGTTATTGAATCATCTGATGACCTCAGCAGCACAGTGTCAGACATCCTGGCTCGGAGGATGCAGGAGCTGGAGCTCCGCAGCCAGCTGGGCACCTCCCCAAACTGGATGTCTGTGTTTGACGAGAGCAACCCTAAAAGCGCTGGTCGCCCCCGTCCATGTACCTCCCGCCTTTCTGGTCACAGCCCCTGCACTCCTCACCGTCTGCCCCGGAGCCCTGTGAGCCCTCACCGCTGCCCACAGCTGGGTCTGCTGTCCTCAGACGCCAGCCTGACCTCAGACAGCGACAGCCACTGCAGCACAAGTCCCTGCTCTCAACGCCACGGCTGGCCCGAGCCTTCGAACTTCTCCCTGTTGTCGTCATCGCCCTCCCGTCTGAGGCCACGCACTCTGTCACTGGATGCTAAGCTCAGCACCCTTCGAGGGCGGGGGTACGGAGGAGGAGGGACCCTCCAGTGCCCCTGCCAGTCTCCTCCCTCCTCGCTGCTTAACCCGCTCCCCATCTCCTCGCGTTCACCTCTGTCCCAGCGCAGCACGCAGACCACGCTCTCCTGCTCCAGCTCCACCTCCAGCAACAGCTCCAGCAACAGCGAGGGCAGCCACAGTCCTGAGTCATCTGAGGGAGCCCCCTTCTCAAGGCCCTCCCCGGCTAGACGCAGCCTCAGGAACCTCAGGGCCAGACTCGATCCTCGCAACTGGCTCCAAAGTCAGGTGTGAACTCATCCTGCCTGACAGACAATTTATGCTAGCCTAAGGCACCAGTGCTCATTAAATCGTGATTTAACTGGCTTAACACATGTGAACCAACCTCAAGGCAATCTGCTAAGGCCACATGCACAGCCCTGAGACGGATAAGCTGCCTCCAGCCTGCCCCCTGGTGGAGGGTGGATCACATTAGATCCTTCTGGGACAAACTGGAATGTCTTTTAACACAAAAGACGGGTGACAATCACTGCAGGCAAATCTGCACATTGTTGAACTGCCACAATTTTGAAGCTGGTTTCAAAACTAAAATGGGAGGTACTCTGCTTGCCTTGAGCAATCCTGGTCTTGCTGCTTGGGAGAAAGTGATGCTAAAGAGCAAAGGACTTGCACAGATAAACACTTCACACTAGGCCTACTGTCTGTCCTCGGAGTCTAATTCTGGAACAAGAAAAGGTTTTGTTTTTGTCCTCTGCATCAGCCATCTTGGCCGCTCAAACATTATTTTTAAAGATCATCTCTATTAATGCACTAGCAGTATTTTGACTGGATGTTTCCTAATTGTATTTTATAAATAAAGGTTTGCGGTGTTTATGCTATGAAAGCAAGTGAGCACGTGGCAAGAGGAACATGCAAGATGAATAAAAGGTATAATAAATAAGTTTCAGATGTTGCAAACTGCTAAGAATGGAGGGAAGGGTTGGTGTCTGTTGCCTGTACTGTGATCTACTTCGGTGTACGTATCTAATTATTCATTCAACAGATGATCTTTGTGGTTCTCCTGAAATTACTATGCACCATTTTGTTGTTTTTTTTGTTTTGTTTTTTTTTTTTTTTTTGCATGATTTGACATACAGTTAAAATGTTGAACTACTTGAGATCATTTTCAACAGTGAATCTCGTGAAAGCTTAACTTTATGCAAGTGCTCATACTTACTGTACTGGTTATTACTGTGATCTCTTCAGGGTAAAAATCTGTGCTCTGGTCTTAATTTTGACGCATTTATCTGCACACTATTGACAGGCTGACGTCAGAACTGGGTATATAGAGCCATCTATTCATAGATACATAGAGAAAAAAACCCTAAAAAAAAAAAAGAAATTAACCAAAGCTTGAGTATTATTGAAAACCCAAGCCATAATTATTCTGCTACATTGCCTCACTGCAGTATTGGTTGATATTAATATTAGTTATTCCTGATTATGGAATTTCCAATTAAATGTGAAACATCCACTATTAAATATTATGCAACCCAGAAACATTTCTTAGAAATTATTAATGGTTGTTGTACTTTAGGCAACTTACCATGAAACAGAATGCTTAATGAAACCCCAGTCAACCATTAGTCATGATAGTAAAAGGAAGAATAAAATTTGTTTGCAATTTTATCCTGCCCTGTTTTTTTTATTAAAGATATTTTAATTAAGTAAACTCTGACTAAAGGCATCCATGTGAAAACATATTTAATAGGAGAGTCGTGTCTGTCAGTGCAGTAAAGCCTCTTCTGCTCCGTCTTTGTTGTTTACTGTAGATTTTATTTTGGTGACAGTTTCCCTCTTGGGGCTCAGAACTCGGGCGACGTTTCTACTAAGGGTTACAACTGTCACCTATTTGAAAAACAAGCATTTGTTACTGTAAATTAATTTTTATAAGTTAACAAATAAACCTCCTCTCTTTGTCTTTTGTTACGTTATTGATTTTGTTATAAATGCAGCTATATTGATACCTGATCATGTTAACAGATGATGTGCAGATCTTTAACTGTTACGAATAGATAACATTGAATGTTATAACCTTGCAAGAGTTTCCTGTGTTAGCAGGCTTCATTTTCTGCATGTACGCCGTCCTAGAAGGCAAACATAAAATGAGAAATGTGGAAATATGTTTAAATAATATAACATTAATTATAATAAATGTTTTATCAATTTAAAACTGACTGTTTCTTGTTACATCCACATTATGCATGAAATGAGCTATTGATTTGAGAAAAAAAACATATTACTCTGTTAATGGCAAAAACTGAAGTTGAAATTCCTCGTTCTGAGTTTCTTATATTTTTGAATTATGATTAAATACACTTTAGCACAGATTATGAGTGTAAACGTGTCAAATGTAAATAGACATTACAAGTACATTCAGGGAAACGCTCTTTGCTTTCCACTATGTTCACTTTTCCTGCAGTGGGGCAGCTGTCAGATCAGAACTCGGAATATATGATGGATCATATTTGATCTATCTCCTTTCTCATCTTTTACCCTGCGGGAACAAATCCCACAGTAGATCCAGTCTTATGTAAAGACGTAAATCAAAAAAGAAGCTGTTCTCTGTTTAGTAGAAATATCAAGAGAGAGGCAGGTAGAGCAGGTGCTTTATTGTCAGTGTTTGATAGCAAAGCATTAGATTTGTCAATAGTACAAAGCACTGTTACAAACATAGGAGGTAGTCGACACTGAGTCTTCACTGAGCATTGTGAAATGCATAGAGAATTACTATGGCCATATTGACTCTGTTTCAAATGCCTCGGAGGAGAACCTAGAGATACATGCTTTCTGTTTTCAGTGCAGAGTTGTACCATTGTTGTGCTATTGTAACTTCATAACTGCTTAAAGTATAAAAAAACATACATATAATCATTATAATCCATCCCAACAAATACATATTAATCAGTATAGAACACAATCACACTAATAAATACTTTATATTATATGCTTCATATGATGCTGATTATTGACTTATGTAACCCAAATGGGCATTTTACACAAAGTTTGGCAATTTTATGATATCTCTTGGATTACATAAGTGAATGAAAAATGTAACATCAAGATTATAGATATATAAGGGGTGTCTCCCATCTTCAACCTCTGTCATGTCCTCCATATTTAAACATTTTTCTTTGTGCACTTGTGCTTCCTTCAGCTACGTGATCTCTTCTCATTAGCAGGCACTCCTTGGATTACTTGCCCTCAGCGCCACCCCAGCCAGAGTACTCCAGGCGAACGTGGAGAACTTTGCAGGGCAGGTTCCAGCTCTGCTGATGTAGGTGGAAGCAATACGGTGGAGCCTCTTCGCCCCAAAGGTGTTGTAGTGTCCTGGGAGGACTTGGTCAACCTGTTTATTTAATTTTTTAACAGTCAGAAACATAAAAATGATGTACTGTACATACCACATGAATAACTACATCCTCAGTTGCTGCACATTTAAGCACCATCTGTGTGGGCATCAACTGTATCTATCAGTGCGTGGTGCAAAGCTCTGATTTAAGGAAAATTATTACATGCAATTGAAAAATCTTTTATGGTTAATCATTTGATTCACTTTTGGAATTTCTTTCATTAATTTTTCTTTCCATTTTTTAACTTATTGCTAGTGAAACATTGTTAGTAAACCGTAAAAAATAATTGTCACTGAGGATACTAAGCAAAAGTCAGAGGAGCATCCAAAATTTCAATATATAATAGACACTTCTTCGTGACTTTTTCATGGTAAATTTATCATGATATTAGTGTTGTATTATTATTGATATTATGAATTACTTTTCAAAACTACAGGACTGAATCTCTTGTGCATCAAAGCTCAAACAGTTGGATAATCAGAAGATAGTGGAGCTGATGAACTGAAATGGTTGGGTCACTCTGTTTGTGTTTCTGTGTTACCTGTTCGCTGTCCACCAGCCCCACCAGGCGCTCACAGCTGCTGATGTAGTCGCTGACGCGGCTGTAGGGCAGCCAGTCGATCATGGAGCCATCGTACACTACATCTCCGCTGAAAAGCAACTTATTTTCACGGTCATGGAGGCAGATGCTGCCCCGAGAGTGACCTGGCATGTGGAGCACCGTCAACTGTCTGTCACCCAGGTTGATGACATCACCTGGGCAGGAAAGAGGGAAAGATAGGATCATATTTTTTCATTTTTCAAGATCTGTCACACAGAAAAACACAATATAACTCACAACCTCAAGTCTATATCAACTCCTCTCTCCTCCATCCTTCTGTTCTGCATTATCTGGCCTTCAATAGTGCAGCCATGGTTGAATTTATGTTTTTCATGCATCACCTCACCTCACCGTGATGCACAGTTTTTGACATGCTGTATGTAATTGATTTGGTCAAGGCCATCTATGAGTGTGACAGGAGGATGAAACTGACACACCAAGCATTGAGATATTCCATCTGCACTGCAGCAGCGGCTCTGACACAGCAGAACAAGTCAGTGTATCGACCGACGGTGCAGAATAAACTCTGCAAGAATACAACAGATGCTAAAGGTAAAGTTCCTGTCAAACTCTGACAAAACAGCTGCTCGTCATAAATACAGCATCCTTTGTTATATACAGTAAGCTCTGTGCTTCAGTTATCATAAAACTAATTAAAGATCTAAAGTTGCAAAATATAAAAAATATAAAATCAATAAGTTAATGATCTGGTGTGTATCTGCTCATAGCAAAGGGTTGATGGTTTAATGATTGCTGTGAGCTTATTGATACTCTATGGGATGCTTTCCATAAGCCTGGCCTGCCTCTGCATCCTGATCCTCTTTCTTTCCAAGAACAAACTGAATCCAGTCATCAGCACACTTTCTTAAAATAGAAATGCTCTGCAAATGCATACAAAGAATGAGCGCTGAGCGCTGGATCTGCCATCAGCAACAACAAAAAAAAGATTTGCTCTTGCCACATACCATCTTACAAAACAATATGCTAAAGTTAGGCTTTTTTTAAATGTGCCGGCTCTGTAGCCAATATCATGTTGTGTAATTAGATATTCATATCTATATAAGAGCCTGTCACACCTCGTGCTGTAACACAGCCTACAACATCCTTTGTCGTAAAAGCTTTGTGCACCATCCATCATGAAACCAGGTAAAAATGTTGCGAGCCCTACCCCTAACTTCATATTGTGCCCCTCTTATTGCATAATTATTTGCAGGCGATGAGTGTGTATTACTTCATTCAGCAAATCATTTCTGGTTTGCTGTCAAATTAATTTGAGCGGCGGAATCCACTTGAGCCCATAGAAAGGATCCCGCACAGAGCATAATGTGCACACTAAGTTATTGCTACTGGGACTAAACGCACCCAATAAAAATCTTAATGGCATCGACCATGATGCTCATCCCTTCGGCAAATGCATTTGGGCATAATGACCTGGCCTTTAATCACAGATCCAATCCCATGCAATAAACTGATATCAGCAAAGGCTGCATCTCCTACCTACCCTCTTGCAGTATGTGCGTAGGCTGCACAGCCTTGACTTTGTAGTGCCTTGCCCTCCATCCCGGACTGGGAGCCTCTGCTATCTCCCTATCGCTGAGCCAGGTGACCGTCTCGAAGTTGTCTCCGTTGGCCAGGGCATCGACCTCGGCGCTGTGGACGCCCACCTGTTGGAACTGATGCAGACCGCCCGAGTGGTCGAAGTGGGCGTGGGTGGCGATGGCCAGCAGCGGGTTTTTCCTCTGCGGATCCTTGCCTAGCAGCCCCTTGGCGTCGATGTAGTCAGGTAAGCTCCTCAAGCCCAGACCGGTATCTATCACCACGTCTTGGTGTGAGCCGCGGAGCAGCCAGATGTTGGCCCGATTGTCCGACTGGTAGAATCGCTCCTGGATCCAGAAGAGTCCGTCTCCGAGCGATTTGTGAGCGTACCAGTCGGCTGCAGACATCCCAGTTCATGCACTCGTCGAGGTAAACTGCTGCGGGTAACCAGCTGTGAGGTAATTTTGCGGCGGAGAGGTGGACTTAGCCTTCTAGCTAGAGGTGATATGTTTTCATTGAGGGTTAACGTTATGGTGGCCGCCGACACACCCTTGTTGAAGTAGCGCGTGCTCATTGGTCGAACAGATGAATGACGAAGGCCACAGACGCGCTGTTATTGGTCCTAAATAAGCCACGCCTTCTTGACATCCAATGGGGGCGGGCTTAGTCAAAGCCAGATAGTGCTGAGTGTAGTGTGAGCACAAGACTCCACGCCGGTGTTAGCTAAGCTTACAGAGTACATGAAGGTTTTCCGTTTAATTTTGTAATGTCAGGAGATATTTAACGTGTGGAGAAACATCTCAAAAACTGAATAGCTGGATTTTAATCAGTAGTAAACCCGTAAAGTGAAAACATGGAGACATAGCATAAGCTAAATGCTGTTGTACAGCCCTGAACACAGACTCAGGTCTTTACGTCTCCAGATTAGGAACAATATACTAACAATCCCAAAGTGAGTATTGCAACTTATTCTGTATATTGGGGTCTTTGTCCATGTTGACCGACGTTGCATAGCAGGCAAATGTCAAGTCAAAAGGCGAAGAAAGTTGTGGTTAACCCACTTGTTGTGTGTACACGTGTCTGACAGTGACGTTGACCGTGCACATGTGGACTTCCCTCTGCAGGTACACAGGAGACTTCCAGCGATGGCAGGCAGAGGTCGTGGAGTTGCTGCCTTCACCTTCAACGTCGAGGCTCTGGGCATCGGCAGGGGCAGCATGCCAGAAGCCAGGGTGGGGCCCAGCCCGCTGTTTCCAGTAAGTACCAGAAGCACACTCACAAATGCAGAGATCCCACGATGATATCACATTGCAGTATATTTAATTCAACTAGGAGCCCTCAAAGTGATGCATGGGACAACATCTCAGGAAGGAAGGATTCAAAGCTTTTTTACTACTCCAGTATTGGTTGACAGGCTCAAGTTTTCATGAAATTTCAAGAGTAGATATGTATCAAGAAAATGTAGGTTTCAATATGTTCTACACACATATTAGAGCAACAAGCTATGAGTTGCATTTGCAAAAATACGAGTATAAGTTTGGTACAGTAATACTATCACGGTCATGTTGAGAGTCTGATGATGTGAAGAGCTCCTCCTCCTGGGGGCATCTTTCTCCAACAGATTAAAGATCAGTTGCTTTTGGATGCATCTTTTATCTTCTGCATGATGCAGCAAAAAGGCTCGGGGCAAAAATCACTTTTAAGCCCCAGCTGACTTATCTTCCTCATTCTTCTTTTTAAATTCTGCATGTATGCTATTTAAACCAAATAAATCACATGTGCAGAACACTATATGTGTCAGCACACAAAGAACAACTATAACATTGTGATTTAATAACATGAAGCATCTCCCCAAGCAACTTCTGACAAATCAGTTTACACACTTAGGACTTCTGTGGCCTGTTGTATGTGAAACTCTCAAGTGTAGGACCAGTTTTGTACTATTTCACTGAACATAATTTTACTGTAAACAACTCGTGTAACTGCTCTCATCAAATAAATAAAACTCAAATGTTATCTGCTGAAGAAAAAATAGGAGGTAACACTACATCAACAAATGCAAATATTTGAAAAATGTTGCCACATCGTCAGATATGATCAAATATGACATGACCTGACATGATATAACTGTAACACTGTTAAACATGATTGCTTTTATCTCCTTTCCACAATCTGCCCTCCAGAGCACAGACTTTAAGCCAGTGCCACTGAAAGCAGGTGAGGATGAGGACTACATGCTGGCCTTAAAACAAGAGATGAGAGGAACGATGCAACGCCTTCCACACAACATCAAGCCTCATTCCAACAAAGCAGGTGAGGAGGAGAGTAGCCCATTAGTAACCTGACATCAATAGAAACGCTATGGCAAGACAATTGGCTGCTGTGAGGGAAGATAATGCAGCACTTAGGAAGTGAGGCATTTAATTAGGGTAATCCGGGGGGGAGGAAAGGACGATATATGGAGAGAATATTGAATTATAGCTGATACCTCTGCTACCTATGTGATGGTTTGAATATAATTTCTATGGTCCGGCCTGCAGAGATCCCATATTCAACAGTGAGCTAAACATGTGCATAACAAGTGGCATCAGGAGTAGCGCCCAGTGACTTGTGTTGAAACACTTAAGATTCTGATACATCAGTGAATGTGATGTAAGAGAGAATTGGGACACATTTAAGAGTTTTCTCTTGTTTACATGAAACAGAAGTGGAGAAATACACAGAGAGATACCTGAGGAAAAGCAAGATGGATGATGAAGAATGGACTCCAGGTACGTGCTCAATACACTGTCATGTGATTTGAACAAATGAAAAAAGTGAAAAATAACACAAAATAATTTTCTCAATATTTTAGACTGGAACCTTTTCCCAAAAGAGTTGATGCCCCAGAGGAAAAAACCTCAGACCAAAACAGGTACAATTTAAAGCAATTATTTAAGTGATTAGAGTTCATTATGTGGCAATAAAGAATAAAAAGCTAATTCTTAAATCCCACAGGAAAAAAGAAGAAAACTGTGTTGTCACGCAAAGACACAGAGGACATGCTGAGTAAATTAGATGTAAGCTTTTCTTCATTTATTCTGTATAAAACTACTTAGTGTTACATGTATTCTTCATCATTTTGATGTTATTTTTCATGTACCCTATTATAATACAGTATATATGAGCTTAGGATGCACATGTCTTACAAAAACTACCGTCTATATATCTTTCTGAGCTTACAAATGTTCAAAACATATTTTAATCTTATTGTCAATATTTCAGGAACTGGCAAAGAAAGATGACGGGACTGCTGAAAAATCTGATGACGAGACCGAAAAGAAAAAACGTAATGACAATGAGGATGAAGAAATTGAAGAGGAGGAATATGATGAAGAGGATATTGAAGAGGTTAGATTAAAAAGAAACGTAAATCTTTAATGTCATGTTTCTTGAATGCAAACAATATGGTTGATGAGTATGAAGCAAGTTCAATATTTTACTGTTTCCTTTCTCTGCAGGAAAACGACTACATCGAAAGCTATTTTGACAACGGCGAAGATTTCGCTGCAGACAGTGATGATAATATGGATGGCGAGGCAACGTATTGAGAAATTGTGACTCAACCACAGAAACTCAAGAAAGCTGCACCGTTGAAGAAAACCAACATAATGTGATTGTTGCCATTGGTCACGTATTGGTGAAAAGTTTGGAATACTGTTTAGCAGAGTAACGACTGTTTTCTTTGAATGTAAGATGCAACATTTCTTTAAGGACTTGTGTAAATAAGAAATGCCAAACAATGTGCATACTGGCAATAATTTATTCAAAATAGATGTATTTATTTTCCAGCATGTAGCACATTTCCACAGTTTAAAAGGCACATACTGTAAACAACAAGTGATGCTTTTTCATGAGGGATCAGATAAACACTGATGAAATAAAAGGGCTATATAACATAGTATAAAATTTCACATGATTACAAGTTTGAGTAATTGTGGGAATATTGTGCACTTCCCATTTTCCTCACCATGCTCTTTGAGGTTTTTTGAAACAAAAAAGAAA
>JAPZDV010000022.1:25005860-25035567 GCA_029814665.1 Acanthurus lineatus
TTTTCCAGCCTGTAGCACATTTCCACAGTTTAAAAGGCACATACTGTCAACAACAAGTGATGCTTTTTCATGAGGGATCAGATAAACACTGATGAAATAAAAGGGCTATATAACATAGTCTAAAATTTCACATGATTACAAGTTTGAGTCATTGTGGGAATATTGTGCACTTCCCATTTTCCTCACCATGCTCTTTGAGGTTTTTTGAAACAAAAAAGAAACAAGTGTATTTCTCTCCAGGCAAGCTAAAGGAAAGAAAAATTCAAGAAACTTTCACTAAATTCAGAAACAAAATTTCACTTGTTACCCCCCCAATACTGACAATGTAAGTTGGCTATGTTTCAAAGTCCTGAAATAAATTAAATCTAATAGTAGCATCGTGCTGGAAAATACACTATTTCTAACATGGCAAAAACTACAGCTGGATTGAAATAATTAAAACAGTTTGAAAACCACATCCACTAAATTAACTATTCTCAGGGTGTGGACACTGCGCCATTATTGAATAAAAGAAACATGTTAGAGTGTTGCTGTCTCTCAGAGTTTGTTGGTAGCTTACCAAAAAAATTCAGCAGCATATATAGGGACAAACATCACCTCAGTTCTTATGGCTACACTAATTACAACTCTAAGCAACTCTAAAATGTATCTTTTGAAAAGTTCAGCCAAGCATTACAGCCGTTAGTTTTAGTACATTTATACTCCTTGTTGTAAAGCATAAAAATTTTTATGGTCGGGCAAGGAATGGCTGTGGCCACTTATTACAAGTCCGTCAAACCTATAAAAAGAGATTGTTCCCATTATAAAGTGACTGTCCCAGTCAGACTGTTTGCATTGATGTATTAAATCTGTAAAAAACTACTCAAAATGGGAACATCTAACCAGTTTTATTAGGTCTCTGAGTTAGCAATAAATTCGTATGTAGTGTTAAAGTCTCTTGTTATGTTATCTCAGACCCTCCTTGTCCACCATCTTCTGTCTCTGGATTTTTGTTGACAACATCTCCAGCATGGTTTCCAGGTCCTGCCCCTGCTTGGTTGCCTTCTTGAGAAGAACGGCTCGAATTTTTGCCTGGGATATCTCCATGTGGAATGTCACCACCTTGAGTTGATGCAGGACTAACATGATGGCTGACCTCCGCTTTCATTAGAACCTCATAGTACAGCAGATAAAACACAGGCGTGACAATGCCAACAACCAGCATGATGGCCACAGCCGTCCACCATCTCATGCCCCAGTCTGCACCATAATATGGGTCCTTTTTCTGTGCTGGTTTATACTCTGCTTCTCCTAAAAGTGGCTGCTGTAGTGTTAAGGAGGACACAACCTCATTCAGGCTGCTCCGAGATGGGCCTGTGGATTTTACCAGCTGTTCA
Source organism: Acanthurus lineatus (assembly GCA_029814665.1). Taxonomy (NCBI): domain Eukaryota; kingdom Metazoa; phylum Chordata; class Actinopteri; order Acanthuriformes; family Acanthuridae; genus Acanthurus; species Acanthurus lineatus. The sequence goes on from JAPZDV010000022.1 coordinate 25,007,237, forward strand.
ATGTCCTTGTCCTTCTCGAGGAGAAATCCTTCCACACTGTCGGTGGAAGAGGCAGAAGAGTCCGTGGAGGACTCAGAGGGGGAGGTAATGGAGGAGATCTGGGGCAAGCGCCTACCACCTGAGGGAGAGGCAGACGTGTGAGGTCCAGTGGTGTGAGTCTCAGTAAGGACACTAAAGCGCCTCACAGGAATCTTGACCGAACGCAGGGCAAAGAAGTCCTGCTCTGTCAAAAGGTTGTTGGCACGCTTTATATCAGCCACCTAAAAAAAAACAAAAAAAACAGAGAAGGCACATTTACTGTGATTTTACAGACACATACTAATAATTTACTATTTGTCTGAATATTGTGGATTCTGCATCACCCACTTAGTGGCAACTTTTGCACCTGTTGCAGAGAAGGGAACATAACACATGGACAATCAAACGAATAATTCTGAGTTGTACTTTTGTATTTCTAATAACCTCGCCAATGTAAATACAATATTAACTTCCTTTTTAAATTTTTTGGTTCTCTACCAATAACTGAGGGAAATATCTGGTTCTTTACCTTACAGACTAAATTTACCATGACTTTGTAGACTCAACAGTTAGTTTATTAATCTAAGAGTAAGACATAGATTTGTATGTTTGTTACTGTGACTCTTATCATTGCTTCTATTTTTGGTACTAGCCAGGTTTTATGTTTATATTTGTATGGTAATGTAGGACAAGAAATAACATAAGATCTATTTTAGTATGGAAATGAAAGAGAGTTGAGTGCACACTCCAAGCAGAGAAAGATAAAGAGACACACACACATACAGACGTACTGAGCAATGGTATTGCAGGGCAATACTGTTTAGGGTGTCACCCTCCTGGATATCCCTGGTCAGGTAGATAATATCCTCCATTCTCTCTCTGGAAGTACTCCTCCGCAGCCTCTCTCTGCCACGTGGCCGCAGCTCATAGCTCTCCCCATCCTCCTCTGAAAGGTCATTCTCAGAGCCATTGTTTCCAAACAGATAGGCATGTCCACCATTGGAAGGCTGAACCATGGTGGCTGACTGAAACCCATAGTGCTGACTTCTACTGGACATTTTGTCCTCACTGTGTTGTAGAGAGCAGAGATGGGTTTGAGTATCAGATGCAAAACTTGCACAGTGTATTTGTAAGACATGGGTCATGCATGGCACAGAATGTTGTGCTACTACAACTTGACAGAATGGACATCAAAGTCTGGACCCCATGGTACATGCAGGTGACAGCTACCATTTTGCACTATGACAACTATCAGAGTCATTCAAATGTGACTACACTGTCAAAGCAGCTCAAAAGTAATAACAAGTTAAAGTGTAAAGATAAAACATAACTGTAAATTAAATCTGACCAGTGTGATCCAAACAAGAGCAGACGTACATTCCTTCCCCTGAAACCTGCAATTATATGTCGGCAACAGCAGAATTCACTTACACTAGTCTTTTTTTCTTTACTTCCTTCAACATACAAGCTTCGGTAAAGCTGGATAATATTTGGCCCCTTCCAGCATAATTTACAGGCAACACTTTCAGCCTTTATGACATCAAGGTCTCCTGCTTATGTAACATATGTTTCATTAAACTTAAGACCGTTGGAACATCACAAGCTAATGTTATATATTGTCAGATAACGCTCCTTATCTATTCCCCTATCACAGCTGTAACCTACGGGAAACCACAGCAGACTTTAACCGAATGACAAAAACTGACCAATGTGATGATTAGCTAACCCATGAGCTAGCAATCTGACATGTTACACATATGTCATCGTAGTTTTTATTTAGCACGAAGACGTGTGACTGACTATCTAACAATGCGCTAAGCTTACAAAGAGCTGATGTACAGTTAAATCACATAAAAACTCCTGTTTAGACGATTTGTAACGGTACATATGACACAACACAACACAACGTTTAAGCTGCACCTCAGTTTGTTTAACTCCACATATGTCCAATCGATATCGTTGTCCAATAGCTATAACTACGTAACTTTTTATTTAGGCCACCAAATTAATGGCTTACACGAACTGTCAAGTTGGTCTTCAATAAATATGAGTGTAACAAAATACAGCGCACTTCCACAGATTAACTACGAACCTCTTTGCACAGGCTAGGCTAGTGCTAACTAACGTTAGCGTCCACCTATGTTGTGCAGTTAGCTAGTAAGTTAACGTTTGTACATTCCTATCGCCGAGTGATCAAAGTTGATTGATAATATATTTGGGAGAAGTCGTCAAGAACTACATTTACCTGAGAAGATTAACACCGATAACTCACTTGACCTTTACATTATCCATACTTCTACCGGAGCGCCTTCCCTATCACCTTGCTTTTCGTTTGTCACCTAGCTACCTGCTAGCTTCTGTTGAATTGCAACGGCTCACGCCACGTCAACAGAATATTTACGTAATGACGTTAACATTGACGCCCTCAAAGAAGCGACCACCTTTAGTCGCTAGATGACGCTAAAGGTCAAGTTAATAGTTGCTAACTATTTAGGGACGGGCAGTTCATGAAGCTACCAAGATTAAAGTTATTATCGGATCATTTTGATTCAAACATCTATGTTGTAGTCATATAGGTTTAGGATAATTTCTAATTTGTCATGTAAATTAAAATACATGCTGTCCAGCCAATTGGAAACAGGCTACTGGAGGGTGCGTAGGATCAACTCAAGTTAGCTACATAATATCTCTTTATATCACAGTAGCATCTATTTTTAACAACTAAAGACGATTTAAAACTAAAGTATAAGTAGCACTGCCCCTCCTAAAAATTAGCTAAACTAAATCTAGCATCATTCCTAATCTATTTATCAACCAAAAGGAAACGATTCCGTTGGTAAGGATGCAAAAGACATTTCGTATAAATGTGCATATATTGATTTTCATTTTCTAACATATAAAATTACTCGTGGCGAAGTAAAAAATTTGCAAAGTTTTTGTAGAATGACTTCAGCAAAGGGAAGATGGACTGGTCTGGGGACAGCTGCTGCCCAGCGGGCTCCGTGCCTGCTCGGTTCGCAGGGTGGAGCTGTCCACCAGCACACCGAGCACCCCGGAGAGACAAATGGGATTAAAACATCTTGTCTCATTAGGCAGCGACCGGGGGACGAGCCGAGTCCCTGCCTAGCTGCAAACTAATCTCTCAGTTGGAGCTGTGGGTAGTGAGTGTGTACAGTAGCAGCAGCAGCAGCAGGAGAAGAAGCAGGAGCAGCAGCCCTCACATGGCTGCAGGAGCCCGGAGCTGTGTGTAGGAAGACGAGAAGGTCCTGAACAGACCGGAGAACCGCTCCGTCTCTGTTATTTCTCCCGGCTTCAGTCCCGTTAGATGACATAGACTACGCGCTTCAACCCATGTTGTGCACCGGGAGCCCAAAACTAGCGAAGGAAAAGCAGAAAACAACACAATACAGAATGATGCAGTTATTGGCTGCTGTTTGAGAAGAGAAGGAGCTGAAGACTCTGGGAGCGCTTATCGATGTTATCCACAGCAGTAGATTTATTGTAGTAATTTATCTTGGACAGAGAGGCTTAGCAAGGTGTCAGGTAAGTTGGAATGATCCATCATATGTACCTTTCTAAATATGTCCTTGTGTTGTTTTGGAGGTAAATAGTAGGAATGTGTGTCGACCAGCCAAACTTTTCTGAATTATTTTTCATAGAATGACTTGGATTTTAAAATGATAATGCTTTTCTAAACGGGGTTATTGAACAATTCAAACGTCTTAGATTTATTTTTCAGTATATGAGTCAACGATGACTGGGGACTCCTGGCGTCATTGTCAGTGGTAGATTAATAGCGCAGAGAATAAAGGAAACAAATGAGTAGCGATACTCCTCATCAATTATGCCAGACAGCTCAAGCAGACATATTGTATAACACCATAAGAAAACGATTAAAAGTGGTTGGCCACTGCTAATTTCTTTTTGCATTGTGCCAAAAAATCCCCCTCGGAGCAGCTAATAAAATTGAAAAGCCTAAATATTGATTCAGCGCAATCAGTAAATGAATGGTCGGGTAGCCCATTGAGGGGGGAGACAAACGCTTCCATGGTTACATCCAGGATCTCCAGTGTGATTACTGCGCTTTGTGTGGGTTTTCTCTCTCTCCCACTGAAATAAAACAACAATTCAGGGGGGAACTGCCACACATGGTGAGCTGGAGACCCCTCTCATTGGAGTCTCCGTTGACTAATCTATAGGCTTACTCCGGCCATAAGTAATCTTGGCACACTTTGAGTTGCGCACATGTGCTGTTACTGTTAAATCAACGAGTGGTGCCTGCAGACTCATTGTGCTGCCGCTTCTTTGCCTATTTTAAACAGATGTCCAGACCCTCTTTTTGCACCAGTTGATGGGGTGGGGTTTTTTCAGTCCTTAAATAATTAAATATGTCCACGTTATCTCTAATTGATTTGACATGATGTCATCTCGGTGCGTCCCTTGCAAATCTCTTTTGTTGCTTCCTCTGTGTTGCCTCAGCAGAGTTAAATCCCTTTTCTCAGTGGGGAGGAAGGGAAGGAGCTGCTTCTGTATCCATTCAGCTCTTACACCTGCTCCTCCTCAGACAGCCTTAATTCACTGTTAACTGTTTCTGAGATGCATCTTTGTATGAACGGATCACATTGTCGAATTACAGTCTCTGTCCCTTTGTTTGCAAAGAAGCAAACAAAACTTGCCATGAAATTTTTTCCCCAATTTCATTTCCTCGAACCTGCGATCTCTATTTCCATCCCCGCAAACCCCAACAGGTCACAGTCAGTCTGTTTTTTGCAGATTTGGATCCTCTAAGATCCACACTTGCTTTGAGCTCGGAGTCCTTTGTTTGTCTGTGTTTATGTCATCGCCTGGCAGGGGTCAGCCCCCAGTCGGCTGTGTGAGGGTCTGAATGTGATTCACTGGGCGGAAACTGTTTTACTGCCTGCCTCTCTCCCCTTCTGTCTCACCCCCTCTAATGGCTGCACGGTACAAAAGGGGGATAGTGCCATAAACAGAGACTGTTCATTGATGAAAGGTGCTGAAGTGTTGCACATTGCGGACAGGACGAGATTGATGTTTGCTGCGGACGAGAGGGCTTGCGTTCCCAGCGTGTGAGGATAGAGGCAGATAATAGTTGGAGGCACGGCTCTGCATACACTGAACCACCCTGCAACAGGCTGTGCCCGCCTCAGCCGATCTGTGCACCATGGATCACTGCTGGGGGGGGTGGGAGAAGAGTTGTAAAGGATGTCTTTATCTATTGAGTGGAGGAACTGTGCATGGTTACTCTTTATATGCACATAATCTTTTAGTGGACTGCAGTAGTTTAATATGTCTCACTAGACAAATCTGCATTACTTTTAGTGAAACACAAGATATTGGGTTGTTTTTTTTCATGTTTTCTGAATTTTTCCTCATCTTTTTTGATAATCGCATTGAAACTAATGAATGCAATGTGCATTTATGCAACAAATGTTATTGCAAAACATCAGCAAAAGGTTATACTTGTCTTCTTCTCACTGAGTGCTCTAGATTTTCATTTTTCCTGATGTGAGAAGATAAAAAAAACCAGCAGACTGATACCCACTATGCACCTCCCACAAGTTATGGTCTGGTTTTCATTTTCACACCTTGAGAGGATAAAATGTGGCACCTACTTTCCCACTTCTCCCTCAAATTACCATTTCCTTCAGAAGTACCATGCAGTAGAACTATTCATAATCCTTTGGTTTCAAGACAGATGCACCATAAACCTGCCTCTTTTTCCCCGTTGTGCAGGGAGCAGACTGAATGCTTATTAGAGAGTTTGAACCATAGGTGTAGACATTTTTCAAAAAACACCAAACCACATTTCCAAGACTTGTTTTGAAACAATAGATTCTCAGCCATACATTTGTGTATATGTAAATGGTTTCCGCATACTTTTTAAATATGGTGCCTCTAGTTCTTTACATTTCTAAAAACAATGGAGAAGAATTGAAACAGTTTTTTATGCTCTTTAAGATGACTGGCTCAGATTTTAGGTATAGGAATCATTTTCTGAGACTAAGAGATAATCATTCTAAGACAAAAATGAATGTTTGTGTCATTTCAGTTTATTTCTTCTCAGTTATGTCATATTTGGCCACCACAGAAAGAAGGGCAATGCTGCATAGACACAGACAGTATAATTATGTCTCTCGACTCCATGGGGATACATCGGCAGACAAGAAGCGTGCCATCGGGTCAAAGAAGAAAATGCAAATGCTGGGAAATGTCTAACAAGAGCACGAGATAAACAACGGTTGTTCTTACTACAGTCTCACAGAGCTGAAGATAGTTTGTTTTAGTCTCATGGAGCTAATAATGCATTTGCTTATTTCCAGTGACATTCAATATGCTCCCTAACAACAATTACAAATTAGACTGGAGCTGTGGTCGTCTGCTCACAATTAAGATTTAGTGAATGGACAAATTCAAGTCATAAATATTTGTCTCGTTACGTTCCCTGGGATTTTAATGCATTGTTTTAAAAAATCATTTGACAGTTCATGCTTACGCACAGGAGACAGTATCATGTTTTAGCAGTTGTTGTTGTTGGAGCGGAGGGACAGGAAAGTGGTGGGCCCTCGCCGATGGCCAACAATCCTGAGGTCTCTTTAGCGGGCCTGACCAACCGCATATTGTTCCTGGTGAGAGAACGCTAGTACGTTCGCCGCTGCAAACCCTCGGCCATGACCTCGCTGTCAACTCTCATAATCGCACTCTCTTACATACACACACACACACACACACGCTTGTACACATACGTACACACTCATTGTTTTATCTTGTGCTCAGTAGGGGCGACGGGAAGCCCTCCCACAGCTGCCCAGCATCTCCATTCGAGTATTAAACTTGAACTTTGACCTCTTGTGATGTTAGTGGAGCCGGTGGCCTCAGATAGGTCAGCCGCAGAGCCTCTCCTACCTGCTGTGCTGCGTATAACGCATGAGCAGTTCCTCTATTAGCTCCAACAATGATCCATAAAAAAACACGCCCCCAAAAATATCATAATTTACGACCAACAGTCAGACATTAGCTTCTAATATCTTTGAAATATGCTCACCACCGCCTATGATAATTAAGTTTAAATCCAGTTAAACTAAAGAGCTCTTTTCGTTTCATCTTGCAAACTTTATGGAAAATCCGTGCAGGAAGCACACAGAGAAACATCCTTTTCTCAGATGTCAAAACACTGTGAAAAAGTAGAAGTTTAGAAAGGCTTTTTCCTTTGGCCTCTGGTTCACATTAGCTTGGCTAGACTCTGTACAAATTGAATTAAGTCTCGTGGACTGTTGAAGGCAGGAATTTTGTTTTTCTTGTTTTTTTTTTCTCATTTCTGATCATTGAATGACTTATTATTCCTAAGTGATAAACCTTCACCACAGGCTCGATTGATAAATGAATGCACACTTTGGATGCTCTTCACTGATCCCGTTCTTTAAACTTGTGAACCACTACGTAGGTTCTCTCTGTCTACCCATAAATCGCTGGATTCTGCTCCTTGCTTGGATGTTTTTTTTGGGGGAGCCACGTGGAACACATCCCTTGGTGGCCCCTTTTCCCTGTTCTGATTCAGACAGGTCAGCTTGAGTGGGTCACACTTCGCATTCAGCTGGAAGGACACCATGGCTATCCATCCTTATACCCTTCCCTCTTTGTTAGTACCACCGCTACCTCCCATAAGGGTCTTTGTGTGTGTGCATTTATGTGTGTGTGTGTGTGTGTGAAGGAGAGTGAAAAAGAGTGAGCTTCAGAAGAGTTGGGGTCCCTTATAAAGCAAGAACCTGTTGATGTAGGGCTCTAAGAACAATCATCCCTTGATTCTCTTCACCCGTCAACCTTATATATCTGCAGTCCCCTTATGTGTGTGTGCGACCTGTTCTGTGTTTTTCATCCACACACACACACACACACAAACACACATTTTTGGCCCCCCTTCCATCTGCCCTGTTCCTTACACAAGCCCCTCTTTCTTTCTTTTCTTGTCTTTCTCTGTTTATCTCTCACTTCCCTCATTGTACTGTAGTTGGTCACGGCAGAGGAATTCCTCGAGTAGGTGGGGGTGGTTGATCTGAGCATAGCTGAGAGGTAGCCGGGTGTGTTTGTCGTCGTAAAAAGATGTATTTATCCACTTTCTCTGGCTGCCCTTCATTGTGCTTTAAATACCTGCGAATAAAACATGCCAAGAATCTCTTAGTTAGTATAGTTAATAAAATGCACCCTGCATGTTTGCATCTTTCGCAAACTGAGACTAAATGCAAGATAAGATGCTTTTGAAACTGCTCGCTTCCTTATGTTAAGTGTATAACATGACCTACAAGCACATACGTGCTCAGTTCAGTCACGTTGTGCAGACACCTGTGAACGCACCGTCTGGAAGTCACAATTGAAAGCAGTCAGCTGCTCTTTAAAACAGTTCCTTTTATTATTTTCCTGTATGATAATCGGGATCTGGTGACCACACTTGTTCGAGGGATTTGCATCTTCCTCAATCCCGCCATCTGGCCCTTAGTTTTTCAAAGCTGCAAAAGCCTGAATGAGGGGCTCTAACACACCTACTGTACCGAGGATGTGTGTGCTGTGCGTGTCCTTGTTTAGGAGTGATAGAGTAGAGCCGAGAGAAAAGGAGGGAGTCTGAATAGGATGGCTTGGATTCTGTTGGGAGAGGAGGCCGGCATGCCAGAAAGCGGGAGAAAAACAGAAGAATAGAGAACTGTGGCAATTTTAGAAATGCACACAAAACACAAAAAGGAGCATGAGCGAACAAAAGCCCCGCTCCTTAAAATTGTGCGCTGGTCAGTGAATCGTAAAGTCCTGCTTCTCCTCCGGTGAAAATACACCCCCGTTTTTTAGGGTTGCCTCTCTGTTTTGGGAACTCTTTTGAAATGCAATTAGCATTTCATCCAGGCCCAACTGGTTACATGCAATGAAGTAATACCCTTTCTAATTTGGCCCTTTGGTCTGCGAGACTGTGGAGAGCACAACCTTGTTTAATCCCCTGAAAGTGCTTTTCTGTCTGCCTCCATCACTGTGTGTCATACAGGCTAATCAGTCAGCCAATGCCTGAGCTGGAAAACGCTCTAAATTGCTCACGCACTGGTTCCTACTCAATTGGAACCACTTTCCTTCTCTATATTCCTTCCTTCCCACTGTTTCCTAAGAAGAAGAAAACGCTCTTGTTTTTAGTTAGAGATGCGAGATGCCATTGGCTCAACTTAAGAGCAGCCGACCACGGCCGTGTGGACAATACCTCAGGAAAACTCTCCCTCTCTCTGTTTCTTTTTTCACAGTAAAATGCACACTTGATTGGCAGCCTCTTGCCCCTGAAGGAGAAATGCCTGGTTGAAAAGTATCGTCTGACAATGGCTGGAAGGCTGACCTCATGCATTTTTGTTCTTTAGAGGCGTATTCATTCAAGTGTTTTCTTGTTCCTGCTTATGTGGAATGGCATAATTTGGCTGCAATTCAGCACGCTGCCATCCTCATTTCCCAAAAATATTTTCCCCCCTTCTTGTTGGACTAATGATAGGTTTTCTGTTTTTCTCCTTAAAATAAATAGAATTCTGTTTTTGGATGGAGTTCTCCAAAACAAGCCCAGTGAATAACACAGACTTTTTTTTTTTTTTGTCAGATTTCATGTTGTAATGTATGTTTTTGCTTCACTTGCTTATTAAGTTTTTTTTTTAATTTCTTCTCCCCGACATCCCTGTATGGTGAGAACACTCACTGATCTAAAAATACCGGAGGGAGAAACTACATGTGAAGTGCAATTATGGGCTTGTGAGTTGACCGGTTATGGCAGCCACAGCTCCGTCAGGGCTGAGAATGAACGGTGGGTGGTTTCTGAGGTAGCGCCCCGACACACACATTCAGCCGGTGGCATCACTTAGCGTGGAGTGCAGCTCAGACAGAAAACAATCCAAGAAACAGAGCAGAGAAGGCACGATGGTTTTTGGCTGAAAAACACAAAGCCTGAGACTAATAAATGCCAACTGAACACAACATGAGCATTATTATTTGTTTTTTATAAGACTTTTGCTATTTATTTTGTTTTTAAGGTGGTGAGGGCTTTAATAGACCATTTTCTAGTAGGATATTTTGATATAACACAGTTTTTATATATAGCCTGACCTCTGAATAAAACCCCGGCCCTCCGACCACAAGGAACCTACATTTTCCAGCTCTCAGAGCCCCAAATTGGCTTAGCAGTCACCCCTGACATTATACATAAAAGAGACTTATACACATGAACGTCTATTACCACCTTTTTCTGTGCGTCTTTCTGCCAACCACATCAGCTGTCTGTGTGTGTTGCTGTTTACATATCTGCTTATTTCGGTGTGTATCGGTCTTATGGTTTGTTTACATGGTCTGTTTTTTTTTTTTTAGTGTGAATTTGTTCTGAGGGAGACACACAAACGTTTGAGGAACGCTGTTATATTAGCTGATGTTAATGACAGAGCAGTTTCTTTCTGTGGCCAGACTGACTCCAGATCACCGACCAGAGCTGTAAGATTGATGACTGAGATCCCACTGCAGGCCTCCCAGTGTCAGACAACTGGAGATCCTTCTCTGTGTGTTCGTGTGTGCGGTTGTGCGTGTGCGTGTGACCAACTGCCAGATATAACCACCGAGTTTTTTACCAAGAGCAACTCAGGACCAGGGAAGCCTCAGGGCAGGGATGCCTCATGGGAAAGCCCTTGATTAAACCTCGACAGACTGTTATTCAACATACCCTCTAGCAAAAACAAAGTAAGAATATTGCTTTCCGCTTTTTTTTTGAAGCTCCCAATAATAAGTATTCTCAGTTAATAACTTGGGAAAAGGCATATCCCTCGACTAGGACCACAGAGGTTGATGCCTGAAGAAGCTTCTGGAGAGCTAAAGTGGCAAAAAGGGATGTCAGATTCTACATTTCATATGAAAAAGTAGAGTTTTCTTGTTTGCTGGAGACATTTGAGGCTTCTGTGTTAGCACATTTGTCATTACGTATTATTACGTCGACAACCCGATCACCTAACCAGTCGCAGACGGCACATGCCGCTTTCCATAATGTGAATCCTGTTGTGTCACACTTACTACCATCCTCTTACCGTAACGTCTTGGGCTTAAAGTGAATTATTAATGCTAAAGATTACGACACAGGGGCCACTGTCAGGAGAAACCCTAGAGGCACCGGCGTCGAGCACTGACCCCAGGAGCAGCCCTGCAACCAGACACCTCCTCCGCACCTCTGACAGGGATATCCAATAGATCACTGAGTGATGGGTGTGTGTGTGTGTGTGTGTGTGTCTGCAAGGGATCTGAGCTGATAGTTTTTGAGAATCAGGCTCATAACACTGCTACAACTGACAGGTGACGGGGGTCAAACCACCTCTGACCAGCACTGATATTATCAGTGTGAATGCTCATGGCGCTTATCACGTTTGGGCCTGCGGAGAATGTGAGGAAGCTTTCTGGTGATGAGCGATGCATCACAGAGATACAGGAAAAGGAAGCAATAAGATGTGTATCAAATAGAGAGCAGAAGATAGAGAGGAGTGAGTGATTGCAAGTGAATCCTGGGGGGGGGGGATACTCTAACAGAGGTGTCTGTCTTTGTGTGTACATTCGCTTGTGTGTCTGCGTGTGGTGCCTATGCATTGTTCCCTTCAGCTTTGATCTCAGCTTAACCGGTGGAACAAGCGGACTTAGTGACACTCATGTTTTAGCTCAATGCCCAGCGCTAAGAAACTTTCCTGGCAGGCACTAAGCCTGCTTGTGCAAGAGGACCATAATTCTAAACGGCTCTGCGTATTAAAAAGAAGAACAAAGTTGGCTGGAAGTGTGTGCTGGACAGGAACGGTTATGATGAAAACAGGTTCAAGGTCAAGACTTAATGAGATAAAAATCCAATTTAAACAACAGCTGTAAGAATTTGTTCCTAATTGATTGTCAGGAACAATTTAGTATCGTTGAAGGCCAACAATCAAACTCCACAACTTACTTAAGAGTGCACAGCAGTGACAATGCAACGCTGTTCTGTAGTGGATGAATACAATGATGTGTATCGTATATTTAGCCAGGAATATATACAGTGGCATGGATAAGACGTACTGAATTGGCTTTGTGTGTGGAAATAAAGTAATGCAGCATAAAAAAAGTCAGCTGACTGAGGTTAGACTCAAAGAATAAGTCAATAAAAGCAGTTTTGGATGTTCAGAATGTGAAGTTTCTTTAGTTGTGGTGTTGTCTGTGGCTTGTTAGAGCGCCAGGTCCCAGAGTCCTGGCCCCAGCCGTCATTCTGTGCTTCTTTGGCCCAGGATATTTGTGATGGACTGTGTGTGTTCATGCATTTCAGAGCTCTCCAGTGTCCTGGCCTGTCACCCAGCTGTCTTTCGGAGCATTGAGACCTTGCATTTTGGATGCATACGCTGACCTTGCCAGCTTTTTTGGCAAAAGCATCCATGTATGCGAACGTGTGTATGCGCACGCATGCAACTGTGTCTCTGTGCACCTCTTTTACATGGACTCTGACTCCCAGCCTTATCAATGTCAGAGGTCTGCGCCAGGCACTCCATGCCGCCTTTGGCTGTGACGGACAGATCCTTGGTCCCCCTGTAGCTCCTGGGGTCAGGGTTGGCACAATGCATGATGCCAGCACAAAAACTGCACTGCTGCTCATAAAACAGATGTTCTGTCCACACAGCATCTGCTTTGTATTAAGCCCCTTTCAAGGAAATGCGGCATTTTGGGTCAGTGGATGCGAAAGGGACCACCCCTCTGTTTTGAAGCAGGGGGTTAGGAGGATCGAGGGTTGGATGCTCGCTACCATTCATCTTAAAGATTGTGGTCAAAAGGATGTTAAGCAATCATTTGGAATTTTGGAATGGAACAAAGATTTGCTGAAGAAGTAGTCTTTGGGAAGACAGACTCCTCTGAAAACTGAGAGCAGAGATGAACCAGAGAGACTGAGATTAAATAAAAAGTTTATTGCGATGACCAAAACAGATATTTGGTTCCTTAACAGAGCAATGTCAACTAATTAGGCAGGCATACGAATATACACTAGCAGGTGTCCAGATGCTTTGAAATTGCCACACACCCTCAAGTGCTCTTTAACCCGATGAGTGTAGCCCAAACGAATGCAGACTAATACACTTATAGTATGTAAGGCAGTCCCAATGAGGTGGTGCAATAGAGAGGGTTTATAGCTTTTCATTCATGCTCTCAGTCAGTGGTGCAGGAAGTTCCCAACCCTGGTCGAGCGAAAAGGGCGGATAACAGGATTTATTTAGCCCTGGACCCTCTTTGTCCAGCTACACACTCACCTCTCCTCCCCCCTCAAACTCACCCTCTGTTCCACACTGTCCAGCCTCGCTACCCGCCAGCTCTAAATCCTTTTTTGATGGATTTCCCAGCTATTCTTGCACTGCTGGCATGTGTATGGCACATGCACACACACTCACACACTCACACACTCAGACACACACACACACACACACACACACACGTGCCTTTTGACATCAACTCCCTCACACAAACCCTCTCCCTCTGTCTCTCACACTCATAACTTTTGCATGAATTGATTCAGACTGTATCCATCAACCAGAAGCTTCTGAACTGATGCTGTGTCTTGTTCTTTTCTCGAAGCTGACAAACTGATTGATGGATGGTTGCTATTAAAAACACCAGTCAGAATAATTCAAATAGATATAACAGTAATGGAACATATGAAAAATGGGATATTTTCAATGTCCAACTTTCCTAAATGATTTCTGCTTATGAAAAAAAAAGCACCAAACAGCATGACTTCATCCACCGTAGCTGCTGATGTTCCTTCTTTTTTTAAAAAAAACTTGTAATTAAAAGCAAATATTTTCTTCTTCAGTGACCTTACGCGCTCAACTCAAACTGTTGGCAAAGCCGCGTGCTGGAGATTATGAATGGGATGGGTAAAAGGCAGCAGGGAGTGGAAAGACAGGACAGAGTTGTTGTAGCTGCAATTTAGCTTTAAGCTGGCTCCACCCCGCTTGTCATGCTGTGTTGTTTTGTTGTGTTAACCATGACAACTGTCCGAGTGGCTCCATCCAGCTTAAGGATTATTCTGGGTGAGAGCGCTGAGAAGGAGAGGACAGGGAGAGAGGAGAAGGAGAGGAGAAGGAGAAGGCAGAGGACAGAGACGAGAGGAGGGGAGATGAGGGACAGCTGAGGAGCGAGGATGTCGAGAGGAAGCAGGAGAGAAGAAAAGAGGCTCAGAGAGAAAGAGATCAGATCGCTGGCAGTGCAGAAATGTAGCTTCATGCTGAACTACTGAAACCGCTCTGAGTGATCTCTTCTTCTGGCATGAGTGAAATTCATGTGGTCCAGAAGAATAAACTCAACAACAACTGTTTTAACAGTTATGACAACATGAGCACAACATCCATTAGAATTATGTAATGATGTTATGAATCATTTAGACCACAATGACCAGAGAGGCTGCCAGTCAGCCGAGCTGCTCCGTTTCAAAAGCCAAGCCTGCTGAACATATGGCTACTCAATACTGCTGCTAGATCTTATTAATTTTAATTTATACTGACTGTATATGTTTTTTTATTTTAATATCAGCATTCATTAGATTAAAGAATATGGGACATCATTTAGGAAACTGGAAGTAAGATGCATACATACATAAAGTTTGGGATAAGAGTTGTTTTTTTAAATCTGTGTATTTACTGTATGTCTGTGATTTCTTGTCTGGGAATGTTCCCCAACTTCCTCATCTTTGTTCTTTTTACTTAGAACCTTTTACATTCCACGTGTGCTCCTAACATCTATCACAGAGGATAAAATAAGTCACCATCATTTTGATTTTTGAAATATAGGATTACAAAAAATATCTCTAACACACGATTCCGTAGTGCGTTTATGTACACACTGAGAGAACATTAAACTTTTTTAACCTTCATTATGGTCAGAACTCCGTAAAATATTCCCATATTGATTTCTTCCTCCGTTTAATCTGAGCTTTATATCTGTTTTTCCTGCATCTTTTCTTAATATTTCCTCCATATGTTTTCCGCTTTTTGCAGGAATGCTTCCTGCCCTCCTGCTTGCTGGGTTGATTCTGGCTCTGTCCATCCCTGGCACGTCGTCCGAGTCAGCCACGCTGCGGTTTCTGGGGCAGACTGACTTTGTTGTCAACGAGAGCAGCACAGCTGTGGTCCGGCTGGTCGTGGAGAGAGTGGGAGACCCAGTCAACGTGACGGCTTTGGTTCTGGTAAGACACGGGACAGGCTAATCGTTGATGACTCATCGTGTATCCATGCTCATTAACCAGCAAAATCATCTGCTCTGCCTGCATCTGATCACCTTGCTGTGTTGCCGAGCTTCCACTTTAATGTCAATTGAAGGAATTAGTGACCTTTTCAGCAGACGTTGGCCGGTGCGCAGACACTGTGCGTCTGCAGAAACCGTCTTGGAAATCACTGACTGTGTTCTGGCTTTACGTCCTCCACATGGGGGCCAGTGTCAGCTGCTCACAGTTGGTGCCTGGTAAGGCGAGCTGGCCATGCAGTGAAGTGTGGTTGGGGGTTTCCTATGCTTCTTGATATCTTTAACACATTTCTTTTTTCATGATCTTTTATACCTGGGCATCCTAATTAGTTAATGAAATACTGCATAATATCAGGCTTTCCTTCCAGAGGCACAGAGAAACTCCAGCTCAAACCAGCAGAAAGGAAGGAAGGAAAGAAACAGAAGCACAGTGTGTGCTCTCCGTTTGTGTAAAGACCAAAAACAGGCAAAAACATCGAGCCTGGAGCTTCCTATTGGCTCTGCTGTTTCAGGCTCAGATTATGTACCTGCAGCATCCTGTGCTCAAAACCATCTTTGATCTAATGTGTCAAGCTATTTCCTGTTTTTCTGGAATAGAGGTTGTAGAGGCAAAAGTATATAAAACGAACAAGAAACTCACTTTAGTTAAATGTTTGGTAATACAGTTTTATTTCTGCTTGTTTTACCAGCTTGAGGGTGTCGACACAGGAGACTTTGAAGCCATTAATGCTGCAGCTTTCCTGCTGTCCACTGAGTCCAGCAAGACCATCTTCATTGCTGTGAAAGATGACGACTTGCCCGAAGCGGATGAGACATTCACCTTCAATCTCACACTGCAGGTAGAGCCCACTGTCAATTTATGTATGTGTGTGTGTGTGTGTCAACCTTTCCTCTGCAGTTTTTAATGTGAGTATAATATCTGTTTCTGGGTTGATGAGGACTCGTTCTCCTCTTCCTTTCACACTTCTTTCTCTCTCCTCTCTGGAGATCTAAGCTTATTTTCCACTCCACTCCAAGTCTGACTATTTCTGCCCCCCTGTCTTTAACCCAAACCTCAGCCAAATTGCAATAGAGAGTAGGGGGCCAGCAGACACAGTGAGCCTGGGAGGTGCAGAGCTGCAGGGTCTTTGATGTTTCTGCTCTGTCTGACTTTTTTAAGGCTGACCTGGGTGGGGCCAGATGTGTGTGTGTGTGTGTGTGTGTGTCTCTAAGGTTGCCCACTAAAAGACACCTTCATGAAAAGAAACTAACTGTGACAGCCGCAGAATTCACACACAGTAGATTAAAGTGATTCTCTCATTCACTGTCCACATTGAGTTTGATGGGCATGTCCACTCTGTATGTTCGCCCTTGCAAATGACACGCTATTGCAGATGAAAGTTTAAGCTCTTACAATGAACAAATGGATTCACAACCAAGTACATTAAAATCTTTTCATGCATTTTTTGACTTTAGCTGACTCCTGCAAATGCATTAGATCACCAGAGGGGGCAAAATGCAACTGTAGTCTAGTTCAGTAACTAATGTGTATTTGTGTAGGACAGCCAAAGACATTTTTTAAGTTTGAGAATAATTTTCTTTGGGTATACATTGTAAATCCTTGTCAAAAGAGCGGCCATCACAGCCCAGGATGCCTTACACCTAGAGAGTATCTCCATGGTTTCATGTAGCCTCTGGCTGTCAAGTTTGATTGATGAGCGAGGAGGGGGCTGGAATTTCTTATCCCTCACCAAAAGACCTACGACAAAAGTCATTGTGAATCACTTATTGTTAGCCATGCACATACAAGCAGACATCAACAACCCTGAACAGCTGTCAGTAGGAGTAACTTTCTGCAAAACATTTCGCTTTGACGTTGCAGTTTTGTGACATCTGGTTAAAATCCAGTAGCCGAAGTCCATTTTTAGCCTGCAACTAGAGTGAAAGACCAGATGAGGCCCACTTAGCCCTTCTGTTTACACTACAGCGGAGACAAAGCTTTGGCCAAATGCTACCCTATCAGTTTACTGAAGGACTGTCTGGGGGATAAATGTGCACTACAAAGGGGGTCATAGATCAGACACAAGTGAGAAATAAAGAGTTGATCAGGGTCCATTTATCAATTCTGACAGTTCGATCTGTAAATGAGTTTTAATCAGAAATATTTCTCTCACTTAGTTAGAAGTATGACGACATATTTTGTTGTTGTTGATCCTTAAATAGTGTAGAATTGTTGCGAAGCAGAGCAGGTGAAGCCACCAAGCACTGCGCATGCACAGAAGGTAGAAGCACACAGTTCGCAGTTCAAAGTTTATGTAGTGCTACATGGATATAAGAAAAGATGCATTTAAGCATCCAATTTTTGTGCATAAATCTCTGTAAACTTTATAATGTTTATGTACTCAGCCACACGAGATTGTGTGTGTGTGTGTGTGTGTGTTGTGTGTGTGCAGCCTCCTGGCCCGGCCAGCGGCTTGGCTTTGTGAAAGCGTGTGGATTCTGTGTCTGTGAGTTGACCGCTACAAGAGCTCAGCAGCGGAAAGAAAGCTCTGTTTCAGCTGGGAAAAGCCCTGCTTGAAAAGAGGGATGAATGTAAGAGGCCTAAGCACTTTTTTTTTTGTTGTTTTTTTTATTTCCTCCTTTTCTTGCCCTCACCTTAACATAAGCACACACACATGCATATACAGTGCCTTTGACTTTCAATTGGACTGTGATTGGCAGAGAAAAATGGAAAGTCGTATTTGAAGTGGGAAAATTGTGTTTCTGTTTATCATCATGTCAAGATTCTCACAGTCTCATAGTCAGTTTTCCAGAAGTCCTGCACGTTTACTAATCTGTGAATGTCCAGATGTTTGCGTGGTGGATGTTGGAAGCAGGAAGTTTTGGTGAAAACTTGGTGCTGGAGTTCAAACAAGGTGGTTGTCAGCACATTTGGTCCATGAGATGCTTGTGAAAACATTGGTGAGCTCACTAATGGAAGCCTTGGAAAGTTACACCAAATAACAAGGCTGTGGTCTTTCTCTCAAACAGGGTTCAGGAAAAAGGAAAACCCTTCTTGCACAGATCATAGGTTTTTGGTTCTGTTTGTCAAGTTAAAAACACACAGTTGTAATCCTCAGGAAGTCACTGATTTCAGTCCACTGAGATTTTCAGTTTGTCGGGTCTTAGAGCCAAATCAAAGCTCAAGTCCTGAAGAGGTGTCCCACTGTGAGCTAACCTTACAAACCAACCGGTCTGAGACCAGCACTTCCTGTCTTTGTGCCCTCTCACCAGGGCCTCTCGGTGGGTGCACAGAAATGAAGTGAAGACAATTGATAAGGCAGGCGCTCGGATTTTTTTCACATAAGCACCAGTGTCGGGGGAGGTTAAGATGTCTTGAGGTGTTATGTTGACTGCATGTTTGACCTCCTACTTTCTGACCATTTGAATTCCTCCTGCTTTCCAGAGCTCCTCTAATGGCGTGACAGTGGGAACTCCAAACAAGGCCACCATCAAAATCCTGTCCAATGACAACGCCTTCGGAATAATTACCTTCAACTCAGTAAGAAACTCCTGTAACTCACATGCATCTTGTTTCTACTGTCCATTGACTTTGGTCTCATCTTTAACTGTCTGTCACCTCTAATTTCTAACTGTGATTAATTCAGTCTGCATCAAGGAATAATAGTCATATATCATAATGCAAAATGCTCTAATTGTTACCAGTTTTGCTCAAGTTTTGTGAAGTCTTTGCAGTTACTATCCGTAGATGTAAACACACTTTTAGGGTTGAAACAGCAGCAGCTGCATGCAATCTGTACAAAGACGAGAATTGCCATTTTTGCAAAAATGTCAAGTACAGGAGGCCTCCAGAATTAAAGTCAGCAAGAGCAGAGCTGCCTGGAATCTTTCTCTTGACCCTTTAAGAAACAGTCAGCTTCTTTAAGAGGGTCAAAGAGGTGCTGAATTGATCTCCTCGCTACTGAATCCTCCCCCATCTTCACCAGTCGATAACATATTCCTCCTACATCAATACATGAACTCTTTTTCCATTCACTTTCCCAGTTTGTTCCATGCTGCAGCAGATCTCTGCCTGTGGTCACCAATATTGTAAAAGTCAGCTGGCCATGCACTTGCACCATAAGCATGCACTTGCATTTGTTGCGCTGGGTGGAGTAATTTGGACTCGCCGCTGCAGACAGACGTTCAATCATACCAGTATTGTGGTTGTGGGAAAAGTGACCATGTAGTGGTCCTGGGTTTCCAGGGGCAATTAAAACCTCAACACTCCCTGGATTCATGAATCAGTGGGAGTTTATAGTGTTGCCATGGTAGCTGTGGTATATTGGGAAATGTTTGCCCTACCACCCCCAGATGGTCTCAAATGCTGGATAAAGATTTGACTTGCTTAGAATCAATAAAGGCCTCCTGGCCGTGGGAGATGTGTTTATGTTAGAGAACTGAATTAATTCCCGTACAGCATTTCTTTGCTTTATTATCTTCTTCTTTGTTTGTGTTCTCCCTCATTCTTTAGTTATGACACTTCAGACTTAAATTAATTAGAAGATTTTGGAGGGGGGGTTTCATTTCCAGATTTTAAGACCACAGTAACGCAGTGAAGCTGAATGAATTATTACTCCATGTTACTGTGGAATATTTTTACAATGACTCATCGGATTTATTCACTTAAACTGAATTCCTTTTTGGTTGGTTTGTATTCCTTTTTATCAGACGTACCAAGTTTCAAAAGCAGTACACAAAAAACAGCCCAAAAAACAAATTCATTTGTAATTTAAACACATTGAGATTTGACATATTTTAGTATTTGTTGTGGGTAATGATCAGTATCAATAAAAATGTGAAACGGTTCCAGGACTGGAAATAAGAAACAGTGTTGAAATGGATTGAATTGAACTGATAAAGGTTTTGTCTCTGTATTTATGTTTTTACTGTCTCATCCTTTTTCATTTCAGACCGAAGAGATTGTTGTCGATGAGCCAAGAGGAAAGAACCATTTTGTGCCTTTAACCCTGATTAGAGAAAAAGGAACATACGGGACTGTGACCGTGAACTTTGAGGTGAGAGGGAAATTCACTGCACATAAAACCAACAAAACTATAACAATCTGCTTTGTGGTGTTCAGAAAAAACAGACAATGTCTTTGACAAAAAGATACTTTTTTAAGTTTATCTCAAAGGCAAAACACTGACTTGTGAATCCGAAGTTTAGAACTGAGATTCAAATCATATCACAAACCTTTAACAAGTTAAGTGTCAAGTTACATTTTATTTATTATAAACATGTAATTCCATGGCAGAAAAATAGCCCTTTTCCATTATTCATATGTGGCATATTGATAATAATGTGCATACTGGGGTGTAAACATCACTGTGACTCCTGTTCAGATCTCTGAAGGTCCTAACCCTGCCATTGAGGACCTCAGTCCAGACAAAGGAAACATCACCTTCCCTGTAGGACAGGCTGTGGTGCACTTCAATGTCCTCATCCAGGATGACCAGGTATTAGACTGACTCCTCTTTTAAGTTAATCAGCACAAACAACTCAATAGCCTGTCTGTGTTGTGGTCACATCTATGGATTAGCTTGTGTAAATGTACATCTGTTAATCTTGCTGTCTTTCTCTGATGTGTTTAGATTTTTAAAGTTTAAAAGAAGCAAACAGGGTTTTGCAGTTCTCACACTCTGAGTTTAGAAACAGGAGCATAAAACTTACAGCTGTATGTGAATGTGTTTCCCTCTCTTTGTCTGTCAGATCCCAGAGGATGATGAAGTGTTTACAGTCAGACTGACGGGTGTGGCAGGGGGAGCCCTCCTTCGGCCCAACGCCAGCAGCGTCCAGCTGAGAATCCGACGCAATGACAGCCCGCTGCGGTTCTCCCACTCCATCATGGCGGTACCAGAGTCCGCCGGAGTCATCGCCCTCAATGTGACCCGCGGTCGCCTGACTGAGGACGGGCCGCTCGTCGGCTCTGTTGACACCGAGGTTCCTTTCTATCAGTCCACTTATTTGTTTGCGTAGACTTGTGACCGTAAAAGACTGGGTCACAGACGCTTTAATTACACAGTGTATGTACAGAATATACTGTATATAGTACAGCTTTGTGTAAACCATCCGGACTGTGCTGTCTTTAGGTTTCCGTAGATTACATGGTTGTAAGCGGTGAGGGACTGGGCAGCGCCACACCAGCTGTGGATTTCCTCGACCTGCAGCCAGTGAGAACGGTTATGTTCCCTCCGTTTGTATACAAGAGCAGCCTGCTGTTTAAGATCAGCGATGACGACGTGCCGGAAATCGCTGAATCCTTCCATCTGGTCCTGCTGGAGGAAACCATCCAAGGAGATGCAGTGCTGGTGTCACCCAGTGCTCTGCTGGTGACCATCGAGCCCAATGATAAGCCTCACGGTGTGCTGTCAATCAGCAGCAGTGCGGTGATTCAGCCAATCACCATCAATGAAGACCTGACGCAGAGGTTAGATGCTGTATATACTGTGGGGGTCATAACAAATAGAAATACATCCAGGATTATTGTGTCTTTAACAATCCTTTGTTTGTTCTTTGACCATTTATAGATTTGATGGCATCGTTATTGTAAGAAACGGAGGAAGCTACGGTGTCGTGTCCGCCAACTGGTCCATCAGCAGAAACTCCAGTGACCCCTCCCCGGTGTTGGATGATCTGATGCCTGCTGCGGGGACAGTGAGGTTTGCTGCCGGTCAGGTGACGGCTGTGATCCCCATAAACATTGTGGCTGATGACCTTCCTGAGGAGGCGGAGGCTTTTCTTCTCAAGCTGCTGCCCGACACTGTGACTGGGAATGCAGAGGTGGACGAACCCATGGAGGTCAGTTCAGAGGAGATCTTTGATATGCAAGTTATTATTTATATTTACATACATATAGATTCATAACAGAGCCAAAAAGAGGAGGCTACACTCGTTAGGAAACACACTGTATCCTCCAGGTGTTGTGCATGTGTGTGTTTGCATGTGACCTACTGTAAGCAACAGTGGCAAACTTTGCACATTCGGCAAAAGTTGCCCCCTTTTTCGTGTGTCACTCTGCGCCGTGGGTGTTCCTTTCATGTGGCTGATTGAAAACAAAGCGAAAGCAGCAGGCACACTCTGTGTGTGGTGTCTGTGTGTGTTGTGTTTTTTTAGAAAGCGCGGTTAAAGTGGTGACAGGTTTTTTATAGCCTCCAATCTCTGTCCAAGCCTCTTGGCCATGTGTGAAAGCAGTTGGCAGATCTAAGTCCTGTTTATGTTAAAGACGTGAGATAAGAAGCGAACAAACTCTTCTATGATCACATAAACACACACACACACACACACATGAGCCCCGCCTCAGGTTGTGAGGTCAGAGGGTGTGTTTGCCATCTGTGCAGAAAGAGTTGATTAAGAATCAGGCAGGAGGACAAGTGAACCAGTGTTTATTGTCATTAATGTTGCAAATGATTTATCACACACATCATACTGAGCTCTGTAAGCTGTACGCGGGCCAAGCAATGCATTGGATAAATGTGGGTTTCGGGGAAGCGAATAAGCTTCTGCTGAAATGCTCATGAAACCTACTCTTGCAGTCTTAGCAGAGTTAATTAAAGAGGATGCCGCTCTAAAGTTAGCTCAGGGTTCTGTTTTACTACTTTCCATCACACTTGTTTTCTTCCGTCTCTCTGTTCTTTATGTCTCTTTTCTTCTTGTAATGACCCAAAACCAGTCTTAGCAACGTATAAACAAAATGACACAACAAAATCCTTAAAAGTAAATAATTTGGCTTCGTTGCAATTATTCACTTACATCCCGTGAGATCAATCACCTTCCTCTTCACCGCACAGACGACTGCACGCGGCCCAGAGTGCTGCTTCGTAAGCAGAGCGGGGAAGCAAATGCATCAAACTCGTGGTTTTACGTTTTCTTTAAAGGCAAAGTGTTTAAATCTACCTGTAAATTTGAATATGAACATAACATATTACTAAACCTCTTTAGCATCAGCACAAGCAGACACTGCATTGAAGTAAATTGATTGAAGCGGATTTGTTGTTAAGGAACTATTTGAGGAAATAAGCAACAAGGTGGTAGCAGATAAAAAAAACATAACTTTTCCAGTCCACAACTAAGTTATGCATTCTCTATAAGATACAGAGAATGTTTTATTGATCACTCCTTGACATAAATGTAACACATATTCTACTCTTCGTCTGGTCTTCCCCCCCTCTTCTCTCAGATTGTGTTCTACATCCAGGACAGTGACGACGTCTATGGGCTCTTTCGGTTCGACCCAGAAAAAGAGCAAAGCATCCAGAGCCAACCTGAGGGCCGTTTTCTGTCGCTAAACTTCCTGCGAGACGGTGGCACACTGGGTAATGTGTCCATGACCTTCACGGCCCTGTACATTCCTGCAGGCCCAAAAGACCCGGCACGGGCTCGAGACCTGGTTCTGAATGTTAGCAGGTCTGTTAACGTGGTGTTTGCTCAGGAGCGGATGGTCCACGTCATACTGCCGATCAGGAACGATGCTTTTCTGCAGAATGGAGCTCATTTCTTAATACAGGTAAGCTGGAAACAATATAGAGAGACACAAATATGTGGTTGAAAAATTTTTTTTTTAAACTTTTAATGACTTTTTAAGTTGATGTTCAGGCAATGATTTGCTTTCACGCCTAAAAATGTGCTTTTTTTTTGGTTTGCATTTCGAGCCAAATCAGTGCTTTCCAAAGTTTAAGTGTCTCATTTGCATGTGTGAACGGTTTGACACTGGCACTCAAATCTGGCATGTTGCTACGGGATTTGTCCAACTGTCCAAACTAACAACACCACCTAGCACTTAAAGCTTGCAAAAAAAGTACGAAAAAAAACCCTCTTCACATTCTGCAGAACCATGAATGTGTCAAACCCTTTACATGCACAAACATGACAGCAGTGAATGCAGCGCTGACGGGTCATCAACACATCTTTAAAAGCGACAGAACAGAAAAGACCAGATAATGCAGATATTGAAGAAAAAAGCTACAGTTTATTTTTCAAAATGTCCTCTTAAGACATCTGTCCTGTTGATGCTCTGTTTGTACCTTCAATTGGGTTAATTTTTTCCTTCTTTCTTCTTCCTCTAGTTGAACACACTGGAGCTGGTTGACATCAACCCTCCTATTTCTTCGAACAGTCCACGGTTTGGGGGACCTCTGAACCTGACCTTGACCGTCACACCAGACATCGCTAACGGGGAAATTGGTTTTACGAGTAACACAACAGTGGTGGTTTTTGAGCCAGAGGACAGCAACACAAGCACAGTAAGATATGACTCTGCTTTCAGAAGCACTACAGACAGATGCTGTCTTTTTGTATACATTCAGAGTTTAGTTTGTTGCAGGATAGCATAAGTCAACATCATCATTTGGAAAGTAAGTGTCAGATTTAAATAGTCAGAGATCTAAGTTTGCATGTAAAATCCTAAATTGTTGTGCACTCTGTAAAGTGGTAACTAACCACCACTGTAAAAGAAAAATAGAGGTTTCCTATTCTGCCACCCTGGGTGAAACTTTACAGCCGCCATGCTGCTGGTCTGAAATCTGCTCTTGTCCTTGCAGACAGTAATGAGTGTTCAGGCAGTGAGTTTTCTGTATTTGCATGTTTTATGTATAGGAGATTAACTCTGATGATGTTTGGCGCTGCAGGTGAGCCTCCCTCTGCGGCGTGATGGGACGGACGGTCAGGCTGAAGTGTTCTGGAGTCTGAAGCCAGTCGGAGCAAATCGTGTGGATATAACTGCTGAAGACCTGGAGCCTCTGAACGGCTCTGTGGTCTTCCTCTCTGGGCAAAGCGACGCTTCCATTAACTTCACTATCATGGCCGACAACATCCCAGAAGTCAATGAGACCTTACTGCTCTCTTTGGACAGGTGGGGACACTAAACTCCAACAAGTTACAGCCAACCAACACAGTCATTTTTCCATTTTATTGAATATCAAGGCACGTTAGACTCTTATGTTCTGCTCTTTAAAGTAGTTAGTACATTAACTTTTCAGGTTTGGAGAGTGAAGTTGATTCTCTGTGATGTTTTAGAAAATCTTAGTGCACCCATCCCTCCTTAAGTTTTCTGGAGATGTATGTGCATGTGTGTTTGTCTTTGTGATGGAGGCTTTGGGGGGTTGTTTCATCTGGTAGTCTATGTTCTGATGAGAATGGCGGCTCTCTCTCCCTCCCACTCCCTCCCCTGCAGGGTGGAGACTGCACGCTTTATAGTGTACTTCGGGTAAGTGGAGAGTGGAATGAACCTGGGCCTTTTGTTGTGGTGTGAATCAGGACTTTGTCTCTCAGAGAAGGGCCTACTTCAGAGTTTCTGGGGTCCTTGGTTGACGTGGGGATGAGGGGGGACTGGACCGGGGGTGGGGGATTTTAGCGATGGTGTGAAAAAAGGGAACCCAAAAGGAGAGTGGATGTTGGGAGTAAATAGAGAATCTTCTTTATGTGTCTCCCTCTAATTGAACCAGCTTTGATTGTGTCCCCTTTTAATGATTGTTGGGTGTTTGTATGCATGCAGCGCCTTGGCCGTCACTGTTTGTTTGGAATGCTTCACTCTGTCATGTCTTTGTCTTTAATTTACCCGCCATGTGATGCTTACTTGGCTCCGGTTTTCTCAACATACACACCCATACATACACCCCCGTGGAGCAATAAAGAGGCAGACTTGGTTTTGATTGACATTGTTATTAAAAGTGGTCTAAGCAGCAGGACCTTAGCATATGGGGCCAATAATGAATTAGCATCCCACAGTAACAGGAATGCACTGCAAAGTTTTGATTAAAGTTGAGACGCAGAAGCTCAAAACATACAGGGAGAGAAAAAAGTCCAAAAAGCTCCATCAGTGTTGGAGTTTTTATCTGCTAAACCAGCAGTCCCACAGTTCCTCATTAATGAAGGCGTGATGGCTGTGGTTGCTTTTAGTAGTGATCATTTCCCACTGTGTGTGTCTCATGTGTTTATGTGTGTTTTTGTGTCAGGAGTAATGTTGAGAATCAGATCCTGAAAGCTGGCTTCACCAGCAGAGAGATTGTCATCATGGAGAACGATGATCCTGGGGGGGTCTTTGAGTTCTCCCCATCCTCCAGAGGTCCATGGCTCATCAGTGTAAGTCTTGCTTGAAACCGGTTAGAAACAACATGAAGTACTGTGACATTAAACTTCACATATTGTTGTTTTGTCTGTTGTCTTTGGTCTCATGACACCATGTTAAACTTATCCAGGAGGGGGAAGCTGTGGAGCTGCATGTGGTCAGAGCCCAGGGACAGCTGCTGAAACAGCTGGTGCGGTACGCTGTCATGCCCTCTGGGAACACTGAATTCTACGGAGCCACGGGCATCCTGGAGTTCAAACCAGGGGAGAGAGAGGTGGTGGTGGCGCTGGTGGCCAGGCCTGATGGGGTGCCTGAGGTAAGAACGGGCTCAATTTAGTGCTGCCCTTTCAAGTTCTTATAATAACCTTTTTAAATTCAGCACAAAATAAAGTCGTCTCACACAGATAGTGGAAAAATTTTGTTTAAAGCGAGTGAAACAAGTCTTATGTTTTAAACCTGCACTTGCTACTTAAAAACTGTGTGTGTGTGTCTGTGTTTTTGTATCCATGTGCTCTCAAACAGCTGGACGAGACTTTTTCTGTGGTACTTAGTAGCCACAGCACTCCACCCAGTCGCCTTGGCAACCACAGGGAGGTCAACATCACAGTGCGGAAAAACGACGACCCTTTTGGTGTCATCGAGTTCGTCCAATCAGGACTGACGGTGGCCATCAACGAGAGCAAAGGGGACGAGATGCACTCGGGTACTTTGAAGTAGCAGCTCTTAAGAAAACAGTGACACTTTTCTATGTCAAGTGGTTTTTTTGTCGACACTTAATTGGAGTGAATGGACGAGGATAAGAGTTTGAGTGAACAGGGTTTCCCCTGTCGTGTTTGCGTGATGCTTGAGCATGTGCACACGCAGATGAACCTGTGCTTCGGTTGAGTTAGAGCAGGAAGACTGGATCCCACACAGGGATGATACAAGCCAGCGGTCAGTCCTCCCTTTCTGCCAGGGAGCCTTTCTGACATGTGGTTAACGTTGTCAAACTGTAACAGTTTAGTTTGGTTCAAGCACCAAAACTTCTTGGTTAGGCTTAAAAAAAGATTATGGTTTTGGTTAAAATAATAGGTCAACACTGGCTTTTTAGTTTCCTGTGTTTGACCCATTCACCACCCCAACTCCTCCTCACACAGTCTTTGTTTCTCTTTATGCCATGTTTGACTTTCTTAAAGCTCTCAGACAAAAAAGCCCAAGTCCTCCTGAGGACAGGAAGAAGCAAAAGAGCTTCTTTCAGCCTGAAGTGAAAGTATCACCAGCTGTGTGTGTTCAGAAATACACTGCAGTAACACATCTAAAAACTTATATAGTATCAAAAGCTAAAACTTGTTTTTTTTAATTCTCCTCCAGCGGTGTACCCTGTGGTGAGGAACAGGGGTCACTTTGGAGACGTGTCAGTTTCCTGGGTCCTGGAGCCGGCCCTCTCCGGAGACGTAAGCCCCCTCCAGGGGAACATCACCTTCAATGAAGGGGAGTACCTGAAAAACCTCACTCTCTTCTCTGAACCTGATGAGGTAAAATGATAAACTTGACTCAAAAATGCAAAGAACCTGAACATGAGTTACATTTCCTTGTTTATTTCACATTTTCTTTTTAATTTAAGATCCCAGAGGACGTGGAGAATTTCACCATCACAATTTTAAACGCTACAGGTGGAGCAAGAGTGGGAAACATACTCACTGCCAGTTTACAGATTAACAAGAATGATGACCCCATTTACTTTTCTGGTAAATATACTCATCTAGATATTGACTGTGGCTCTGAAAGACTTCAAATAATCAGTTAATATATAACAGCTTTAGTCAGAAACCCATCTTCGTCATGAGGACACCCCCCTGTCTCTCCTCAGATCCTGTGGTCGTGAGGCTTCAGGAAGGTGCCGTTGCCAACTTCACTGTCCTGAGATCTGGCCGGGCAGATTTTGTTGCCACGG
>JAPZDV010000022.1:25039385-25082528 GCA_029814665.1 Acanthurus lineatus
ACCAGTGCACTTTTAGTTTGGGCTTTACAATTTGACTTATTTGTTATGTGGCTAATATACATTTAGTATTACAAGCAAAAAGCTTTTGTCAGCAAAAAGCTCAAACTCAGACTAAGTTATCACAAGTTGATATCACTTCTTCTGCTGTGAGCCTGAACAAGTTGCTTACTGCTGTCTCAGCACCATGGCCAGTGTCAGAGAGGCACAGATACCAGCTCATGTCTTTGTTATGAGGGTGCCACTGATGGTCTGTGTGTGTGTTTTGTCAATCTGCTTGTGTAAGCTGCTGTGTATGTGAATGACTGTCTGGGGGAAAGAATTTCAAGCTTTTCTCTCATTGTTCACATATAGAATGACAGCCAGTCTTAACTTCTCACATACACAGTGCATGCACACACTCACACTCACACTCACACTCACTCACACATCTCGCAGTCACTTGCTTATGGTTTAGGGACCACTGGGACTCTGCAATGCTTGAGTGGCCGCTGAGCCGCAGCGCTGCTGGATATTGTTACCGCTAAAAGGAATCAGCCCGCATCTTCTTTTCATTCTCTTTCTCTCTAATTAATGGAGACAATAGTGGCAGCCTGTACCGGACCCGAAGCTCCCAGAGGGGGAATATTCTGATGGCTCTTTGGCTAACTTTACCCACAGTTGATTTATACGTTATCATCAATCATGTCATGTGTTATTGTCTGCTCCCGCTAACTCAACCCACAGGGGAATTGCTTTGTGTCAGGGCTTTGTGTTTGCTCGCTGTGGCAGATTTCCTGTGTTTGTCAGATTTCGTACAGTAAGGAAGCAATAGGCACGAGAGGTGTGAGTATATAAATGAGTAATGAGGAAGAGTTGTACCTCTTTCTTTGGTGAACTGTGCATATGTGTATATTCATTTGCTGTTGTTTCAGCAGATCTCAAACTAAAAACAGACTCGTGGGAAAATGTTGGGTTACATAATCTGAGGTTTGAATTGAGTGAAATCAAATAAAAATGTATGTACTCGGGCTATTTTGTGAAATAAATGACTTTTAAATCATGAATACAATACAAGATCCGTACAACAAACAGTAAGGGAGAGTTTCAGGAACATTAAGATGTATATTTCTTCTCACCACAGCAGTTTTGAAACATTGAAAGGTACATTGCTCAACACACAATGGTGTTGTTTGACATGTTGGGAACACAGTACAGTAAATATGAGCTACAGTATAAACATCAATCTACTAAATTACATTCTTTCCTTTTCCATATCTGTAATATAATATTCTCCAAATTGTACTAGAGGTAATTATATTGATTTGTTTTGCAGCTTAAACATGTATTAGCTCTCCCAATTTGTGCACATGAAATATAATGCACTGCTTTCTCTCTTCCTATTTCCGCTCCAGGACCTGCGTCAGTGTTCATTGGGTCGGATCCTGAGGGGGAACACCGTTACACGGGTCTCCTCCAGGATGTTCGCTTGTACAGGACGAAGCTGAACCGCAGCCACATCCACGAGCTTCACACCCAGCCCGCTAAAACAGACCTGCGCAGCATCTCAGGTTACCTGCGTTACCGGCAGGATGAGAGGCAGAAGTCTTTCGTGGTGGAGGTCAGGGATGATAACGAGGAGGAAGGAGAGGAGGTGTTTTATCTGCAGCTGGTGGCGGTTCGTGGCGGAGCGCGCCTCCCTTTGCCCAGGCCCACCGCTGTTTTGCGAGTAATGAAGAGTGACAATGCCAACGGGCTGTTTGGATTCACTGGTGCCTGCATTCCTGATGTAAGTGCACCGTATTTCACCAGTGGCATTTAGTGGACCATTTTTTGCTGCTATAGGCATCTATAAAGTACAGAGCCATTTTAATGCAAAGCAGACTGACAATCAGAGAGATTAATAATCTTCTGAGTGATCCTGCAGTGCTGCCACAGTAGCATTTGTCAATGTGATCACTCAGTTTGTCCACAGAGAAAAAAAATAAACATAGAAACACATGTAATGTAAACCGACTGGTTTGTCAGTCCCTGTCCTGCTGCATATTTTATCAGCCTTCATGCCTGGCTGCAGGAGGAGCACGCTCTCCATTTTTAGCTGGATTGGATGCGTTGCCCCTCTCAGGTAGAGCGACAGCTGGCGAGGCTGCAGCAGGTCTGTCAGTCAGGGCATTCCTGTAGAAGAGGATCAGGAGTTCCAGCACTGGAAACGGGAGATCTGGTTCCTCGTTTCCATCAGCACAACAGGTGGCAGGGCTGGAGATGGCATTCCATCAGAACTAGAGGATCTTCTCTATATCCTTGACCCTTTGGGGATTAATAGATGTAGAGGCATGTGGGCTATCAGGTGCCCCCTTTTCAAATCACATTATTGCTGTGCTGGAATTAGAGAGATTAGTTAAACCAATCATATCAGACTAAATAACTGCAGTATGATGCATGTAGCATTTCTTATTTCCTCCAGTGGTTCAGAGAGAGTTGACAGTTATGTTTTTCTGTTTGTCGTCATAGACCACTGAGGAGGGCTCCACCATCTCCTGTGTGATCGAGCGCATGCGAGGATCACTGGACAGCGTTTATGTCAACTACAGCGTGACCCAGCTGGACAGCTCGGACAGCGAGATGCCGGCCCATCAGGATTTTGTTAATGCCACTGGAGCTGTGCTTTTCATGCCAGGACAGCGCTCTGAGGTGTGTGTGTGTGTGTGTGTGTGAGTGACTCAACAGTTGGATCAGTATTAATGTGATCCAACATGAGCTGGGAAAAACCTCTCTGAGTTAATCCAGTGTCAGTCAGTGGATGAAAGCAAGTGTGATGCACTCAATGTGCACTGCATCTACACACTGATGTATTGATTTCAAATACTGTTTGAAAGCTGCACTTCATTGTCATCTTAGTGCAATGTTTTTTAGACAACCAGCCCCACCTAGTGGTTGTTGGTTTTTTGAATTTACTGCCGAGGCAACAGGTGTCAGCTGATGAATCACCTGCTCTTGATGCTTGTGGCATAAAATACAGACAACATGACCACATTTTATCCAAAACTAGATATCAAATGATTTATTCATGATATTTATTTAATAATTTTCATATTTAAATCTTTATGTCAGGTGCTGAACCTGTTGGTGTTGGATGATGACCTTCCGGAGCTGGCAGAGTCCTTTCAGATCACACTGGAGTCGGCAGAGTCCGGTGACGGGAAGCCAGGCTCAACCCCTACCAGCGGAGCGAGCATCGACCCAAATAACTCAGTTAACACTGTCACTGTCACCGCCAGTGACCACCCCTACGGTATTTACTCACAAAAAAAGCACTGTTGCACTTTAAATGTTGTTATTTTACAGCATTATGAAACCTGTATTTATAAGAACTTTATTGGGTTTTCTAAACATTTAAATTTTCTCTCTGCTTCTCTTCATGTGCGTTATTCCTCCCCTTCTTTTTGTGCTCTTACTTTCATCAAACTTTTTGCCACCTTTTCGTTACTCTCCCCCTTTTATCCTTTCACGTACACAAACTCACACCCCTCCTCGATGCAGGCCTGCTGCAGTTTCAGCCCAGCCCTCCAGGAGAAGGATTGATCTCTCCAGCGTTAGAATCTGCTCACATAACTGTAAATGAGGAAGATGGACAGGTCCGTCTTCTGGTGGCCCGGGCCCAAGGCCTTCTGGGAAGAGTTTTGGTAGGATACAGGACAACGCCCTTCACGGCGTCCAGCCCTGAGGACTATTAGGTAAGATTCCTGTTAAGTCTTTAATCTCACTGATGCATATGTGCCAACGATCTGTCGATAAACTAATAAGGCAGATGTAGAGAGAATTGTTTTTCCTTTGTCTCTGTACTCCACTGACAGGACTCAGAGGGCATGTTGGACTTTCTTCCAGGGGAGAGATTAAAGTTCATCACTGTTACCATCGTAGACAATCCTGTCCCTGAGCTGGAGAAGATTTTTAGAGTGGAGCTCTACAATGCTGATGGAGGAGGTGAGGAGATAGAGCACAAAATCATGATGAGCAAAACACAGCTGGTTTTAAAAGTTTAAGTCAAATCTCAATAAAGTTTAAGCTGCTTTCTCCTGATATTTTTCACACATATTTCTATCACAAACCTTCACTTGGAGCTGGATTGACTTTGTATTCTGCCCTGCTGTTTTTGTGTGTTTTGTGTGCTGTGCTCCTGTGTGCTTCCTCGTACCCATGACCACCTACATGACCACCAACCCTCCTCCCTCCCACACGCCCTTCGATCTCTCCTCCTCTGGTGTGACTTTAACCTGGTGTGATGCTTGTGTGACCCTGGTGTGTGATCCGTCAGTGAATCAGTTTCTGCATAGTGAAGGAAGTGGTAGTGGAGAGAGTGATTCTGACTTCCTCCTTCCATCCTATCACCATCATGGTAAGTTTCCCCCTCCTTTACTCCCTAAACTGCCTCCCGCCGCCACTTCTCCATCCAAAAACCCAAATAGTTTGTCACTCCCTAAGGTGCATATCTCAAAGTTAAATTATACTAGAGATTAAGTGACATGTTGCTGCTGATGAGCAGATTTTCAATATTTAAATGTGACCATTTTTGTCCTCAAAATGACATATATTAAGTCTTAGGGCTGATGCACACACACTTGAAGACGTGTGCATTCACATGCATGTGGGTTTAACTGTGTGTGGTATTTACATTGTTCTGTGACCCCTGTGAGAAGAACCCAAGGAGAGTGATGTGGGAAAAGTAAATACTGAAGCCTTTCACAGGCAGTGGGGCCAAAAGGTTGACATGAAAAGTCAGAGAAACGAGTGTTTTACACTGAGTTTGAGCTGCTGTTCTGAAATAACTTCCACAAACTGCATAAAAACGCCTTTTGAATCTGATTCTCATGACCACAATATCATTTTAGCCAGTAAAGTGTGTTGTTATTGGGCTCAGTCAGTGGCTTGATAGAGTAAAAGATGACCATCGCATGTTCATCACATCTTGTTCGGGCGCCTGGTTCTTTTCATTACCTTAAAGCTGAAACTCTTAAACATGCAACATGAAAGTAACATGGAGACATATGTGGTGTTTTGTGTGCAGCCAGCTTGGGGGTTGCGTCCCGCATCACAGTGACCATCGCTGCCTCTGATGACGCCCATGGAGTGTTTGAGTTCAGCCCTCAGTCCCTGTCTGTTAACGGGACAGAACCTGAGGATGGACGCAGCTCTGTGGTCCTGCAGGTTAGTAAAAAGGAAAAAGATGTTTTCCTTGAGGTTTAAGGAGATACATGTTCCATCATGCTATTTTTTTTTGTTGTTGTTGTTGTTGTCTCCCAGGTGGATCGGACCTTTGGTGACCTTTCGAGTGTGACTGTGTTCTGGGAGGCTGATCCCAGCTCTGAAGGGGAGCTTCTCAGCAGGTCTGGGAACATCACGTTTGGTGTAGGTCAGACGTCAGAGAACATCATCATCGTCGTGGCAGAGGACGAGATCCCCGAGTTGGACAAGAGTTTCGCCGTGTCCTTAGTCAATGTTTCCCACGGTCGTCTGGGTGTCCACAGCTCTGCTACCCTGACTGTGCTCGCCAGCGACGATCCTTATGGTGTTTTTGTATTTTCCAACACGACAAAGTCTGTCCGACTTCCTGAAGCCGATGCATCTGTGTCCCTCACCATCCTGCGACAGAAAGGCCTGATGGGTCAGGTGTGTCTTACTGTAAAAGGTTTAGAAAGTTCATTCAAAGTACATAAAATTAAGTGTAATTACAGATGCCCACTTGATGCACGAATCATATAATTTTTTCCAAATTAAATTCTTCTAGGTGCGAGTCACATACGGGACACTAAATGAGGCTCAACCAGAACCTTACAGGACCCCTGGGGTGGGCCGAGCAACCGAGGGGCGGGACTTTGTTCCCCTGCTGGATTCTGTTGTGTTCTCTGCCAATCAGAGTGAAGCCAACATCACACTCCAAGTGCTGGATGATGAGGATCCAGAAAGAGACGAGTCAGTGTTTGTGAAGTTGATCAGCGTTCAGCTCATCGAAGGGGAGCAGGAGAGACTCGGTAAGATGCTGATACTCAGCCTGAGGGGGGGATTTTACCTGAAACAATTATTAAAGTTATAATGATATTTAAAAAATGCCACACTGAACTGATGAAACATCTTCTCTCTGTTCTCTCCAGTTTCTAATTCCCCCTCTCTGGGCTCCAGGATCGACATCGTAGCCCAGGTGATCGTGGAGGCCAGCGATGATGCTTTTGGGGTCCTCCAGCTGTCGGCTTCTGCTGTCAGTGTAGCTGAGCATTATGTTGGGCCCATAATAAACGTCACACGTGTTGGTGGGATTTTTGCTGACGTTTCTGTCAAGTTCAGAGCAGTGCCTTTAACCGCCAGAGTCAGTAAGTCAGCTGGGTATTGATTATTGATTTTTCTCCATGATTTATGTGTGAGCATGCAGGTCACGTTTACATGCATGTGTATGTCTGTGATGCCACAGGTGAGGACTACAGCGTAGCCTCCACTGATGTGGTCCTCCTGGAGGGGGAGTCCAGTAAATCTGTACCCATCTATGTGATCAATGATCTTGTCCCTGAGCTGGAGGAGACCTTCCTCATTGAGCTGATCAATCAGACCACCGGAGGAGCTCTGCTGGGGGAGCTCACACGTGCCATCATCACCATTCTGCCTTCTGATGACCCTTTTGGTGCCTTCGGTTAGTTAGAATCATAATGGAAATGCCTTTCTATCTTATTTTTAACAGTTTCTCCTTGTTTATCAAGTTCTTCACTTGTTTTTTTCTATTATCCAGTCTTCCAAGCTGTTCCAGTTACCATAGAAGAACCAGGATCTAACTCCATTGAGGTCACGTTGCCTATTGTGCGAAACGCTGGTACCATCGGGACAATTGTGGTCCAATGGCAGGCCACTGTCAATGGTAAACTAGCTGTTGGGGACATCAGACCCACATCAGGAGAAGTGACATTTGCTCCTGGAGAGACCATGAAGATGCTCCGAGTGGAGATTTTAGCTGATGATGTACCTGAAATCACAGAGGTAAGCGGCTGGAAATCTTTAAAATATTTTGCGAGATTTAAGTTGCAGTCTTAACT
Organism: Acanthurus lineatus; assembly: GCA_029814665.1. NCBI lineage: Eukaryota > Metazoa > Chordata > Actinopteri > Acanthuriformes > Acanthuridae > Acanthurus > Acanthurus lineatus. The sequence continues at coordinate 25,046,438 of JAPZDV010000022.1, forward strand.
ACACTTGTCCTGTCTTCTCTAGATAATTAAAGTGGAGCTAACTGGTGCCAGTAATGGAGGAAACCTTGGAGCCGATACGTCTGTGGACATAATAGTGCCTGCCAATGACAACCCATACGGGACGGTCTACTTTCAACAGTCTGTTTACCGCGTTCAGGAGCCACTGGAGGGAGTGTACAGGGCCAATATTACTGTGCAGAGGAGGTACTTTTACTCATTGTTTTCTTCTGAAATTATGTTTTTTGTGTCCCCCCTCTGACATTTAACCCCCCTTTCTCTTCCAAATTGCCTTTATTTCAGTGGCGGTCACTTTGGACGCCTGGAGATCGTGTACAGCACCTCTGAGATTGACATCGTTGGCGTGGCTCAGGCTGATGGCCAGAACCTGCTGATGTACTTTGACCTTCCAAAACCAGGCGTTCCCACCGCCGCCCCCGCCGGGACAGTCAACATCACGGGTCAGAAAGACCCTCTGGCTGCATGTGCTGCTGCTTGTCTGAGAGAGCGTGCCTGCCAGGCCTTCTCCCTGTCATCGGGGGTGTCCCCGGTATCCTGCACTTGGGTGACATCGGGGGCTGAGCAGCTGACTTCTGAATCTCAGGTTATGACTTATGTCAAAAATGTCACTGCTGCTGCGGTCCTGTTCAGCGCCCAAGCTGTGGCTGGAAGCGATTACACCCCTGTGATGGCTCAAAGTGCCTTCATGGACGATGGGTCGGCATTCGCCAACCTCTCGGTCCCGATCCTGACTGATACATTCCCTGAAATGGATGAGAGCTTCTCCATACAGATCTTAAAGGTAAAACCCAGCCACAGATATACCGCCCTGTGTTATTTATGGGTTAATTTGTTTTACATTTAGCAGTCAATTGAGTTTAGGATGACAAACTGGATGACAGATAAATTATTTTGCAACGTGTTGTTTGAAGGTGGAGCTGATGAATCTTACTGTGGATCAGAAGAACCTGCCCTCCATTGGCCAACCAGACATGGCTGTGGTCACTATAGGGATGAATGGAGATGCTTTTGGTGTATTTTTGATATATAGCCTCAGTCCCAACACCACCAACGAGGGGCTCTACCTAGAAGTTCGAGAGGAGCCTTCGGTTGTGGTGCCTCTGGTTATAGAGAGGAGAGGAGGGAATCTGGGCACCGTCACCGTAGAGTGGAGATTTGTTGGAGGAAAGGCCACTCCAGATGCTGACTTCACTGGGACAGGAGGGACTCTGGTCTTTGATGGTATGTAGATCCCACAAGAATTAAGCAAAATACAGCATGTTCTCAATATGAATTTAGGACAATGTGCTGATAACGCTCAGTGCAATGTTAAGTTCTTGACATTTTGCAGATGTTTAGTTTCATTCATCCAGTAGTGAGAAAAAAATAGTTTGTGCTACATCTTCTCGCCTACAGGTGAGCTCAAGAAGACAATAGAGATAGTGATCAGAGACGATATTGAACCAGAGGACAGTGAAAACCTTATGATTGGTCTCGTTAATACGGAGGGAGGAAGTCGAATCCTGCCCAGCTCTGACACTGTAACCATAGTGATCCTGGCCAATGATAACGTGGGCGGGATTGTGGGATTCCATCCAGACTCACGTTCTGTCATCGCCAGGGAAGGTGGGTTGCTGTCACTGATGGTTTGTAAATGTGTTTTAAACACGTACTTTATAAACTACTGTCCATGTCACTACAGATGTGTTTTTATTGTGTATAAGTAAGGGGAATGCAATCATTGTAATGGCAGCCTGCAGCAACAGGTGGGCCTTACAGTTGTCTGTCATTATCTTGAGATTATGTATGCATGAGTGGTCCGTCGTCTCCATACAATTAGTGACCTCGAGTTACCTCAGCTGGCTTCTGGGATATAAGAAAATCAACTCACTTTAGAGAGCTAGACATGTATCCATCTATATAAACCTATATTTGAACCTGTGTAGTGCCATCTGCAAATTTACTTAAGTCAAATGTAGATTTCAGATTGATTTAAAGTTCAGGAAGAGAATCTGTATTCCAGCATATTCGTCTGATTCCATAATTGCACTAATGAATTTATATATATAGTAATGAAATCATGACCCAAGATCTAATGGATTAAGACCCAATACTTCAGATTATGCTTGCTTCAACATGAACTTCCTGAGCTGACTGCATCATATTTTATATTACAGGTGAGAGGCTGTCCTTGTTGGTGTTGAGGACGGCTCCCGGTCTTGGTAATGTCACTGTGGACTGGACTGTGAGGGGGCCTCTTGTTCACCGAACCTTCACCCAAACCTCAGGGACCCTTTTCTTTACTGAGGTAAACACCTGTTCACTTGTGAAGCAGCTGGATTTGTGAGACCACATGCTGATGTGATCACACAGATCCATCCTTCCAGACTTCAAGCTACATGCTTCTGTCCGAACGTCAGAGGAACCAGAAGCTGCAGGCATGTGATGGATGTGAAGACCAGCAAGAGAAGTGACTATTAGTGTGAAAACAACAAAAGGATAGCGTAGATACTGCTGCATAGATAGCATCAGTTATATCAGAAATGGAGAGTATTGCTTTATTAAAAGAAGAGCAAAGAACAGAGCTGAAGGCTTTTCTCAAAGGAAAAGATGTTTTTACTTTTCTCTCGACCAGCTCCTGCAGTTTGATCTACTGGCTCTGCTGGTATCTCCTATCATGTTATATGGTTCGTTGCTCTATTTGGTTGAAAATAGTCCTACCATCCGCCAACTATTTTTTGGAAACGCCTGCCCTTTTCCAAACAGTTTCCATGGGAACTTCCCAAATAATTTGTTGTCTGGTAGGCTTCCATGGCAACATTAGGTTAATGCATTTATCACTGAACAGTTTCTGATGTTAACCTATTGATTGCACAATGTGGTGATGCAGACTGTTCTTCTGTGAGGGTTGTCAAATGCATCAACCAAATTCTTATTGAATCAACTGAACAGCTGTAATGTGGCGTTTCCAGCAGTAACTACATACCTCTGGTGTTTCTCCCACAGGGTGAACTAAATGACACCATAGCCCTGCAGCTCCTCGACGACGCCACACCTGAAGACAAAGACGAATACAAAGTTTTCTTGTCCAACATCCAGACTTTTGGTAATGCACCTGCTCTTCATAGCTTTGTTGTTAATTATGTATGAATCTTTGTGAAGAAACCTCAAAAAGCTTCAGTCAGACTCCACACACACACATTAACTTTCCCCTGACCTCCACACAGGTGTTGTGGTGACAGGACATGCTGCTCTGGATGTTCAGGGCAGTGAGGCGGTGCTTTCTGTGGACACCAGCGATGAGCCCTACGGGCTGCTGACCATCGCCCCGTCATCCCTCAGGGTGAGCACGGAGGAGCGGGAGCGAACTCTGAACATCTACGTCAACAGAGAGTTTGGGGCTTCAGGTCAGTGGACCAACTTCTAGCACAAAATTATGTACAAGATTCGAGGGTTCACTTTGAATAGATTCCTTCTATTTGTCAAGTTCTAGGCACAATTTTGATAAAAATGTGAAGTGCATGACCTGACTGATATCTTACCTGTACACAGGAGCGGTGAACATCACCTATGAGATCATACGAGGTTCCCTACAAGACCTTTCCCAGGTAGAAGGTGCCCTCGCCGACCCAGGACAAGACTTCATCTCTGGTACCGGTTCTGTAATCCTTCAGGATGGACAGACTTCTGTTGCCATCCCTGTGACCATACTGGAGGTAAAGACAGTGATTGGCTTCCATTCATGCATTTGTCTGTCCATCAAAACTGGTGTGTAAGATGAGAATCAGCTGTGTTTTGCCTGGAAGTTGAACAAGGAACCTTGTTTTTGACTAAATGATCCGTATAAGCTCTAAATTCTCTGTCTTAACTTCTTAAAGCAGATTTGTTTTCAATGTGGAATTTATAGTTTTTCATTTCCATTTGTTGTATTAGGACGACGTTCCGGAGTTGCAGGAGTTCTTCCTGGTCAACATAACATCAGCAGTGCTCATCACGACCCTCGCTTCTGTTCCACAACTAGGTAGAAGCAGCTTTGCTTGGTACTTAGAAGGTTAAAACTGATCTGTGCTTTAGTCATGACTGAATTTCTCTTACCGCCCTTTGTTTAATCATAGAAAATTGTTCCATTAAAGGGTCAAATTACATGTAATATCTTTAATATCTTACTGTAATTTCTTCTCTTTTTACCATTTTGTCTGATGTATTTTGATTTGTGGAGTTTTATGAAATCTCTTTCCTCCTTTCCTTTCTACAATTTCTCACAATTCGCTCTGTTTGATGAGTAGAGGTTGTGTATTGCACATTGCCAGGTAAAACACACACTCATATGTCCTTGAGCTTTGCCTACAATGTCATGTAATCTGATACACAGTTTTCCCGTACGGTGCATCAGACTGCAGCATTGTAGTTGACTGTCAAAATGCACCATGAAAGAGCTTGGTAGTCACTGCTTCTGCTTTTGCATAATCCAAACCACAGTCCACTTTATGAATGAGTAACTTTAGAAAGTGATGAGTAGACAGAACACTGCAGGCAAGGCAGCACTTGGAGGCTCCCAGAATACTATCAGCCTTGTGCATGGAGACGCACAGTAAACACACGGCTGCTCTTTTGGCAGCAGTCATTATGTGGCTTGGATGGTGAGATTGATGCTTTCCATGATTGAGGAAGCCTGAGGATTTGGTGGGAGCCAAGTAGCACAGTGTGGCGAAGAGGGGGAAAGCCAAACTAAACCCCGGAGCTGGCCTCCCAATGTCTTGGCCATAGAGTGAATGGGAGACGACTATTCAGGGGGTCATAAATCAGTCCACCCAAAACACTTGGTCGCTCAGCCTCCCAAGCCACTTACTGGAGACGCTTCTTCGCTGTAATCCTTTCGCTCAAATGTGCCATGACGGAAGTTAGTCCCTCTTCAGTTTCCTTTTGCTGCTGGTGCTTACACTGTAGTTACAGACCTGACGTCAGCGCTGAAACTGAACCTTTTACTGTTGTAATTATAAGCAATCGTCACTTTAAAGGTGTGTGTTTCATCTTCGTATCCTGTGTTTATTGCAGACACCCAGGGTTTAGTGGCAGAGGTTAGCATTGCTGCTAACGATGGAATCAGAGGAGTCATTGAGTGGACAAACACCATGTAAGTGTAACTGTAAACCCAAAAGTAACAGTTTTATAATGCTGATTTGCAGCTGATCTGATTAGGATGTTTTCTTATTTAAATGTGTTCTGGTTTTCAGGTTTGAAGTGAATGAAACAGTCGGGTCGGTGACTCTGGTGGCCTACAGGAACAAGGGGACGTATGGAAATGTTTCTCTTGTCTTCTATGCTCAGAACCTGGAAGCTCAGCAGGGACTCGACTACAATACCACTGAAACAGTCAGTCAAACACAGAATTCAAACATTACAGAGCCACACATACATACTTACACAATATGTCATGTAATACTTGTAATGGCATATCTAAAGCAAGTCCTGTTGCTCATGACCTACAGCAGCCCCTCTGGACATGCACAATGACCCGGACTGAGGGTCCTCATAGACATGCAGTAGCACAGAATTTTAATCTGAAGATGCTTTTTGTCCTTCTAGGTGCTTCACTTTGTTGATGGGGAAAGACGTAAGTTTGTAGAAGTGCAGATCATCGATGACACTATTCCAGAGGGAGCGGAGAGATTCCAGCTCATCCTGTCTGAGCCTTCGCCTGGGCTGGAGCTGGGCACCAATACTACAGGTAGATAATACCATTTCTGAGTCAAACAACAGAAGACCCTGGAAATTAAGCATTCAGTGCACGCTCAGTTAGAAAATGCACAATACAAAAGATGCAGTTCATCAACAAGGCTAAGCAGAGACTTTGGCTAAGAGGATTTTGAATTAAGTAAGCTAACAACATGTGAGATGAAAGAGGGTGTTCCTCCATAGTCGTACAAAAGCTTTTTGTGATTGGCCGAAAGATTTTTTTAGGATTTGGGGTATTTTTTTCAAAATGTGAGCAGTTTAATACCTGTTTGTACTTTTTTCACCCTAAACCAAATCTTTTTGTCTTCCTTTAGCAACTGTGAATATCCTGGCCAGTGACGATGGACATGGAGTCATTTCCTTTAACACCAGCAAACATTTCTTGCTGAAGGAGCCCACGTCTGTGTCAGCGCTGAGTGAAAGTGTGGCCACTCTGTATGTGATTCGGAGCCCTGATGAAGGCACATTCGGCTCTGTGACTGTTCAGTTCACCATCACCGATGCCAACGGCAGTTTAGCAGAGGGCGATTTGATGCCAGCTCAGGGGTTTGTGGTCCTGGAGGATGGAGTTAGATTTAAGGTGAGGGAAAGCTGTTTTTGCTGACTAAGAGCATTCATAAAGAGCAGAGGACATTAAGAGCGAATTTTATTACCTTTTGCTTTGGGGTTAAAGCTTTAAAATACTCTATAGCGCACATTAATAACCAGTGTTTCAAAAGCTAGTAAGTGTATTTTGTTTAACACAGCATATACTTTGTTTTTTGTCTCATCCTCGTCTCTTCTCTGTTGTCTCAGACGGTGGAGATCTGGGCAGTTCTGGACGCCGAGCCTGAAGCAAATGAAACCTTCACAGTGACTCTGTCCAGCCCAACAGGAGGTGCACGGCTGGGAGACCAGCTCCAAACTCTCATTACCGTCCTGGAGAACTTGGCTCCTTCTGGCTTGTTCCGCATTGGACCTACTATTAACAGGTCTAAATATAGCTGCAGCAAAAGGATCAGAAACTTTGAATATCATAAACACTTGAGGGATATAATTTCATGTGCACATGTGGCTGTGAAAGTGCATGCAAATACACAAAGACAAACGCAACAAAACTCATTCCCAAACTTGTTTATGTAGTCGTATTTAATGTCAGATTTATTTACAGAACCAACACAGAAGTGGTTGCTGATGAAGGTGGAAAGCCGGTCTTCCTCACAGTGTCTCGCAGTAACGGTCTTGAGTCATCTGTCAGTGTTGAGTGGGAGACGCAGTCGGACACAGCTGTTGCCTCTGGTGAGACCAATAAATGTTTTAATATAAAGCCACTCTGTTTTTCTTGTCTCTGTTGTTCCTTTTATCCCTCTTTTTTACTTTGAAGAAGCAATTAAATTAAGATTTCTTTCTCTTCCAGAGGGTCACCTCCCAGTGATGGGTGTGTATCAGAGCTTTGAAGACAACCCCACCTCTGCTTGGTGCTCCCTCCCTGAAGGGCCTCCATTCCTGGGCATGAGGCTGGACAGGAGGCCCGTCGTCGGATCCTCTCACACCCTGGCCACTCTGTATCGCTGGCAGGGTGTTTTTGTGGCCGTAGAGGTAGGCTGGCAACAGCATTGTAAACATATGTAACTGAGAGTAAATAACAATCAGCTAATCAACAGGTTAATAAATAATAAGCATAAAAGTCCCTCCATCCTTTGGTTATGTCAGTCTGTTAGGATTCAGGAGCCCAGCTCTTGCGTCGGGTTTGCAGTAAATGGTTCTACATACATTGGCATCACACACAGTGGACCTCCCTTCTCTCCTGCTGCCAACCTGAGCATCTTCAAACTGCAGAAGGACCTCAATGTCACACTGGTAAGTAGATGTTGCATAAACTCAATCATGGTACAACATTACTATCTACATTATTACAGTACTGTTACGCTGCCACACTGTCTTGCATTATCTTCATGTGCTTAATGGAAGTTTGATTTCTCTAGGAACAAACTTTAGGTGTTGAAGCTCTGGATGTGAAGCACTTCTCCACAGATGGCAGAGATTATTTGGTAGCATCGAGCCAGGTAAGGCTGACTGATGAGTCTTTAATTGCTGTTGCTAATTTCAAGATCAATAAAAAACAGAAATAAACCTTACTTTATAGAAATGTCATGCCTTATATAACTGAACTCAAGTTTTGTTTTCTGATTTGTTTCATCCTGCAGGTTTTCGTCTGGACTGGAGGCTCCTTCACCCTCCTCCAGACTCTCGACTTCGAACAGGACATCCTCAGTGTAACTCCATTCACTCGTGCTGCCGTTCTCTACCTGCTGGTGTGCACGGACAGACGGACAGCCAGTTGCCTCCTGCTTCAATGGATTAATGGCCGATTTCAGGACCCACAGCCTCTCCAACTCACCGGCAGAGCCATTCAGGTGGAGACCATCAGCACGAGAGCGGAGGAAACCCTCCTGTTGGTCGTTACTGAAGGTGACCTGTCTTTCTTTAACAGATGTTTTTATGTTTATCTTGCACATTTAAAAAAAAGAACTACTGCACAGTCAATCTCTCTGTGTTTGAACATAAGAAAAGTGATGAGTCAAGCTAAACTATTTAATTTCAACTTTATTTGCATGTGTTTTTTAAAGACTGTGGTGCAGGGATTACAGATATAAAAACAGCCTGGAATGGGAGGCAAGTGCAATTAGTCTACAGTATGTTTGGAGGGTGGTTGTGTTTTTGCAATAATGAGATGCTATTTTCTGCGGTTGTACTCTCTAGTGGATTTTTTCAGCGGTTAGATGTCGGTTAAGGCAGAACAAACAAATCGGTGATACTTTAGAAGGCACACAGAAACTATGTGTCTGTAAAAGAAAAGACAGCCTTGTTATGTGGTCTCAACTAAAATGACAAAATTCACAACGTAGGCCGGATCATGTATTTATACTACGCTCGGTATATTTTGATGAGACATAATCCCCATGAGTCTGCAAAAGCAGCTCGTTTTCTTGGTTCAGACCTGTTGTGGGTTTACGGGAAAGGCCTCAGTGTGGAGCGGAGCAGAGCCACTGAGGGACTCGGAGGTTGTAATTTGTCAGTCTTGGGTGTGTCAGTCAGACCAGTCTCTTACTTTACATAAACATGCTATTCTAGTGTGAAAGAGCCTTAATCTGCGTGTGTGTTTCTGCGGACTCCTGCGTCTCCAGGTCCTTCCTCGTCCTGTGAGGTGTTACAGTGGAGTTCAGGACAGACTTGGCCACAGCTTTACCAATCCATCCTTCACCCGGGCCTCACCTCGGTTCACCCCTTCACCGCTCCCTCTGGGATCAGTAAGCACAAGTGTCATAAACTTGCTTTGTTTGTAAAGACAGCTTTTTTGTTTCCAGTGGGGTTTGTTTGTTGTGCTATTTTCAATCTGTTAACCGGATCAAATCTTTTTTTTTTTTTTTCCGTCCTCAAAGCTTATGTCTTGCTAGCTGGAAGAAATGGCTCATCGCTCTACTCCTGGAGGTCTGATGTCAACCTGCTTGCCATGGTCCTGAGGGTCCCTCCGGCCATTAGCTTCCACTCTCTCATGGTCCCTTCCCGTAACACCACCAAGACCCTGTTGGCTTCTGCTGAGGAGAACAGCTCCACTATTTATGAGTTCACTTCTGTGTCCAATCAGTCTGATTTCATACCCAGGTACACAAACTCACAGTCACAGACAAGCTAAAACTGCTCTGAAATCAAAAGCTGCTCAAGACAAAAATAAACAAATCATGTTGTTTTTTCTTTCCATCCTAACGTTCAGTTTTGGAGAGTTGCACTTTGCACCAGGTGACAGCGAGCTGGAGATAGCAGTGAACATCATAGATGATGACACCCCCGAGGAGCAGGAGCTCTTCCACATCAGTCTGAAGAATCCAAAGGGAGGGGCTGAGATCGGATTTGGAGGTCAGGTGACTGTCATTGTTCCAACCAACGACGACGCCCACGGAGTCATCGGCTTTGCTCCAGTAAGCAGAAAGACCTTTTGATGTTGAACAGTTTGTCTTATTGTTCATTATGTGAAGGAGTTGTCATATTACTGTTGATTTATATGCACACTTTATAATATATGCTTTTATGGACTCAGACTTTAGCGAATTCATATGTAGTTATCCCTTTTTACACTACATCCTTCACCAGTCACCATTCATTTAGTCTTTGCAATTTTCCAACTTATTTGTTCAGTTTCTTGTTGTCCTTGTTTATAACTGTATGTCAGTTTTTGTGCAAACACAGAGAGCATTGTAAAACAGAGAATTTTGCAACATAAGTCATTGTACAATAGAAATATATTCACTTTATCTGTCCACAGAATTCTCTGTCTATGGAGGTAGAGGAGATGGAGCAAAGTAACCAGATTTCTCTGAGTGTGGAGAGGAAAAGAGGGACTTTTGGCAGACTGACTGTTCACTGGGCTGCAAATGGCAGTCTGACAGACATTTACCCAACTTCAGGAGTGGTGAGTAAAGCCTCGTGTTTTCCATATCAGACATATTACTGAGTGTATTAAAAGCATGTTTGAAAATGAAATTGTCATCAAAATAAGCATTAAAATACTTTCAAGGAATCAGCTTTAAAATTTGTGTTGTATCTCAGGTGACGTTTTCAGAGGGCCAGACGATGTCCATCATCTCACTGACTGTGATAGCTGATGGTGTCCCGGAGCTGAGAGAAAGCGTCACCATAACCCTCATGGACGTCACCACCGTGGGGCTGCAGGACCTGCGACAGGCTGCAGTCATTGACAAGGAGCGAGCTCGAGCTCTGCTCACCATTCTGCCAAACGGTTCTCCCTACGGGGTGATCGGATGGCATCTGGACTCCCAGTTTACACTAACACAAGAACCAGAGAGTACGAATTTTTTCTTGCAATAAATGAGAGAATATTTGAAAGTAAATGCCTGATTTTACTGGATCACAGTGCAAAGGAGTCTTATTTACTGTCTTAAGTTAATATCATGGTTAACCTTTATCTTTAATACGGAAACATTTGCTCTAAGTTAAGCTAGTTGCTTAATGTCGGTCATACTTTTTTGGGGGGGGGTTATGAGGTTTCTTAAGAAGCTATTACAGTAATCGCACAGTGAGATTTACTGAAAAGGAGATCTGCAGCGATTTCCAGTATGTGAGGTCATTAAGGATTTGTCTTAATCTGTGTACTAGAGTCCGTCCAAAACGAAGAGAAGTAGAGCAACATAACAAAATACTGGCCTTCACATGTCATTTATAGTAAATGTGAGGAGTTTTTGGCTTATTGAGGTTGCTGTTTCTATCTTGCATGACATGACAGTTCATGACACCTCATTTTTCTCCCAACCCACAGGGATTCCAGTCAATGTGACTCTGTCTATAGTGAGGGAGCAGGGCTCTTCAGGCGAGGTGGAAATCCATTATCAGACCAGGCCGGCCCTGTACCAGCCCCCGTCCAATCAGGCCACTGCAGGACAGGACTACACCCCCAGAGACGGCAGCATCGTCATGATGGATGGTGCTGCTGTGGCCCTCGTCACAGTCACAATCCTGCCAGTAAGGAGAGCTTTGGGTGAAACAGATGTTCATGAAATCTGTGTAAATAAAGAACAGAAGTGATGTTGAGCTTTATCTACAAATCATTTAAAACTAGGAAACATAGGAAAGATTAGACGGATAAGTACTCATCTTCCAGTGACATTAAAAATAAAAGATTTTCTCAGCCACAATTTTAATCTTTCTATCCTTCATCTCACACCTCCCACACTTACGCCCACTCAGACTGGTCATGCAGATTGTCACCTTTTTCTTGCCTTCAGGATGTAACAAACACTGAAAGCAGCCATGTAGCTTTTTAAATGCCATGTACAGCCCTACCATAGTAGGATAAATCCAACATTTTCTCTCCTTATCTCCTTCTATTCCTCTTCTCTCAGTCTTTCTTACCTTAAAAAGATTACTGCTTTTTGCGCATAAAACATCACTTTTCTGACTAAGCTTATGATTGAACTCATGAATATGTTTGTAAGATAAAGAGAGAGCAACCGGTCATATATGTACATGTGTGTTTCCATTACTTAGTGTGTATGCACATGTGTGTTTTCTAAGGATGACATCCCAGAGCTGGCAGAGAGTTTTCTGGTAAATATCACCAGTGTGGAGCTTGTTCGAGGGTCAGCTGGTGCAGGGCAGCCCAGTGTGAAGAGGCCGGGTATGGAGGTAGCAGAGGTCACCATCCAGGAGAACGACGACCCTCGAGGGGTCCTGCAGTTCAATGTTTCTGAGGTGAGCGTATGTTCATTTCTGGGTTTCTGACTTGGAAATTTAACATGCGGGAGATGTGATCTTATTGCTGACATAAATGTATATTCATGATGCACTTTGTAAACCTCTTGTTTGGCACCATCAGAATCTCATCAGAAACAACTCTTCAGCCGATACACAGTTCACCATTAAAAAGACTAAATGTAACCAAAAGATAATACCTGACTAATGATAATCAACCCCAACTGAACATTATTTAATATATGTCCTGTACAGGATATGTCTGGAATCGTGCTGGCGTATGAGATCCCACCACCAGATAACATCCTCCATCTGCCAGTGGTGCGACTGGCTGGTACAGCTGGGAGACTGCTCATCTACTGGGAGGCTGAGCCAATCACTGCTGACCCTAATGATTTTAACCCAACATCTGGGAACATCACCTTTCAAGACGGGCAGGTGAATGAATAAATTTAAAAATGAAGCCACCTTTATTATCACAACATTGCTTTGATGTAAAACTTTCACCAGGACGTTGTTGGATTTAGTTTGTGCTTCTCTTGTTTTTAGAGAGAAGCCATGATTGCCATCACCATCTTGGACGACGACCAGGTGGAGACTTCGGAGACCTTTAGAGTAAATTTGCTGCGTGTGATTGGTGGTGCTCGACTGGGAGAAGTGACCTCTGTAACTATCAGCATTCCACCCAATGACTCCCCCCTCGGACGATTTGGATTTCAGGACCTGGAAGTGAGTCTGAATTACTCTTACTTCAGGAAAAAATCTTAAATAACAGACTTAAATCAGGACTTAAACAGACCTACTTTGTGCTAATTATCCACTACATAGAGATAATTGTTTACACAATCTGAAATCCTTCTAAAACCACACTGATCCTTAACTTATATATAACTACCTATACTACAGAGAAAGATTCAGCAAAATTTGTTCTCTAATAACACAAACAATTGTCTTACTTGATACCCTTCTAGCTGACTGTCAGTGAGCCGGAGTTTGCTGATGATCCTGCTGCTGTGGCCACATTAGCAGTGTTGCGTAGTGCAGGAGGTGAAGGTGCAGTGACACTCAGATGGCAGCTGGAGGACCAGGCTGCAGATGACCTCTCACCTTTCAATGGAACTCTTGTCTTCACTGAGGTGCAGTACGAAAGCAGTGGCGTCACTTTCCCACCATACAGTACTCACAGTTTACTCACTAATTATCTGCATTTACTGCATAGTGTTTTGCAAGTTTCTTCATCTCCTCCTGTGTTTTCCAAACTTTTCAGACTGAGTCTATGAAGACGTTTGTGATCAGAGCTCTGGCTGACACTTTGCTGGAAGGAGATGAGCATTTTACTGTTCGGCTGTTTCCTGCTGAGAGTGGAGCTGTCGTCGACCCCTTAAATGGTAGGTATTTATGCAAATGATCAAACCACCGATGCATCAGTGGATGAAAAAATGTTCAGTTAATTTGTGCTTCCTAGATTCATTGATCATATTCATCTTTCTTATTCATCTTTACAACCCTGGTCTGTCTGTTTCCCTCTCCAGGCGTGGCCACCATCACTATCAGGGCAGACAAAGCTGCCTTGGGAATTGTTGGAATAGCAGAATCCTCCAGGAACATCCTCATTGGAGAACCTCAGGGAGATTACAACGGTAGTGCCGTGATCAGGTGAGATAAACATGAAACTGAACCAGTAACTTGGGAAGACAAGGAAGAGCTTTTAATTTTGTTGCCTCCAGATATTAATGTGAAACTCTTTGTGGATGTTTGTGTGTGTGTCCCAGTCTTGTGCGAGGGCCAGGTGTGTTTGGAGAGGTCCAGGTGAATTGGAACATCACTCCAGCTGCAGTTTCTGAGTTCGAAACAATCTCTGGCACTGTGACTTTGAGAGACAGACAGTCTGTTGCCACCATCATCCTGCAGGTACTGAGTTCACTGAAAAAGCTAGATATTGTCTGTATCAATGCATCGTAATAATGCCTCTCTGGGTGCTTTTAATGAATCATAATGATCCTTGCTGTCAGGCTTTGGATGATGAACTCCCTGAGGAGCACCAGGAGTACCAGCTTACACTGACCTCTGCCACCTCTGGACTGGAAATCAGTCCTTCAGCCAAGCAGGCCAAGATTGTCATGGCAGCCAGCGACAACCCATATGGCCTGTTCTCCTTCACCCAACACCAGATCAGGGCGACCGAGGAGGAGGGAATGGTGAGGTCAACAAAATGAGACCATAGAGATATAATTCTGCTGTATGATGGAGGAGGTTCATGAACAAATGAGGTTGCATACAAAGAGTTACTTGCTATTGTCTTGTTGTAAACCTTAACCCACACATATACAATTTTCTTTCTTTACTGCAGGTGAATGTGACAATAAATCGCTCTTTGGGCAGTCTGGGCAGCGTGTGGTTGACCTACCAGACCTCAGGAAACACAGCGGTCAGCGGAGTGGACTTTGTTCCGGCTTCAGGACGACTTCTCTTCACTCCAGGCCAGACGTCACAACAAGTCACACTGCAGATCCAGGATGACAGTCTTCCAGAGGGGCCTGAGATGTTCTTCCTAAACATCACCAAAGTGGAGTTAGTCAATGTCAGGTAAAGGAACTTAACATTAGATGAATAGTTTTATTGTTCAGACTGTTTATCAATATATCAATAGCTAAATAATAGTTTAACAGGTGGTGTGTCTAATTTCAAAAACGATGTTACAAATGAGACTGAAGTGTCACAGTCATGCATTGAATAGTCACTGCAGAGCCTTAGAGAAGTCAGAATACTGTTAAAATGTGACTGTAAAGAATTTCTTGTTAGTCATCCTTTATGCTTTGTCTCCCTCTGGTGGTCAGTGGTATGGACTACACGGTGAGAGAGTCAGGCCTCCAGCAGGACCAGCCTCCAGCTGTAGGTAACATCTCCTCTCTTGTCGTGGTCATAGTGAAGAATGACAATGTTGAAGGAATCCTGGAGTTCAGGCAGGACAACGTCAACATTACAGGTACGAGCTGAAACCAAGGAAGTTTGAAGCTGCGTGAATGTATAGTTTTAAATTTGCTGTGACAACATATAAATAATATAACTCACATTAAAACTTTTTCTGTTTGCGTCATCCTTTCTCTCTTTCAGTTGAGGAGGATGTGGGCTTTGTGTTGATCGCAGTGGTGAGGCGAATGGGCTCATATGGTCACGTTTCAGCTCAGTTCATTTCCAGAGGCCTGAGTGCAACGCCGGGACTGGACTACATCCTGAGTAATGGATCACTGATGTTTGACCACGGCCAGAATACAAGCCACATCAATGTCACGATTATAGATGACCTGGACAGGTGAGAGGAGACATTAAAAAATATAGGAATCTTTAACTTTAGGAATCTGCATCAACGTATCTGAACTTAAAAGACACTGAGCACCGAGTTAAACTGCAGAGAGAAAAAAAAAAAACTTGAATTGCAGACAATAATGATTTAAAAGCAAAATGTAATTCCAATTTTACACTGTAATTACCCCTCCCCCCTCCAGTGAATATGCAGAGATGTTTGAGGTCCTGCTGGTTGGAGCCACAGGGGGAGCAGTTCTGGGCTCTCAACAGGTTGCCAGGGTAACCATCGCCAAGAGTGACTCTCCAAGCGGAGTGGTCCGTTTCCTGAACGAGAGCCTAATCACCGTGGTCAACCCGAACTCCACTCTGAAGCTCAGTCTTGTTTTGGAGAGAGCCGGAGGCCTCGTGGGCAACGCGACGGTGCGAGCAACAAAAGCTCCATTGTTCTTTCAGCAATTGTTGCCTGCAGTTAAGTTTGTTTTTTTTCTGTCATCGACACCAACATAATTCAAACTTGTTTTTGCCTTTTGACAGGTTACTTGGCTCATCCGTGGCCCCAACGGCAGGGAGGTCCTCTCTCCATTCAATACAGACATTAGAGAGCCTGTGAACGGGTCCTTCTTCTTCAGGGATGGAGAGGAAGGGACGCGCTCCATAGAGCTGCGGATTCTCCCCCATGGGGAGGTGGAGGTGGAGGAGACGTTCGTCATAGAGCTCAGCATTGAGTCTGGAGAGCTGGATGTTGATCCTCAGGCTGGTTCCATAACACTGAAGGTGCGTCATTGTTTCAGGCCTGCAAGGTTGTTTTCACCATCATCAATCAGAGAAGATTGTTGAACAGAGTTTATTACAATACTGGGATTCATTCCTCAGCAGCTGATTCTCTGTGGATGTGATTTTATCTCACAGATAGAGAAGTTCGGTGACCCAAACGGTATAGTCCAGTTTACTGAGGATGCTCTCAGAGCACGTGTCTATAATGAAACAACAGAAGCAGAGGGCCCACGTAACATTTCCCTGCCAATCACACGCAGAGAGGGTGTCATGGGTAACATCACAGTAAGATTACATCTATTATTTATCGATCATATCCAGTATTAATGTCTCAACTGGCTCAGTTTAATTAGTGTGGCCACTTGTAAAGCACAAGAAAAACATGCTTCCTCTCACTCCTCAGGTGCACTGGCAGATACAGAGTGACTCAGATACAGCAGGTGACTTCTCAGCCTTATCTGGCTCAGTGATAATCCATGAAGGCCAAAGAGAGGCAGAGATCGTCCTCAGTCTGATGCCAGATGCAGTGCCAGAGCTGGAGGAGCTCTACACCGTCCAGCTCACAGCTGTGGAGGGGGGGGCTACGCTGGATGCCAGGCCAAACTTCATCAAAACTCACATCAGGTTTGTAATGATGGTTCTGACTTTCAGGGAAAAAACATCTAAGACTTAATGAAGTTTGACCTGTATCCTCCTGTCTCAACCTCAGGGTTCTTGCCAACGATGAGCCCCATGGCGTCTTCACCCTGAACCCTGAGCAGCAGTCCATCGTGGTGGTGGGGTCGGGGTCTGAGGTCACCAGAGCTCTGGTTATGAATGTGACGAGACTTGCCGGGCTGTTTGGCAACGCTAGTGTTGGCTACAGGATCAGTGGGGGGATTGATGAGGTGATGGACATCGGGGAGATACTGGGAGGACAAGCTGAAGGGAGGCTGTTCTTAAGAGAGGGACAGAGCTTCGGTACCATCACTGTGCCCATCAGCAGCCAGGTGAGGATGAGCACGCCTCTGCATGTGCTCAGAAAATTAAGACTTAAAAAAAAATAAAATGCCATAACTAATGATGTTTCACGCCTGAATGAAGCTCTTGTTTGTTTCTCTGTAGGTGTTTCTGTCAGTGGGTGAGAGCTTCACAGCAGAGCTGACTGATGTTACACTAGTCAGTCCCGTCCTCGGCTCACCTCCTCGCCTCTTTCGTGAGGCCAGCGTTGCTACGGTGACTGTGCCTGAAGAAGCAGCCAGCTCGGAGGTGAGTTGTGCTTTTTGGGTTTTGTTTTTTGTTGATGAACTGTATAAAGGAAACCCGTCAGTGATTTATTTTTCTTCGCTGTTTTGATGATAAAGGAAGAAACAGGATAACAGCATAATTAACTGTCTTCTCTCACGTTTGTTGTGCAGGTGAGCTTTGCCTCTCTGGCTCTGCAGGTTTCCAGTATAGACACAGGGACATGTGAAGCCAGAGTGACACGATCAGGACTGTTTGGGGACATCAGGGTGCAGTGGAGAGCAGGGTATCCTCCAGGCCAGGCTCCACCTGGGTTCAGTCAGGGGATTATCACCCCAAACTCAGGTAAAACACCCCATTTAAAGCAGTGCATCCTTACACATGATCTCAATACAGTTGCATTTTTTTCATATTTTTTTAAGTTTTCTTTGATTATTAGTGTGTATCATTTAGTTAATCCTGGACAGCAGTGAACCAGTCTGAGTTTTTATCTCCAAAATGAATGAAACTATCCACAAAGAATACACTTAGTTTTCTGTAGACCAAAAAACTCATAATCTTGTATTCAGGATGAGACAAAAAGTCAACATCCACCAATGACAGTCAGCATTTCTTAACTGTTTATATCAAAAAATATGTTAGAATGAAAAACCCACTGAGATGAACCATCTTGTTTTTAAGGGGTTTTCCAACATCAGTGTACAAAAAATAAATCCTTAAATATTAATGTAAAATGACAAATTCATCATTTCGTATCCAGGCTCAGTGACCCTGGCTCATGGAGAGAGGACTCAAGTCATAAGGCTGACAGCGGTTGCTGACACATCTGAGCCATCTTTTTATGCCATCCACCTCACTGCTGCCACCTCCAGCATTTCTGCAGCCAGCACCATCAGGCTCAGGTAAAGATTTTCTAATGATCCGAAGATAAGAGAAGTAGATATATGTTAAGGGTATAGTTTAAGATTTTTATTAAGTGTGGTTTCCCTGTAACTTGGAAATCTGTAATATTTTACAGTGGTCTAAATTTAAAATACAATTTACATGTTTGTCAGTGTCAAATGTTTCCTCTGTCTGATGTCCGTCTCCCTGCACAGGTCAGGATTCACTGTGGCAGAGGTGGAGCCGCTGGGAATCTACCAGTTTGCCCCTGATTCCCGCCAGCTGGTCATCGCAGAGGACATCCAGACCATAACACTTTATGTTCAGAAACTCTACGGTTCTCGTAGCAACAGCTCCCGCCTGTCCTTTACGACGGTCGCAGGCAGCGCAGCAGCAGGAGAGGACTTTATTGCAGTGCCAGATGGCCGTTTGGCCTTCGATTCGCCTCGCCAAACCAACACTTCCTTCCGCCTTGCGATACTCGATGACTCCATATCGGAGGCCGATGAGTACTTTCACGTCAACCTTACAGATGTTCAGGTCCTCAGTCCGGCGTTAGCGTGGGCGGATACCTTTCCTCGCCTCAACCCTCAGCACAGTGCGGCCACCGTCACCATCCTGGCCAGTGATGTGACAGGAGGAGTGCTGAGTATCGGACCTGATCTGGTCCAGATACCTGAGGATAGAGATGAGGAGACCCAGCAGGAGCGACGGGTGGTTCTGAGGGTGCGCAGGTCCGACGGCATGGCGGGGGCTGTGAAAGTTCGGGTCCAGGCTTATGGAGGTGTGTGTTTGTTCTGTTATGCTGAATTATTGCTCCAAAGCTGCTCATTATATTGCAATGTGCTGATGTTTATAATTGTATTGCTGTGTACTTTAATCCAGATGGAAGTTCAACACCTTTCCCCTTCAGCCTGGAACCTGTTGGGTTCCTCGCAAAGGAGGAGCAGGACTTCCGCTTGGAGTCCACTGTGGTGTCCTTTGAGGCTGGTCAGAATGAGACGGAGGTGATCCTCCTCATCCTGGACGACTCAGAGCCGGAGGGACAGGAAGTGTTCTTCATTTACCTCAGTGATCCAGAGGGAGGGGCCCAAATCACAGACAGTCCATTCCAGGGCTTTGGAGCATTTGCCAAGATCACCATCCTTGGTAAATAATCAAAAAAGATGTTTGTTTTATTCAACTGTAGATTGAAGATTTAAACCAAATGGGTTCAAGCAATTAAAAATAATGCAACATATACATTTTATAACTGAGAAGTCAATCTTCTCTTAGCAGCACCAGCCGTCTTCTGGGTCTAATCAAACGGACCTGCAGTCCTGTTTGTTTCTGTATCTCAATGAGTGATTAAATGATCTTCTCCAGTTTCACTAATGCCGTTTGATTTGCGTGAGGTCACTGCTACATGAGTCTCCAGCTGCTCTTTTGGGCATCACTCCTCACATAATCACTGCAGTGGGCAGATTATTTGATTACTCTGCACGCATGATTGATTGATTACAAAATGATTGATTATAAGATTGTGAGTTTATGAGAAAATTCACTTGCATTTGTTCTCTTTATCTTCTGTCCACACCAGGGAGCGACTTTCATAACGGGATTGTGGGCTTTAGTCTAAATTCTCTGATGGGTCAAGTTCTGGACGAGGATTCAGAGAACAGATCTGCTCTCCTTTATCTGCAGAGACAAGAAAACAGGTAATAAAACAACCTTTTGGTTAAAAAAACAAGTTTTAATAGCAAACTGTCCACCTGGAACTGATTTATATTCAATTGCAAACAAGATCTTTATTTCTTTGACGCTTCCTCTTTCTGTTCAGAGCCTTTGAGGATTTGCAGGTCTTCTGGAGAGTCACCTTCAGCAAGGCAGCTCTAACTCTTGTCAACAATGGAGTCAACCTGACCCGACAGCTGGTGCAGACCTCAGGGACTGTGATGTGCAGGAAAGGAGAGATAACATGTGCTCTCACTGTGGAGGTCCAGGATGACGAGGTGAGAGGGGAGCAAAGGCGCCTGCTTGGTGTCTTGAGGATGGATTACAAATACAGTAGAATAATGATATGTGTGTTTGTTTAGGAGCCAGAGTTCAAGACGTGGTTCTTGGTGGAGATTTACCAGGTGGGGGCCGGAGCTACGATTAATGAGACCACCCGGTTTGCCAACATCACCTTGGCGGAGAGCGATGATCCACAGGGCATCGTGTACTTCGCTGTGGGACACAGACTGCCCGTCGCCACCATGATGACCACCAGGCTCAGTCTGCAAGTACACAGACGAGCCAGCACAGCGTCAGTCATGACTGTGCAGTATCGCACACTGGTGAGTAACAAACAGATGTGTTTTAACTAAGCACGAGAATACATTACAAATGACACACATGCAAACACATGGACGCAGTGTGACACGTCCACACAGTGGAATAAGCGTAAATGCACACAAACATGCACCTTGCAAATGGTTGAAATAAGAGTTTTCGTTTTTAATTTTCATCTTATTAGATTTATTTTAAACACATTTTGTTTAATCAGCTGAAATAATATTTTGTCCTAATCATAACACCTGAACGATTTATTCATGCCTAACCTGTTTTCATTGACCTGATTTTCAGGCATTTTAGCAAATATAAATCTATGGTTCACTGATCTAATTTGTTACTTTCATAACATTGCCATTATTTAAGCCAGTTTGAAAAACCTGATTACTTCATTACATTATGCCGTGCATACCAAGCAACGGGCACATAGGAGCACAATAAAGGGCCGTTTAGGTTTACCTGTTCTCAAGTGGGACACCTCCTTAAAGCAGATTAGTGTAAAATTAAGTAATAGTTGTTTTTTTTAAGAGTTAAACAGATATGTAATGCACAAATGCTAGAATGATGCACACTTCAAGTACCAACTTTGCAATATATAATCCTGATATAATTTGCACAGGTTTTTTGAAATAGAGTGCCATCAACTAAATTAGATTTAGTTATTTTACTCTTCTGATGTTGCTCCCTTCAAGATCTGTCAGCCCTCCAACCAGTTACACTGTTTATATGGATGCATATTAATTACATTTGTGGTTTATTGATGCTAATGATGAGCAATGTTCTCCTCTGCCCCTCTTTAATCTCATTGCAACCCTGCTTTTCTCTGAGGCTTCATGATTAGAGATGTTTCGGCTGCATGCGGTTCAGGGGTGTAACGCTGCCACGCTCACTTTTTTGATATTGCAGATCAAAGTAGAAGAGTGTCGAGTGCACTCAACAAAAAAACAAAAAAAGCTCACTGACACACATGACCAGGGTCATCTGCTTTCATCTCTCAGAACCAAAGCATTCGAAAGACAAAAGGTCTGATGGATAATAAAAGCCTGACTCTCATTTGTTTTCCATTACGCTTTTTTCAGCTTTACTTTTCTTTATGTGCTGCTACTGGAATCCAGACCATGTTGACACTGTTAACCAGATGAAAACTGTGCCTTTCATAGCTTAGAGTTGTCAGATGTTTTTAAGATTGTTTTTTCTTATTTTCTGCCATTGTTTTTCACATTTTGTGGGTATATTACATTTTGATCATGTGCTTGAGGATAATTTTGCAAAACAAGACTTTATTCAACACAAACATCTCTGTTTTTCCTTCAGGAGCTCTCCAGAGGTGAGGTGTTTGGTCCAGCTGTAATCCGGCCTGCTAAAGCAGGGATGGACTTTCCTCAACAGGAAGGAAGGCTCACCTTCGATGTGGGCCGCAGTAACACGTCACTGGAGATTTACCTCACGCCTGACCTCGCCTCGTCGCTGCCCCCACCGAAGCGCTTCCAGGTGGAGCTCTACAATGCCACAGGGGGAGCCAGGGTGCACCCTCAGTTTGGGCTGGCTAACGTGACTCTGGTGTCAAATCCAGCAAGTCAAGCTTTGTGGGTCTTACTGGAACCATTGCATCAGCCTCTGGACTCCACTATACTGAACCAGGTGCTGCAGGGACTGATCAATAAAGTCACCACACATCTCACTCGAGAGCAAATGGCGGCTGTGCTTGAAGCTCTTGAGAAGGTAAGAAGGTTTGAGACTGAGAACAAAAGGCATTTACCATATTTTAAGGCAAATTTTAGTCATTTTTATCAAAGCTGGAAGAACAAATTGAACAGTATAATTTATAGAACATGTATAATATCAGACTTTTCTGTTTTATCCTCTTTCACAATATCAATATCATATGGACCAAATATCATTTCAGGATCAGGATCTTTTTTAATTGTATTTGTTGAACTTCTAGTTACCTTGAAATTGATTTTCTCCAGAATTTAATGAAATCGTCAGCATCAGATTTTGTTCCAAAATGATTTTTTATCTTTTCCTGCCTTTGGTGGAAATAATGAATCACTGACTTGTATTTTATTTTTAAAAATGATCACATAATGAATCAGTAATAGTTCCTGCATGTCTCTCACCACTGGAAGTCTGTGAGTCACTGAAGTCAAACAGATTTACACAAATGAGCACCCGTCACCTCCAGTTCACTAATCTGACGGATCTGAGGCCCAGTTTGTCGTCTGAAAAGGTCTCGGTTGTCACAGTTTGAAGGACTGCACTGTGCTCTGATGAGTCCACATGCGGCGTTGCGCTTGCTCAGCTCCCAGAAAAGAGGAGACACCACCGTAATTTAATATGACGGAGTTTTGCGGGGGACGGAGAGAGCGGAGACAGCAGAAATGAGCCACACAGCAGGAGCATACGTGGGAGCACAAAGTGAGAAGGGAGAGGGAGGCGTGAAAGGAAACAAAATGAGGCATTAATTCCCTCTAAAAGCTGCAAAACACTCAGGCCCAAACCAAAGAACGTGTCAGTGACAGAGGTGGGAAAAGATAAATTTAGCGCTCAAATGCAGATCCCACACACTGATTTTAGAGAGATAATCTTGTAAACAATATAAAAGCAAACCGTTTCTCACTACAACTTTTCTCCATCCATCTTTCCTTCCACCTGTTCATCTTTGTTTCCTGGGATCCAGGTGATTGCAGAGGCAGAGAGGGAAGCTCTCCAGGAAAGCAGCCGGAATTTGACCTACGAGCTGCTGTGTGCCTTGGCTGATCCCAGCAGAGTCGACACCCGAGGCCTCAGCCACCTTGCTGAGGTGGCCGAGCGATTTGCATTCAGCCTCCTCACACACAGTCAGTGTGAGATGTGAGTGCCCCCCCCCACCTTATGGAGTAAAATTTAAGAAGATGAATGTTTAAAGAAAAAAACTACCCTTTTCCCATCTTTTTCAGGGAGGTTTTCATGCTTGGTAATCCATTTTTTGTGTGTGTGATTTCTCCAGCAGGGGCACCATACTGGAAACGTGTCCGTATATGACCATCTCTGCCTTCCAGTGGTACCCCACACAGATCAACGGACACAGATTCAGGGGTCGTAACGCGGACTTCTTCCAGCTCCCAGATACCCTGCTGGCTGTACCAGCAGCCCCCACCGCTGACTGCGGAAACCTCAGCCGGATTCAGCTGACCGAGTTCAGAACTGAACACTGGTTTCTCACCAACGATACCACCACTGCTCTCAATGGGAAGGTCGGGAAGATGATTAAACTTAAATTTTGTCTCCATATCTGTTTGTCTTCCCCTTGTTTTGGAAAATATGTTTGATGAAAAACAGCAGGTGGCAGTATTGCTCCAGTGTGAACTAGCAATTCATTTTTAATTCACTTCCCAGCTGAGCCGTCCTCTGCTCTTCTGTTTGCATGCAGGTATTCTCAGTCAGCCTGCAGGACAGAGGGTCACGACCCCTAGAAGATGGCATTGAGGTGGTGTATCGTGTCCACAGCCCCGGTCAGCAGGTCAAACCTGGACGATCTCTGTGCCTTCTCTGGAACCAGACCACTGCAAGGTAATAAGCATTAAGAGATCTTTCCAGATGCACATTTGTCCGTTCCAAAACAGAAGAAAACCACCCATAATGCTTCTTTTCTTAACAATAAAACCACAGGTGCTAAGATGTCACATTGTGGCTTAAGTTGTGCTAAAATGAAACTTCTTTTATATTACTTTTAATCATTATACATCCCAGCTGAGTCACATATAGCCTCTCCCTGACACTGTACATATGAATGCATGCAGTTTGCTAAAGGAAGGGCACAAATCCAAGCGCAGACTCCCAGTACGGCCTCTCTGCGGCCACAAGGGAAGTCACATCTTTCTCTTCATCTGCTCATATCTGTACATTCAGTCCACCGCTCCCTGAATTCTCCCGCCCAGAGTCGGCCCGTTGAGGACATTCCTGGGGTGTGGAATGAGAGTTGGCTGGAACACACTGTTACAAGTTAAGAATTGGCAGGTTTGGTTTGGCCGGAATAGCTTCTTGGATGATGTATTCCCCGAAAAAACAAAACGGATGAGAGGGCTGAGATGGAAAGAGAGAGAAAAAAGTGGAGAAAAAAAGGCGAAGTCACTGACATGGAAAGGTTAATGTAGCATTATGACTCTGCTGCTGTACACGGAAAGTCAAAATAATAAAAATGTTTTATAGACGTTATGTTTTGTTTCCAAAAGCAACGCACTTGAACTCCTCAGACTCCAACACAAAGACATGATCGAGGAAACCAGATAGAAGTGAAAAGAGTCAAAACACAAGAGACTAAAGAGTAAATTTAACATATAAACATAATGACACATCCTCTCTTCTCTTATCTTCTCCCCCTCTCCTGCTTTCTCCTCCTTCAGCTGGTCATCAGATGGTCAATACTGCAGGGTTGTGAAAGAAAGTGGGAACTATGTGGAATGTGCCTGCTCCCACTTGTCTATCTACGCGGCCTACGCAGAGTTTGCCACTCTCGCATCCTACAACGAGGCCTTCTATGCCTCAGGATTTATCTGCATCTCAGGTATAAAACACACTTTATATATGTCTTCTCCTTTTTTTTTAAAAAAAAACTTCTTTTCTGTTTGTGCACTGCCTACATGCCTTTCTCTTAAGCTTTCTGTTCCTATTGAGTTGTTTCCTCCACATCCCTCCCACATTGTTACAAACAGCCACTGTTGATTTATACATGATTAGTTTGTTAATTATCATTAATATTGTCTCCCACTTCTCTCTCTCTCTCCTCAGGCTTTGCATTGGCCATTATATCCCATGTGTTGTGCTCCCGTTTCCCCATGTTTGCTGCCAAACTGCTCACTCACATGATGCTGAGCTGCCTTGGAACCCAGGTAAAACAGCTTTGTCCAGACCTCGTTTAGTACCACCTTTCCTAAAAAAGGTCAAAAAGGAGCACTAACAGGTACAATTCACAGCTTATGAGGGCTGAGACCTTCATGCTCCTGCATCATTTGCATTAGTTTCTTTGGCATTTTCATCTGTTTGCATCTGCAGATTCTAATCATGGCCTCACATGTAGATGAATAGGGAACCTTTGCAAGTTGTTATAGAGACATTCATCTCTCTGTGCTGTATGGATCAGTAGCTCACACACATTAACACGGCTGTAATACATGTAGTGCACACACACACCTTTATTTCCAGCATATACAGAAATATTAACACACATATACATGTATTCTTTTATATTAATACATGTTAAATGTTCACCTTGAGTGCACATTTGCACCTGCACACACAAACCGAGTGCAGCCAGCCCTTCTTATCAGCCACTAGATGTTTCACAGGTATTTTTTTTCTGGAAATGTGCATGGACGTGAGCACACATTAGTGAATGTCACCGGTTGCGTAGCTTGCGGGCCGGCGCGTCCTGACAACGCAACCATGCCCCCCGCACCCTGGTCCATTAAAAACGCAAGCTGTCACATAAGCATTGAGCGAGATAGATACGCGGCTGCAGGTCAGTCTCCCAGCCGCTCCTGGCCACGTCTGTGTGTGTACGTGTGCATGTGTGTGTGCGTGAGGAGAGTGCGGGACTGGTAATTTTCCACTGGTCCCCCCCGCCTCTCCTTGGTTAACAAACACGAGCCCCTACTAAAGCAGACTGTCGTTGGGGGCTAACCACCTCGGGCTCGACCTGTTTATGGCCCAGGCAGAGCCCCTGAACCTGAAAGGGTTTTGGATGGAAAATTCCGTCCTGTTCTGATTCCTCGTTGGTACTGTACTGCACGTTAAGGCCGTCTTCCTTGGATGGGCACGTGTTGGAGATTGTGCTGTAGTTTATAAAATGCATGGGTGTGTTTCACCGGCCTTCTAATCAAGGCCAGTCCATGAAGGCCCACTGAGGGCCAGACTGAATGCAAGATTTACCCACTAAACGGTCATCTGGTACTGCTGGGAGGATTTTGGAGGTAATGGTTGGCTCACAGTACAGGATGTGCTGAGTTAAAATAGACACATTGACGTCAGTGCCTTCACTTATGTATGCACTTTATCTAAGATCCAAGATGGCCAGCTTATAACAGAAAAAAGCACAACTTCCCTTTAACACAAATGCATTGGAGATAATGTCATTGTTTCTGTTTTCAGTGTTTTCACCGCCAAAAAATTAGTGAGGTAACAATGACTTCACCTACGTAAATGACTCGCCCTTCACTGTTAAAACACGTGTTAGCAAGTTGATGTGAGAATTGAACTTCAGTCTAAAAGGTGATAAATTGATTCAGTTTTGTCTTTGTCTAATCCTGGAAATCACCTGCCTTGCACCTGGAACATATTTTTATCCCACAACCAGTATTTTAATTTTGAGGAGTCCTTCCTTGCTCCATTTTGTTTTTCACAATAAGTAATTCTTCTACATTATAACTATTTTATTGTGTTTATGTCAAGCTGAGACATTGGATTCAGAAGTAAAAGGTTAAGTCATTTAAGTAAAGATGGCAAAAAAGTCTGAAAGATAATTCATTTTCACCTCTTTTCAAATATAAAAAATACTTAATAAAGGCATCACTGTAGAAATGGTTCATATTCTTGTGATTGTTGATGCATCAGGAGATATAAATCTTTGTCTGAATCTTCAGCCATGACTGTTGTGCAGCACTTCATCATCAGCCCGCTGAGATGTCCGTAGGTTGAAGCTGGTCCTCTTTCACATAGAGTTTCATCTGTGCATCTTTTGGTTTTTTGAGTTTGAAATGAGCCCCAGCTTGACATTTACAGACATTACAGACATGAAGAAAATAAACAGGGTAAATTTCTGTATTAAAAGTATGATGGGTGACTTTTCACCATTAAAATGTATGAAAAGAGCAACACCTCTGATATGTATTTTGAGTAGGTTACTTATACGATCCCAAATATTTGCAATAAAGTTCAAACCCAGAGAAATCCATAATCTATTTAAGATAACAGTGAATTTCATTTTGTCAGTGTCACTTTAACATCCTGTGTCAGACTTTGGAAGGAAGTCAGTGAATGTGACAAGAAAAGTAAACATAATATGAATAAAACCTAAACTTCTCTGTACAACATGAACATTTCTGAGTCAGTCAGATAGATTTAACTTAATAAGGTGGCTATTAATCAATGAAGACAACAGCTCCCATTATTCAGTGCTACATAATAATGTCATCAAACCACATCTTTTGTTTTCATTGTCTTGATTGACAGACCCCTGGTGGCAGAAATTACATAATGTGCCTTTAAGAGGCCCAGAGCTCTTGCAACTTTGATAGATGAGATGTAATTAGTTACAGAAATGTCCTTTAAGCTTGTGGGTCTCAGCCTCGCTAGTGCCTCGCCATCGATTTGGACTGTCGGGTCCAGCTCCAAACACCTCTGACAAAGAGGGCTCTCCATCTGTGGTGGCTGGGCTGTAATTAGTCACTGACGCTGCCCTCTGTGGGGAGAAAATTAAAACTGCCGCTTTGATTTATCTCTCTCTGCAACGGCTACAGTCAGCGAGAAAGAACCAGAATAATATCCCACCCCTCAGTGGGAGCTGAGAGCAGATGGAGGAGGCGGAGAGAGTGGAGGCTTGTGGATCAATTTATGTAGTTTTTAATTGTTTTACTGTCTCAGTATTCTGGCTGTTATCCTTCTCACGTCTGTAGTTTATTCTAGTTTCACACAAATCACAGTACATTTAGATGTTAAACTGCTAGCTAAATGAAGGAAACAGCAACATAATTACAAGCAAGCAGAGAGAACGATCGAGCCTGCAGGGCAGAAAGAGGGAAGAACATTTGACAGACATGCAAGAGAAATGACACCAGCTGTAAAAAAATAGGGGGGATTTAGCGTCTTGTCTTACTTAACATACTTTGATGTCCTCAGATTTGTCTTCTTTTAAAGTCAGAGAATAAGTTACAACACAACAAGCTGCCTTAACAATGGCTCTATTGTCAGGGAACCACCAACTAACTCACATCAGTGAGAGATGTTCCTCCTCATCTTCAGTGTTCCCAGGCAACTGTAGGCAGTACGATCAAAAAATGAAAAACACTGAATTATGTGCTCATCATCATGTCTCTTGGTAAGTCCGCATGATACACAGCAGGTTGGTTGTTTAAGTTCTATTGCAACTTTTCCCCAATGTTTGATATCAACATGAGTTTTACAGCTCATTTTAAGTAGAAAATGTCCATCAAAATATTTAAACACAGCTAAAACAGTGTGTTGCCAGTGTCTTATAGCAGTTGAAGGGTCAAACTGATCTGGGTTCAGTGTGAAGGCGCCCAAAGAGCTACAGAGAGAGGCCACTGACATTAATACAGACATCAGACTTCATACTGAGAGATGATAATGATTTGTCCCATCTACTACCTCAAGACAGAGTCCTCTCACTGTCAGTAAGTGTTGTATGTGTGTGTGTGTGTGTGTGTGTGTGTGTGTGAACACGTCTTTGTCACATCAGACAGTCTCTGGCTCCAGCCAGCAGTTCGTCCTCCCTCAGCAAGACAACTGAAGATTGTCTGTGTCGAGTGGAAATTTACCCAGTGAATATGTTCAATGTAAGTGAGCCTCACCGGGTCTTATGTGTGTTTGTACAGTAACGTGCATGTCATTTTTTTTTTTTTTTTTTTTTTTTTTTTTGCATCGTCTCGTCAGTTCTCATCCCACAAGCAGCAGTAAATACCAATTGTCTTAAACAATCAGACGTCAAATTATATAAATAGGTGAACTGAAGACAATGAGTATGTGAGCACCCGTCTATAAATGTCAAAATGCAGGTTTCGGTCGTTTATTCCTTGAGATCACATTGAAGAAATATTTTTCAAGATTGAGAATTTTCTTTCTGAGTAGATCTTCATGCATACATTGTCTCCCTCAAAATTAAAGACAATTTTCTTCATTATATTAAGCTTAACCTCCTTAAATGTAATTATTTATGCTCTCACAGAGTAGAAAAACACAGAAACAGAAGTTTCTTTCTCAATTTATTTTACCAAACATATATTAGTGACAAGGAAGATAACATCATGAATGGATATGTTTTGGTGGAGACCTCCTTTAAAACACAACTAGTTGTCTAACGGTTTTATTTTTCATATACTGGAGAACTTTGTTGTTCTGTTGAGATTCATCGTTTCCCATTAATCCCATAAAAAGTGTGGCCGTAAACCATACAGTTTCCCGAAAGAGGATGAAAGAACATTTCCTGATGGGACATTACATAGGTTGGTGGAAGTCTTCTCAAGAAACTCGGGGGGGATGTCAAAGAGGAAATAGTTCTGCTGTAGTTCTGTGTTTCACTACCTGCGGTGTCAATAAATAAACTGCAAAACTGAAAATTTACAGCTTTGACAGAAATATAATCACAGTCACCGCAGCTGTTTAGACCTGCTGTTTCAATAAGATATGATTCTATTGGAAGTCACTAAACATTAATCCATAAATTCTCATATTTCATATTAAATCATTCAGTTTGGTCAAATTCAGATGAGATTTTGGAGACGTGTGTGTGTCTGTAAGTGTGTGTGTGCTTGAACACACGTATCCAGGTGCCGGTGTGGGAAAGGAATATCTAATCTCCATCTCTATTGCAAACAAAACACAATTTGATTTCTCATCCATTGTAATTAAACAGCCCTGCGCAGCTCAGACAGCCTTTCCCACACACACTCAGCGACGTGTTTACCCCAGCAGCCCCCGGCGCTTTATTCCAGTATCTGGGAGGTGTTTAGGTGACTCTTAGTTCTGGTTATAAAGGATTTCCTGTTAGCTCTGGGACTGGATCCAGCATTCAGACGTCTGCGCCTCAATCCACAAATACACACACACACGCATAAACACTAACTTCTGTCCCTCTCATACACCACCCACAACCCTGACGTCCCGTCTCCGTGCAGAATAAAGAAGCTGCCTGATTGTGGTTGGGATTCCCAAAAGTTCCTGTTTGTCGTCAGTGTGTGTGTGTGTGGGTACTTGCATGTGTGTGTGTACGTGTGTGTGTGATGGTCAGCGAGCTAGAATTTATGTTTTGAATGAGCGTGCACGCAGTTTCTCAGCTCTCCAAGAAAGGGACTTGCGTAATCCGAGACTTTATTACGTCCTTGTGTGTTGAAAGTACGAAAAAGGTCAACACAAGTCTTTGTAAATGAAGTGAGTGGTTTTAATTTTCCTGAGGAAGTTTATCTGTTCCCATCATAAACAGTCACTCATTATATCAATAAACAAGAAGGGATTCTTGGGTGTCTGTGACTGTGCCGACTTCTCCGGCTGACGTCAGTGAATATGCCTATCTAATCAAAGTCTGTGCCCGAAGCCTTTTCCCACAAGTGTTTGGAATCAAAATGTGAAAGAAAAATATGAGATGGAATAAAGGAGAAGATGGTGTTTATATTTCCTTCATCTGTCCTCTTTTGGATCTTCCATTATATTTTGCTCAAAAGCTTCAAATGAAAATTCTCTTAATGCTTTGAGAAAAGATTCTGTGTATAAGTTCTCTTCACTCTGTGGTGTTAGGAGACAGTTTTTGCTTGAAGTTTTAATCAAAAAATAATCATCAAGATGAAGTTTATGACACGCCCTTGATGAGATCTTAATGCAATTCTAAGCTCTTTACAGTCCGTCAGTCCCAGCTAATGACAAGCAAGTGATGGAGGGGGATAAAGTATCAGCAGTCAGGCCCTGTGTTACCATGTGTGTGTCACTGTGTGTACGTGTGTGTGTGTGTGTGTAGACAGGACAGCAGAGAGGTGAAGACAACCTCCTGGGAGACTCACATTACGCTCTACTGGCAGCTCCAACGCCTCGTGCCTAGTGTTGCTCTGACTCTTCTCCTCTTTATCTGATCCATCTCTGTCCAAGTCAGCAGCATCTTTCTTCACGCTGTTCACTGTGACCTTGTCTCTTCCGTCTGATGCTGAAAAATGAGGCCAAACAGCACAAAGTAATAGCTCATTATATGCTCGAAAAATCTTCCTCATTCTGCCTCTGGCTTCTTCTTCTCCTCTCTTCCCACCTAACCTTTATTTCACAAATTGATGAGTAATGTTGCTGTTTCTATTCTCTGTCCCCTTTGTCATCCTGACTGCTGCTGAGCTTAGCTGAGAGCTGTGACATTACAAGCTGCTAAAAGACCGTCTCACCCCGTCTCTCCCCTCTCTGTCTCTGCAAAAGTGGCTGGTCACATCCTGGGTGACTCATCTGTTTGAGCAATGATGATTTTTTTATTTTTTTAAATGTTTCCTGTCCTTTAACTGGTTACAGACACTTGACTTACTCTCCAAAACTCACCAAACAAAGGGATCTTTGCCAGAACTATTTCATCAAAGTAAATTAACATCAGCAACTCAGTAACTACTAGTCCCGAAAGGCACACTGTGGATTTTTCTCGTCCTTATCAAGAGCTTATTGCGTCTTTTCTTAAGGCCTTCCAGATGTGTTGAACACATTTCCCGAAAAACATGAGCAAAACAAGTTTTTTTTTGATTATTTTAAAAGCCGAAATGTTCACATCGATGACAGCCAGAGGTCTTTTGGCACTTTGTGCTCAGGCTCTTAACAGTCACCCAAACCAACTGTTGATCAATGAGAAACATGTTGTGCTCGCAGTGTTTGGTTTTCAGACCATTTACTGTAAACAGACCAGCTGATTCAACAGCAAGCGATACGTTTAGTCAGCAAACTCCTCGAGCATCTGAAGATGTTTGACATTTTGCACTGATCTAAAAAATCTCATGTGGTTTGTATTCTGTCAACACGTCCTCCCACCTAAATGACTGAGTAGGTGGATTAGCAGTGACATGAATTATTAATTGACCTTCATCGATCCAGAACTTCATCCCACTGGACCTTCGCAGTCAAGTTGGTTTAAGTTGTAAGCTGTAGTGCTTCCTTTGGTAATTTGTGGGAAAGCTTATGGTTTGAGTTGAAATAAATACATCACTGTCTTGAATGTGATGTTAATAAAGTGTTTTGCAAATTAAATTAAATTGATGTTGACTTTTGGTTTCACACGAGTCACAAACCGCAGTCCACAGAGGAAAAGTCCTGTTTGTTTAACACACACATCCACCTGTGGCTATTCTATATGTAGGTTTACTTGCTCTTAATGTGACATATATCACCTGATGTCCTCCTGTGCTCCCCTCACAAGCACTCGCAAGTCCTGAGCACTGACACACTGCGTGCACTCTTTGTCCTTTACCTGAAACTTCCAGCAGCTTTGTCTTCATTGTGATAAAAATTTAACCTTACCTGCACATACTGCCGCACAAAAACATTAAACACTGCAGTTATTCATGAATTAGTCGAGTTGTTTATTCACCAGGGTGGTCAGACATCAGGCCTATCTGGATTGCATCAAAAGGTTAACATCAGGATAATACACCCTTACACACACACGCACATTAATCAGATAATCCAGTCAGACGTGCAGGTTTAATTGGTAAACTGTTGGCCAATGATATTAAACTGGTGATGGATAATAAGAAGCTAATGCACTTTTTATGTGCAGTATTTGCAGCGTTCATCATGGGCACTCACCGTGTTTTTCCATAGATTACAAGCTGTTATGTCTGTGGTAAGTCAGATTTATGGTATTGATTCTCTGACTTTTCATTCTGCTGCATCAGACTCTGCCCTTTGTGGACTCTGGAAGTCACACTCTCACTCTGCCAAATGTGTGTTGTCCTTACAGCTGGTGAACTTTCCTCTATTTCCAGAAAAAGAACAGTAAACAGGAGATCATTCTCCTTCATCAGGGCTTTGTAGTGTGCTCCTGCCTTATCTGGTTGCTATCAGGACATGACAAAGCAAAACCTTCAAGCTGTCAATGCAGAGGGCAGTTATTTATTATTTATTATATCTATTACTGCAATATGAACTTTTTGAATAAAAAATCAAATGTACATTTCAAAAACTCACTTTGCACTTACACTCAATCCACAGTGTGTGCAGCAGACAAGACCTATGACTTCCCTTGAGGTGTACCACATTGACTTGCCGTTCATTACCTGCTTAATGAGATAAATATAATCAACAAATTGACATTTAGTCTAAACACCACTCAGACATCATGCCATGGGTTTTTATCACCTTTTAACACTTGGTTTCGTGCTGCCTAACCTCTCCTTCCAGCAGCAGCTACCTTTTACCTGATTCTGTGAAGTCACACAGTTTGCCATAAAGGGCTTTATCCGGCAGGCTGCTGACATTGAATGATAAACAAAGAGTGAACCTACATTTCTCAAAATCTCTATCTCTATTTTTGGAGTTTAGCTACTTATCTTGCCAGACCTTTGTGTGCAGAGTGGAGGTTGAGAGACGCAAAACGTGCTTGACCCTAAAAGTGCTGCAATCAGCAGAGTTGCCACTCTAGCTTCATGTTTGCACTGGTTTTCTATGTTAAGCTGAACAGGACGTTTTAAAAGTTGTTGTAACTTTTTAAACAGCTTTATTCGAATTAATGCTGTGTGGTTTTGCTAATGTTATACAGCTAATGTTATGTTGAGATGAAGTCATTGTTTGTGAAGATTCTGCTTTAGAGCCTTTAAAGCCATTTGATGGCTTCTCATGCCTGGCAGACTACAAAGAGAGAGAGAGACAGAGAGAGGAAAGACACAGAGAGACAGAGCAAGAGAGAGAGACAGAGAGAGAGATTGAGGAGGCTTTGTGATGCCAGCTTAATGGCCTGAAATAGAGAATTACAGTCGCCTTACTTCCTAAAAGAATCAGGAAATGTTGAATGGAGGAAGGAAACAGCGGATGGTAATCAAACAAAACTGTATCTATAATAAGTTCTTTTGTTCTTCGTTAATCAGCCAAATATAAACAGTCTACTTTGTCTGATATAACCTGCTGGAATCTCAAATCTCTGTCTCCTCCTGAGAATCATCTCAGCAGGAGTTACAGATGAAGACAACAGCATGAACGCCACTGATTGCACGTGCATTAGCTCGTGAGCAAAACATAAATAAGCAGCAGAAGCACTGAACACAAAGCGGACATGCACAGATAAATATGATGCCGTAGATATAAATGTGTATGCTTGCATTAATGAAAGCACAAATATAAGCAAACACAGATGGCAGTATGTGTGCATACCCACTCATAAAACCCACTCTGTTCTGTGCTCTCCCTCTCTAACACACACACACACACACATACAGGACACAAAAATAATCTTAGCCTTGAGCTCTTTGTCATTTTGACCTGTAGGCGTCACTGTAGCTCCACTGCCAGAGCCAAGTTCAGCAGCAGAAGTGAATAAAGTGCCTGATCAATGACTCCCCTGAGCACTTCTTTTTATGACTAAGGCCATTTTTGGAGCGCGCTAAGGAATTACTTCACTGATGTCCAGACGGAAGCAGTTCGAGTCAAAATCTCCATCTCTCTCTTTGAAAAACATTTCAGCTGTGGAGATGTTTAAGCTCTGAGCATCTGTCCCCTTCGGTATGCAGAATCTAAACAGCAGATCAAGAAGTTATTTAGTGCAGATTAATTTGGGTAGAAAGATACAAAAATTGTTAAATGGTTTGCAAAATATTTAGAGCAACAGGAATAAGTGCACAAAGCATGTTGGGTAGTTGACAGGGGAGACATTGAGGTGCATTTTAACAGAGCATGATAGTCAGCCACGACCCCATCTGTGGATCTGATTAAGTCCAAAGTAGATAGTTAGATAACAGAGCACAGCATGTATTGGGTTTGTTTGCAGAAGCAGCATGAATGGAGCATACAGTATTTAACCTGATCGGACCCGTCACAAATTGATCGGCCTCACTGCCACCCGTTCA
Organism: Acanthurus lineatus; assembly: GCA_029814665.1. Taxonomy (NCBI): domain Eukaryota; kingdom Metazoa; phylum Chordata; class Actinopteri; order Acanthuriformes; family Acanthuridae; genus Acanthurus; species Acanthurus lineatus. The sequence continues at coordinate 25,081,699 of JAPZDV010000022.1, forward strand.
TTGACTGACACTGAGAGCTGCTGCAGATCAGCCAGCTTGCACGGAAATGATCTCTCTTGGATCGATGTCGTGCTGGACAGCAGTGGATGAGGCTGCTTTACAGGGTCGGCGTACGTTTCTGTAGGCTCTCTGATCAATATGATTAGACTTGCCTTCGTCCTTCTGATGTCTAGTTGAAGCATGAAAGCACTGCCAATCTAGAGTGATGCAACAGGTCGCCATAAAAAGATCTGTATGTGCGTTTTTGCAAGCACAAGCAGTGTGTTTAAGTCTTTCCTGTGATGTAACTCACGTGAAGTCTTGTTATTTTATTTGCATACTTATGTGTTCATATGTTGAGACATGTTGCATATTGTTTGGACCACCACACCTCCTATTCTCTCTGTGCCTCTGGATTTGAATGAATTGCACATGCAATGCATCCTGGGCCATATAACAAATAAAACCCTTTAATTTTTGTGTGTCCTATGGAGGCTAAAATGCATGAAAGCCATAAAACGAAGAAGCTCTTTTCATGGCAGCGTATGTGGGGCAGTGGACATGTTTTCATTATGTTTTGCTGTGTGCATCTATTTAACAAAAATAGCTAAAAGCAACTGTGTTCGATGGTCAAACCGTGGCAGCAGACTGTGGAAGCCTGCATGTGGGTTAGTGCACACCCACGTTGTAAATGCACTAAAGCACATACACACACACACACACAGAGGTCTGTGGTAGAGCAGAGCAGACCCACTGAGTGTGTGTGCTCAGGGAGCTGACCTTGACCAGCTGTGTTTTTATAGGTGTGTGTGTGTGTGTGTGTGTGTGTGTGTGTGTGTATGCACAGATCG
>JAPZDV010000022.1:25082628-25099495 GCA_029814665.1 Acanthurus lineatus
TGCACATGAATCCATGTGTGTGCGTATCGTGCTTTTCAGCCCAAAGTGTTCTCTTGTCTGCTCTGCACACTGGCTCCTACCAGATGTTGAGGAAGGAAATTCAAGAGGCGTCTTGAAAGTGGCCCCGTTGTGATGGAAAGCAGCTGCTGGTTCGCTGCTGCAGACACTCTGACTGAAGTGTGAATGGGAGAAAAGAGAGGAGGCCTCGCTGGAATGAGGCTAAATGTGCTTCATGTGGGTGGTACTGCTGAGATCTTGTGTTAGTATGAGCACTGTTCTCTATACTGCATAAGCGCTGGTATGAGATGAAGCAACAGAATAATGACTTTAGGAGCAGTTTTTTTTTGCACAAGTAAATATATACTGTTTGTGATGAGATTTAGTCCTTACATGATGCAGAAAACATAAGATTTGAGAAAATTGTAACTGAAACATCCCACTTGAAGGTGCTTTTAAAAATATATGTTGATTTGAGCCTCTTTTTTATGTAATACAACAAAAAAAAACACAATACTGGGCATTAAGCAATATATTTTAATGTTTCTAGTTTCAGTTCCAAAGCTTCAGTCTACACAAACAAATTTGGGATGTTGTTTGGTTTCTACATTCCCTCAAATTGACACAATGACACTAACAACACTTCAAATGTGTTGTCAATGTTTGAGCCTTCTCATTATCCTCAAAGTGCTCCGGTCCCCCATTGATGCGTCACACTGAAACTGGGAATACGCCAATCATTCCCAAAAATTCAAGGTAAAAGCTCCTGATGCTTCACAGAGGCACACAGACGCTCTGTTACAGTATCACAGTGTGTGCTCACGTAAGCAAATGTAGATGCTGTGTTGTGGTTGTTTGAATGTGAAACAGACTAAAGGGAGTGGGTGTTTATTTGCCAACAGGTGTCTCAGCAATTGAGCCTAAGCCTGAGGTTCAACCTAAAACACCGGTGAACTTTACTTCAATACCCTGACCTTAAGCAACTGGGCATGCTATTCTAAAAAAAAAGGAACAAGGTAGCTTTTTGTTAGCACAAACACACGGTATGTTGGTGAGGTGTCTAGTGAGGCTCAAAATGTTATAAAAATACACTAACATTGACTCGTTACAATATAAAATTCAAGTTGTTTATCTCAAAATGACATTAGTCACTTCACACCGGTGAGGTTAAATCATTTTCAGTCGCGAATGTGATGCGGCGGCTCGCACTTTTCTTTATTTGTCTCCACTTATTTTTATTTTAACAACCTCACATGTCCTGTCAGCAAATGTTAAATCTCCCCTCCTTCTCCGCACACAATGGCCCACTGACCCAGCTATGAGCCATCCCCATGTGACCCGCTTCTTGCAAACGGCTGTCCTGTGTGTGCCGTAGCACATAAACAGCACACAGGCGTGATGTGAGAGGCTGCGGCACGTGAGGGGACTGATGATGCTCACTTGATAGTAAAAGAAAATTAACCAAGAGATAATACTGTTATCAGTCACATCACTCAATCTGGCACTTTATAGATAAATATATGATGTGATGTATTTGTGCTCTCTTTGCTGAGATTTCAAGAATTATGGGAATCGGTCAGATACTAATGAGAAGAGGTGGTGCAGTTAATGGTGATGGGGGCTAAAGTTGCTTGATGGGAAGGCATTGCTTTAGTGAGAAAATGATAAAGGGCGTGAGGGTGGGATGATAATCTCATATTTCTCTTTCTTCCTTTTTCTGGCTTTATTTCTGTCTGAACAAAGGCACAAGAGGAAACACCCAGGGTGCAGGCTGAGGCTGGAACCAGCTAGATCAGACCGGTAGCTGTTTGAGAGAAGGGGGGAGGTGAAGGAGAAGGGAGGAGGAGGAGGATAAGGAGGAAGGGGGGTTGGATGAGACGAAGTGGAGCAGAGGATGGAGAGGGAGTTGCGGGTAGAGTACAAGGATGGAAGAAAAGGAAGGTTGGAGGAGGGGAGAGGTGGAGGTTAAGTGATTTGGGCACGGGTCTAGATGGATGGTCTGGCAGGCAGACAGCTAAGGCCCCATTCCCTCAGTGATGTAATGCATCAGGCAGATGCTATTTTTAGCCACGGTGGTACAGTTAGCTATGTTAGCGTCAGCACACAGGGCTATCGATCAGCTGCAAAACTCACTGGGTGGATGAGAGCTGCAACCAGCAGCAGCAGCAGCACAAAGCAGCTGCACTGAAATATTGTGTTTTCAATGTGCAGTTTGTTTTTGCAGCATTTCTCTTGTCTGCTCTGTTAGGCCTTATAAGTGCACGGCTGTTTGATGGAGCTAGCTTTATTTTTTTTGTACTGTACGGTCAAAGCTCGCCATCAAAGTGAGGTCAAATCTTGTCCAAAATCAGCAAAATCATTCCCAAGGTAGCAGAAGATCCAGAACAAACAGTCTCCTGGGTGCTTCGTGGTCACAAAACAAAGGCAGGCTCTCTGATTGGACAATTAGCTGAGGAGATGCACCAACAGTTAAGGTTTAAGGTCTTAGGACTAATGACAAACCAATGACAAAACATTGTGTAAAAAGAGCTGCTTCATTGTATGCACCCTCAAAGGCCTTTTCATGGCCTCTGTCTCCAAAGGATATACTTCTCTTTCTATTTACCATATGTCCTTCTGTCTCTGTAATCTTACAATATCCTTGGTGTCATCGATGAAATAACATGTGCGTGAGAACACATCTAGATATGTAACCTTCTCACAATGAAGTAATAAATTAGTAGCATTCAGGCGTTAGGTGTGAGAGCTTTGGCGGTTCCTGTTTTACCAGACACGAGATCACGCACATGGCACATGCTGCACCGACACGACTTGTATTTAGAGTGGTGCAGCACCTCCCAGTCTCTGTTTTTAATAAGTCTGTAGCCTCGGGGTCTAGACAGGTCGACTCCTGGTGTCTTACACAAAGGAGAAGGAGGCCTGGGGACAAAGGCCAGAGCAGATAGATGGGCTTTGATAAACTCTACATCCGCACCTGTCACCTCCCACCCCGCTAACCTGTCCCTGTGGCAGGTCATCGTCGCCGCAGCACTCACATGTACCTGTGTCACTCTCACAATGGACCGAACAATGGCCTCAGCTGTAACGTGGCCTCCATACCTACTTAGATAATCTCAGCTGACAGGCCTCCCCGAGGGCCATATACATATCAACCCCAGTTCTGTAACATGGTTTGCTGCTGAGTCTTTTACCTGTGTTGTTTCTTTAATAAGGCTTAAGCAACAGGTGTAAGGAGATGCAGAGTTAAAGAATAAACTGATACACTTTGGGCTCGTCCATCCTCGCAGGCAGCTAAAGAGTGTGTTGCTAAATGTCCTGTCACAGTCAGTTAATGCAGTTTGCATGTCAGACCTGATCTCGTGTTGACAACCCCCTAAAGGATCAGGATCTGTCATAACAGCTGACTGCGATTTACCAGCATGCCGTCTGCCTCTCCTCTCTTACACTTTAAAGTTAGCACTGTGTTGCTTGACATTTAGCAGTGCAAGTACATTCAGTTTGTTTGTTCTGAGTGTAATTACCTCCAGGGAGGGGTGGATGACTCCCTTATCTCTGTCACACCCTGGTTTTCACACCAGTTTAAGAACAGAGTTTGTCTTTGTTGGTGTAGTGGACGGGTTTGAGGTGAGACCAGGCTCAGATTACAGGAAGTTTGGGATGATGCCTTCCTGCAAAATCTAGTTAAGGTCCTTATTTGGCGACTTTCATGCTGCCTCTGCTGCAGAGCAAATGTGAGATGATTGTTTTGAGAGCTTCTGGGGATTTTTCTTACCCCGAAACTTACATAATTTATTGAAATTTTCTTTTAGCCTAATAGCTTAGTACAGATAAATTAACATGAGAATTTAAATGGCAAAGCTACGCTGCCTACGAAAACACCAGAGGAACATCAGTTTCTCTGAGGCATATAGAGACACTGCGAGCGGTTCAAAAGACTTTGTGAACTCTTTATTTTAATGCTCAGCACTGCTGTTTTGGCGATAAGACATGAAGTGTCATATGTTATCCAGACCTTAGTTAGCAGAGAAAATACAGTATTATGTAACAGGCACAAAACCAATAAAAAGTTAGGTCAAGTTTCTGTCAAGGTGTGTTTGTGTGTCTACCTGTCTGTGTGACTTCTCACTTTAAGGCCTTTTGAAAAGCCAGATGGCAATCAGTCCAGCTTTAATCAAATCAAAAACTCCGTGTGAAACTCTTATCTGTTGATCCACCCTGACTTGTTCAACATTTATCTGGTTTCTATTCTTGACCTGAACCTGAGCTCCATTCAGGACACCAACACAAAGACACATCTGGGGGAACCATTCATGCTGCTGCACGTACACTCTTTTAAGCCCTTTGCTCTCCTTTTCCTGCAAGACCTCTTCTCTTTATCTGTTATGTCATCGTTTCAACACAGGTCACCGTTACAGTGACTCAGTCCCTCAGGCTGTTAGGCTTTGTCACTTAAGGCTTTAGTAAATTGGTGCGGGGGGGGGGGATTGCTCAAAGGTGTCCCAGTGTCAAGACACCGGTAGACTAGCGTTTAAATATTGTCTGTATTGTTGCTGTGCATACAGCCAAATCTAATGTAAATCAACCTAAACAGTAATTATAAAGGATTGGCCTAGTCAGAGAAATTGGCGGGTATTGTTGCTAACACACCTGCTGATAATTGACCCCACGTAAGTTCCGTGTGTGCTTCAGGTGCACAAAGCCACAAAATTACCTTAAGTGTTACCCTCTTGTGATATCACGGTTGACTATGCAATGTTTTTGCACTTGATTTTATAGAATTAGAGCTTTTTTGTATTGTTAGAAAACATGCGTGTATGTTCTGTATGTTTGCCCCTGGTTACGTGTCTAACGTGCTGCAGTTTATTTAGCATTTGTCACTCTGTTGTTTTGCTTTTGAGAAGACTGATGGTATGTCATACCAAACACTGGCCAAGTGAAGTCAACTCGCTGCCAAAAAGAAAAAAACCACACAACCCCGCAGCATAATCTTTGTTCCCGTAAGCTACCTGAACAGCCTCTCCACTCAGGCACAATTCCAGGCAGTCCGGGCACGAGCTTCCTTTCTCTGCCATTCCTCCCACTCACACCCCGCAGGGCTTTGGACATGGATGGGAAACTGACTCATGATTCGTAGTTTTTTTTAAAAGCCCCTGACTTTCCCTTTAGTCAACAGGAGGATGCAGACGGGGTTAGTAAGAGCTGGAAAAACCAGGCATGGTTATTCAGGGTTTTCCTGGTAGGGATTTTTTAAAAAAAGCAAATGAGACAGAGGAAAAAGAAACAACAACTTGAAAAGAGGATGAGGAAAATACTGACTATTCACTTGGCAAAGAAAACCTGCAGAGAAAAGATATCTGAGAGGTGACTACGTTGACATCACCCCACTCACGCACAGGCGAGGTTTACGGTGTCATCCAAAGGGCATGTCACATAATATCATTCTTTATCCGGAGCAAACTCAACTCAACACAAAACAAGGCAAACAAATACAAGCTGTGTGGGCATGCATAGACTGCAGGAAGGCAGGTCGTGTCGCTGCTCGCCATGTCTGTTTACCTGGTTACCATAGAGACCGTCTCACTAAGCAAATTAACCCAAACCATAGGGAGGCACCAACGGGATACGTCAGCTTTTGTTTGATATATATAAAGGGTTCATATGCTGTCGCTTCAGAACCATTTATTCTACTTTGTTAAGTCAAATAAAATGACTACGTAGATAACAGAGGTAATTACTCTGTGTGTGTGTGTGTTTGTGTGTGTGTGTGTGTAGGGTGAAGACTTTTGCTGCATAAGAATCGCAGCAAAAACGTAGTCGGTGTTAAGCAGAAACCTTTCTTAAGCTGTCTCTGCTATTATACGTCTCTTGAGTGTTATTAATATAATGCATGTAACACTTGACATCAAGCTCCGGTGTGCACAGCATCCATCAGCCTCTGCTCCCCTCCGTTCGCCGTCTCCCTGCTCTGTGGCGGTGGCAGCGGGCCGAAGAGGCTGCAGGTTATGTAACAGTTGCCCGGCTGCGTTGGCACCGCCCTCTGCCAGCACTCGAGGTTAATGAAGCTCCGTGATGGACGGCGGAGCAGCGGTATTTTCTGCTGCCCTCATGGGTTTTCCACGTAGTCCTGCCTCCAATGTTACAAATTGAATTTTGGCCCTGATGTGCTCCGCCTACAAAAACTCTCTCTATCTCTCTCTCCTTTTCTCTCTCTCTCTCTCTCACACACACACAAACACGCACACACACAAAATGCACACACATAGACACTCACCACAAGCTGTTTTCTGCAGTGATTCTGCAATGCCCTTTTTTTTTCTGTTATTCGGACAAGTGTTACACCCACAGATTCGTACGAATCTTTGTGAGTGTGGGATGATACGAAAGTAGCATATTTGTCAGTGTTGTTTATGTTTGTGTATTTTTTTTTTTTTTTTTTGATCTCGCCTGCATAGCTTGCTGCATGGTGATGTAACAGGTCTGCAGTATAGGATGTCTCTCTTTGGGAGGCGGGCGGGGGTGGTGGAGGGTCGGTGGGGGGTGGGGGGGGGTATCTGAATCCTGCTGTCTCCTTTAAAAATGTATAGACTTAAGAAATGAGCAATAAATAAATCTCCTCATGCGCAATGTGACCCTCTTACACTGCATGTGGCGCTGCACCTGTGTTCGCTCATGCATGCCGGGTTGTCATATAAAATGTCGCCAAGTCCACAAAAAAGAAAAAATATGCCTATGCGTACGTGGCGCTGCGGCCATTAAAAACATGCCGCCCCTGGTTTTTTTTTTTTTTTTTTTTTTGGTTTGAGGCTTATTTGCACACAATTATAAATAATTCTAAACTTGACTTTTTTTCTTCTCTTTCTCCACAGATCTGTTTCCTGGTGTCAGCTTTCCGTGGTCGGATGTTTTCCGAGGACAGCTGTGCTGCCCTGGCGCTCTTCTCTCACTATTTCCACCTCAGTCAGTTCTTCTGGATGCTCATACAGGTAAACAAGTAACAGTAGACACACTTGACCTCTCACTGCAAATCACAAACACGAGCTCCTTGTAAAATTAAACCTTAATACATTGAATTAAGCAGATTTTGCTGTAACTGATGCAACTGATGAAGTTGGATCATAGATTACTATATTTTTCTTAATCCGGGCAGAAATAAACATCTTTTTCTTGCAGATGAGGTCAAGTCTGTTTCATTATGTAAAAGTGACTGTCCAGTCTGCAAAGCCTGAACAATAATGTCTATTCACTGGACCTTCCATCAGACAATAGCAGTGTGTTGAACTGTTATTCAAGAGGGTCAGTGAAGTCAGTCTGTGGTCAAAGATATGGAGTTCAGCAGTCCTAATACATTCTTATGCTTTACTTAAACCAGATTTATATTTATTATTACTTTTTCACTGCAGTTTATTGCAGCCAGTCTGCACATCACTCGCACCTTTACATAAGACCCCCTGCTCATTTTCCTCTCGGCTTGACATAAACAGGGTTCCCATTCTTTCTTTTGTCCCTTACGTGAGGCACATGTTTCTTTACGTAATAACCAGTGAAACTTCATTCCTCCACCACGTGGGCTTCGGCGGGTTTTTTTTTGATCAGAGCGTGAGATGAAGGTACCAGAACGCTAGCTGACATGATCTTTGACCCGAGACTGGTACCACTTAGTAACACCTCACCCCAGCCGCCTCTGGCCCCGCCTTCTTGACCATCTGCCCCTCCAGTTTTTTTTTTCTATGTTTTCGTGACATAACTGCCGGGAACAAAAGCCTGGCAGACAATTTGCAACTTTTTCAAGCACAAGTGAAAGATTTTAAGAACAATAAACACCAAAATACTAAACTTTTTTAGCTGTAAATCTTATGCAATTATTAACATGACTGAATGCCAAAATATACAGGATATAATTTTTTCTGCCAGTGTACGTTTTGCTTAAGCCAATCTTAATCCTTCAGAGAGAGTATAGATGACTTTTGACCTGCTGATTGATCTCAGGAATGTGGTGAACATGGATCAGAGAGCTTCATCGGCCCCTCCGGAGAGGAGGGGAAACACCCCCAGGGAAACAGCCTTTACCCCAGCTAGTAACCCTCATCCAACGTTCTGCCCCATAGTGAAACAATTTTTATTTACTGATGAATAAAAATTGAGCTTTTATTTACTTAAACCGACATATATTTACCAGACGGAGGCAGATTGTGTTTTTAAAAACTGGAATGAAAACTCAAACCAAAATAATATCACACATCGTAAGTCAGAGAATTCTTTCCATTGTCGTCACAACCCAGAGCTCTTAAATTGGTTGGTACGTGTCCAGCCATGATTTAGATATCAAGAATGTGTACACATCATTTACTCTGAGTTAAAACGAGGTTCACCACATAAACACGGGAAGCAGACAAAGTGGCCTGATGAGACCTTTCTACGAACAACTTTCTCATCTCCCCCCTCTTTTGTCTCTCTTGTCCCCCTCCTGCGTAACCGACTGTTGCCTTGTTTCCATTACTCCTCGGTCTTTTACTGGTGACGTTTGCAAGTGAGCTTAATTACTGTTTACGTAGTGGACATAATCTCTCCCGGTACATACGTTATTATTTGTGGAGTATTATAAGATTAGCTCTGTAACTTAGTTAACATAGGTGACCACGGTGGAGTTAAACGTAAAACCAGGCGGTGCAGTTTGTGTATGTTTGCTGTTTCTTTTTTTATACATTAGATTTTTTTTCTTTTTTATTTAACTAGATGACCTCTGAGATATCTTAAGGGATAAGAGCTCATGCCAGAGGCTTTCATGTGGATTAAGAAGTGTTAGAATTTGGATGATGAGAATTGGCACAGAGACGACATGTTTGACGTAAAAAGCGAGTTTAGACACAACTGGTACGAGTTAATTTGGTGTCTCATCTCATGCAGAAAAACACGAACTGTGATTCACTCCAGAAGGAGTTCAAAAAGGAGGAAAAAAAAGAAAATCAATTTAGGATTTTCTGTTTTTTATTCATGCACTTGCTCACTCACCACATTTTTTTCTAAAACTGTCCTCGGTTTCGAACACCCCTGCCAAAAAAAAAAAAAAGTATCTTCTTTATTGTCAGCAACAATAGTAGCTGACAATGAAAATATTGCTGCCACTTGGCTTCCGTTGATACGTGGCACTAGAACCGTTCTGTCCTCACCAGCGTCTCGGTATCGACCCCAGCGTCGCCTCACCGCTCATTTTTCTCCCCCACTATCAGGTAACCGCTTTCAGCCGAGTGTCTGATGTGTGCGGGCGCCAGCGACCCATCTCAGCCCATGAAGAAGACTTCAAAATCAATAGCTGCAGCATGTGTGGGCGTGTGCATGTGAAAATGTGCATATCCAATAGCTGGTCAGGGGAAAAATGCCCTGACATTATGCCAGAAAACAGCCAATAATTTAATCACTATCCAGACCAGCTTTTTCTCAAGTGCAGGAGCTCACAGAGGCAACCTCAGCTCACTGAGAAACTGCATACTATTACATAACAATACTGTACAGCATTTTCAGCCAAGAAGGACCTGCTAAAGCCTCCCCACCGGCACCCAGTGTGTTTCTACCCTGTTTCGCTGTGATAGCAAGCCAAACAAACAGCCAGTCAGGGTGCCAATTTCACAGTTCTGTAGTTAGATGATACCTGCCAGTGTGTTGCCAGTAGACAAATGAATTCGATTGTGAAAGTGGATGAATGAGGGGCAATACATTAGACCAGACAGTCTGTGAACCAGCAAAGTGGTCAGACATATAGATAATGAGTCATCCAACAATGTTACTGCTCTAATAACACTTAAAGGATCAGGTAACCTCAAGTTTATAAAAGTACTTAGCCTCAGTGGAATCCAGCAGTGCAGATAGTTTCAGCTGCATTTGTCAAGCTTATGAGATTTTGCCTCTGAGATTTCTGCAGCATTCCTAATGTAACATGAATAATCCACAGAAAATTGCACAGTTTGCATGGCTGAATAAAACTTTATGTAGGTTAATACATATTACTTATATTGTGGTCGAACCAATCCTTTTAAAAAGTCAAAAGCACAACCAGTCATCAAGCCAACTAGCCAGCAAGTGTATTGATCTGTGTCCCTGTTATTTAACCTGGTTAAACGTTGCTTTATTCTTAGGCTGCAGCATCAACAGTCACTGAGCAGATGGAGCCACTGCAGAGGCAACAGCTCAGCACAAAATTACCCATAATCCCTTTGCTGTACCTCTAAGACTCCAGCCTGCTCAAGGAAAGGCCTCTCTTAAATCTGATCGACCTCAGGCCACTGACTCAGTGCAGTGCGACCACGCTGTTATACAACTCGAGTGCAGTTTTGTGTGCCGCATATGTGTGTTTGTGTGTGTGTGTGTTCCGGTTGTGTCTTTGTGCAGTTATGTTTGTCGTTTTGCTGGTTATACAATACGGTAATGGTGATGGAGGGGATACAGGGGTTATCTAAGGGGGAGGTCAGCATCTCTGTAACATCTGTCGTCAGTTGCATCACAGTGCCTTCAGTGCAAACGTCCCGTTTAAGTGTCCGCGGACAGACTGACGGTCACAAACATCATCAGCTGTCATTTGTTGTAGCTTTTTAAGGTTGTTGCATAATGTTAATTACTATAACCTGAAGAAGGATCTTTGATTGCTTTGCTGATAATTCCTAATTTATTTTTTTTTATTCTCCCTGTAAAATAAAAGTAAATCCTTTAAGGGCTGTAAAAATTTGAGCTTAATGAGGCTAAAACAAGCGAAGGTCATCAGTTTTTAAAAGATATGATGTCTGACAGATATAAAGATCTGTGATATCTGCTCAGGTCTTCACACAGGGATAAGACAATGTGGCTGTGTTGTAACCAACAGGTGTTCACAAAGGCTCTTATGTAACAATGCAGGGCTTAGTGTATCAGATGGATGATACTATTAAAGCCCGCTAGATTACTAAGCAAACATAACTATTGTGGGTGTGATACAAGTGGGGTTGCATGTGTGTGCTTTAGTACTTCACTCGCAATGAAGTTCAAGTGTTCTCAGTCCTCACGAGCAAAGAAAGATTTAAAAACCCTCAAAAGTCCAAACATTTGCCTTTCCTCCCAACATAAATAATGTCGTTTTATTAAGGTGTTGCTTGTGCTGGCACTTATCTGTTTTTCCTGTTTACAAGCTGTTTTGTCAAACTGTTTCCCCAGGCGGTGAACTTCTGGCAGGTGCTGGTGATGAACGATGAGCACACAGAGCGTCGTTACCTGCTCTACTTCCTGTTGGGCTGGGGACTTCCTGCCCTGGTCATCGTTGTCCTTGTCATCGTCCTGCTTGGCGGCTTCGGATAGACCATACACAGTGTATACGGACTGGTGCAAGGAGATGTGTGAGTGGACGGTGCAGAACACACACACACACACACACACACAAGCACAAACACAAACACAAGTGGTCTTTAAAGCTGATTAAAGTGAGGCGGAGTAGATTTTTTTTATTTGAGAACTCTTGAGTGTGTTTTTTAAGGCGGTCTGAGCCAGTCGTGGTGACTTCAGTTTCTCTTTTAGGCTGAAAGTAAAGCAAACAGAAAACACCTGAGCCAGTGACATCATCGATGTAATGACTAAATACATCTCCCCACATAGAAACTTGAGTCTTTACTTTCAGGGTGGAGGCTTTAATGCAGCAGTGTGCTGAGGAAGGAGAAACCTTAAATAACCAACATAATGTGTGGCTTTGTGTGTGTGTGTGTGTGTGTGCGTGCAAGCTAAAAATAACCGATTGCCATATGTGTTTTTAGCACCTGAATGCAAGAACACAACAGGTGAGGTCATTTTGTAAAAGCCTGCACAATGACCCCTAATCAGTTGTGTCTGTGTTGAAGTGTGTGTGTGTGTGTGTGTGTGTAAATGTGTGTTTACAAACTACCAGACTAACCTTTTTTTTTGCAGCATATGTTGGCCGTCTTATATGTGAAGTTAAAGTTTGTACAGATGAAGTTTAAACCCTTAACTCCCATCTAAAATTAGCTAAGTGGTCTGACAGGCGTGGCTGTTTTCCTGGAGACTGAGTGTGTGTGTGTACAGTGTGTGTGCTTCCTGTGGGTGGGTGTGTGTGAGTGTGTGTGTGAGACAGTGAACGTACACATGAGAGATTCAAGGACACAGAGGAGTATTCAGTGTCCCTGGAAGTGTACCTTCCTCTTTCAGGGAGTGAGGCAGCCTTTCAGCTTCCTGTCTCTCTCCACTCGTGAGTGTAAACAGGTCGCTGTCTCGTGTCTCACAGCTCAGATTCACCCTGCCTGTTTGTGCACAGGCGGGGTGGAATAATGTCGTATTTTCAGTCTTGTCACCCCTCTGTCATCACAGTGGTGCTGGTTTTCTGTCTCCCATAGACTTTGTACTGACAGAGCGTCATCGTCACAATCCTTTTATATCATTGAACTGTAAATGTTTTACTTAAGAATTGATGTAACTGCACTCTGAGTTTGACAATTATACAATATAATTCAATATAATTAAATTTAATTATCTCTTAAAATTACCAGACATGGTATTAAATCCAAGTGTGAGTTAAAAAGAGGCTGTGATTTAAAAGCAGGAGACAAATTAAGAGAGAAAAATTACACTCAGAAATTAAGAAGGAAAAGTAAAATTTAACAGACTTTTTAAAAAGATAATTATTTGGCACATTTATTAATATTTTTTAAAAAACATTTTAACCTTTTTGGAATAGATTAAAAGAACTTTTTACAATGATTAACTACTGAGGAAGGCAATAATTATCCTGGTGGCACACAAGGCTTGAATTCATTGAGTTTATTATTAATCACAGTAATTAGTCCTCTCTCACTTACTAATTTACTTTTAATCCAAGCTAAAAATGATAATCAGAAGTGATCATTTACACTATTAACTCAAAATAAGTACTCCTTACTTTAAAAATGGCCTGATTAAGCCCTTGTTGATTATTTATTTGCTCCAAAAACATGAGGTTAGTGAAACAGTTGTTTGCAATGCTACGCTAACCTAAAATCACGTGACCTGATCTTTCCCAGACTGAGTGTCACCTTACATATCTGGAGGGATGTGTGTTTGTGTATGCATGTGTGTGCTTGTGTGTGTGTTTGTGTGGATGAGTCACCACTAGTCAGGTCATGGTCACTTTTCTCGACCGGCCCTCTCAGAGCTGGCAAACTCCCTCGACTCCTCTCGACAGAAACCAAATCTGCTGGTCCAGTCAGGACGATGTCATTATGAGGAAACTGCTGTAATCTTTTCTTTATTCACTGCATTTCACTTTCTTGTGAGAAATTCAGCACTGTAGGATCTCATCCTCCCACAAGGCCACAACAGTACAAATGTCCATATTCCAGTGTGTTTACGCTCTCATAGTCTGGCTGTCTTGCTGGAACACGGTGATGCAATGCTTTATTTGGCATACCTCATGTTATGTTATGGCTAGCACAGCTCCAATTATTTTCCCTGCCGTTGCTCGGGCCTGCCGTGAGGTCCTTTCTCATTCTGCGCTCCCACCAAACCAGGAGCTGAGCTTGTTTTGTGAAAAGGACAAACACACACGAGTGTTTTTGATAGTTGTTTTGCAGTTGCAGTTTACACGAGGATGTTGATTTTCCCAGAGAGAGAGAGAAAAAAATCACAGTTTTCTTTAGCAGAGAAAAAACACACCTGCTTGGATAAAAGCTGGGGAAGGATTTTCCCAGGAAAGCAACAAAAGAGATAGACAGTAAAAAAACACCCAACTTAAACCAATAGATAACTTATAAGAGAATGAGCTTGTTATTTAAAAAAACTACAAAAATAAAGGTAACTTTAAAATAAAAGTCCCCTTTTGAGAACATAAGCTTCCTTTTGACTATTTTTTATGAAACCTGAAATTTAGTTTTTTCCTAAACAAGTTTTCAGCTCTTAGCGTTTCGCAGGATCAGCGCATGAACTTAAAAAACTCCAAATTCATCCCCTTTTTTTAAAGCAGGACAACTGTATCCTGTCTTTTTTGTTCTTTGAAAAGTTTTATCCTTTAAAAAGAAAAAACACTTTAATGTGACTGTGGCCTCATATTATCCTGCTGTAGCTGCAGGGTGACCTGGTTGATCAAAAGATTTAAAAAAAAACCAGCCTGCTGAAGAATAAAGCTGCTGTTGTGAAAAAAAAAATGCTGGAAGTCTTAGAAAAGCTCAGAGCTTTCAACCAACCTGATCCTGTTTGTGAACGCTGAATATATAGAGCAACGCAGGCCTTTAATATGTTTCCGTTTTGCAGAGCTCACCTTTGAGCTCGACGCGCTCTTTACTTAAAGCTCTTTAGTATGACTTCCCCCTCCCTCTCTTTTCATTTCCTCTACTTTTTACACTTTCTTCTTCTTTCTAGATACACCGACACATAAACAGATCACTCATGTTCCTGTCGTTCCCTCCTTTAGGTGCTTCATCCCGAACATCTACGCAGCTCTGTGCACGGCCGTGCTGGTGCCTCTCATCTGTCTGGTCGCAGTCCTGGTCGTTTTCATCCACGCCTATCAGGTGACACAGCAGTGGAAGGCCTACGATGACATTTACCGCGGACGGACAAACAGCACAGGTACCCAACAAATGTGCACACAAACATGCAAATATATGCAATTATACATAAGCATGGATTTCAGATTTCTGCGTGAAACCCTGCTGACAGCTACACTTTTATTCATTACCTGTTCGACATAAAGAAAAGACTCACAGGGTCGCACAAAAGATAAAGCAAAGCAGAGAAGTGCATTGTTAGAAATGTGTTTTATAGACTCTTTGTATTGACATGCATCTTGTGTGATCTGATTATAGGTGAGCAGTTTTAGGTGCAGGTGCAAATCCAGCATAGACACACTAAGGACACACCATATTAGCTGTGGTGCTTGAACCAGTTCTGATCAGGATTATTGTAACTTAGATGCAGCAGGCATTTAAACAAGTTTTAAGTGAAACCATTAAAATTTGTTTTGGTTTCTCTGCTGCGAATACTGTCGGTTGATGTTTAAAAATGTCATCAAATCTGCTTAGGTAGTTGTGAGTCTAATGGAAAGAACCCTGCACTAAATTTGAACCCAGAAATCATGTATGTGTTTATATGTGGAGGATATAAGACGGGGGACTTCTAATCACGAGCGGTCACTTGAGATGCACGTGCTGACGCATTCAAATGCCATGTCTTGACCGACATAATCAGAGCTGTACTCTTGTGATTGGATCCTCCAAGACGCATGTTAACGCCAGTTATAAAGAGGATGGTACACTAATGTTCTGTGGGTTCATATGGCAACTAAATACTTTCCACCACATCCAGCGTGTTTCAGTTCCATATTAAAGGTCACTTAAAGCAGTAAATGCACTCTGTTCTGAGCAGTTTAACATGTGGAAACGACCTCAGACTTGTTCTTTAAGTTGCATTCTTGTTTGCAGAGCAGTAACCATTATCGTTACAGTCTTTATGAATCCAGAGCATTTTACTTAGTGAAGTCAGTCACTTTGCCCACACATGAAGCTCATAGCCAAACCACTTTGGTCACTCAGTGTGACGGCTGTAATCAGTGGCTTTGAGAATCAGCACACTTGAGCTTGTTTTGCTCAGTCGAGGCCCCGCAGTGACAAAGCAAAGCCTGGGTTCGTGCCAGTCGTTTGGCTGGAGAACAGTTTGCCCTACATGCTGTGTGTGGCCTCTGAAGTAGTGCAGGAAATCAAAAATGGGATTTGCTGAGCTGTGTTTATTATTCAAAAAAAGGAGCAGTTCATTCTGATCCAAAAACCAGACCGGGGCTAAAGGTCAGCCTGTAGCATTTTTACCTGACAGGAGCTTTTTAATATGGAGGACAGAGTGAACATCAGAGCTCAAGATCACCCTAAAGTGTATGTTAGAGGAGAAAAGTAAAGAGGAAAACAACAAAAGAACAACAAAAAAGGTTTCAGCAGCTTCTAAAATTTCTTATTTATCTCAACAACAATATGAGAACAAAACAGTGAACTGGGTCAAAGGTGGGCACAGCATTTAAAGCAGCAATTTAAAGCAAAGACTCCCTTTAGGAGTGAATGTGCACATCTGGTTTTGTGGATAAAAGCTGGTTGTAAAAAGGTTACTCATGTATAAGAATCTCAAATGAGTTTAAAATTGGACAGCGGCGTTCTTGATTGAAGTTCCTAAAGCACAACATGTACACAAACATTGTTTCTGCATTGAGTAATAGTTTTCTTTTCTGTTTCGTTATTGTGTCATTTGGCAGAGGAACATATCAATATTGGCTTTGTCCCAACGTGTCCAGAGTCCGAAAGGAAATAAAACAAATGTTATGGAAAGTCTGATTATGTTTTATTGGTCTTGACACAGATTACAACTCTGCTCATTTCCCGAGTGATAATTTATCAGTAAAATCTGATCAGTTTCAGTCCCACAGCATGCAGGATTCAGACTACAGGCCTTGTTTTGTTTGACCCCCGCCGTCATGTTAGTTAGATTTTCTGGAGGCTTTTTCTATAGTATCATACATGTTACCTCTAAACAAGCTTAGTTATAAATATAAATCATTTGCTGTTTCATTGGTTTGTGACTATTTTCTTTAGATTTCTTCAGATTCACAATTCTCTTTAAAGAATTGTGTCTTTTTCATCAACTCAGACTGGAAATGACTGAAAAATTGTGAATTTTGTCTCTCTGGTTCATGCAGAACGTGTTGGATACCTGATGACAATGAAGTTTTCAAAAGCCTTACTGCAAAAGCCTTACTGCAGCAAAAACTGAAGAGATAAGCTGAAGTCTAATCTGATGTGTGTGTGTGTGTGTGTGTGTATGCGTGTGTGCGTGTGTGTTTGTGTGTGTGTGTGATAGTGAGAAAGCCCACATGTAAAACTCACAGGGCCGG
>JAPZDV010000022.1:25117912-25130931 GCA_029814665.1 Acanthurus lineatus
ACTTTAATGTAATGAACATACTGAAATATGGGGGGGGGTTGTGGGCCTTGGATGAAAATTTGCATGTTATATTTGCTTTTGAAGTCAAATTTTGTAATTGCTTGTTTAAAAATCATTTTTTAAAAAATCGAGAAAGATTTTCTGGCTTCACATAACAGTGTTAAATACAACACAGGAGAACTGATGGATGGATAGCATCAGCAACAACATGGCTGTTAAAAGCAGAGAAACATAGCTGGGTTTATAATGGAAACTGTTTTCCATGTTGTGTTCATCCCTGGATTTGATTGTTGTTCTTTGGTTATTTATATTTCCTTCACAGATCTCTGTCACTCCCCACCAACACTGAGCGCTTCAGTTGATGGACAGTTTACCATTTAAAACAGTCATTTACCTCGGCTTTAGGTATTATCCCCGTCAGCTTTGGTCCCACATAATGGAAAGAGTCTGCTCCTCCAATAAAGTGGTCACTTAAAGAGGAATAAGATATGCAGTGAAGACAAAAGGCCAATCTGATGAGACTGAGTCAAGTCGCTCTGAATTTCCTGCTTAATCTCTCAGGATTATGGAGAACAGAAAAACTTTTAAGGGAAAAGAAAGAATCATTAACAATTACTGAGCGTTGCCAGGCTTTTAATGGCCTTAAGCCCATTAAAGTTAAAGTTTGGAGGTTCAGTTTGACTTTCAGGAGGAGTCGGTCAAGTCGGCTTTAAATCTTTAAACCCACATCGCACTTCATTTCGTCGGAGCCTCACGGAGTCGGTTCAAGTACCTCGGTGCAGCGAAGGCCTCCGTGCGGCAGCACTTGAGACCCGCTAGCGTGCATCCACACAAAAACAAAGCTTGTAACCATGGAGATAGCCAAATTAAAAGTCACTCCAAGCAGGTGTGAGTTTGCTACACTTATGGGTGTTAATAAATGTGGATTAGTCTGAGCGGATAGTGTTGCGCCGAGTAAAGAGATAACCTCTTATCCTCTCATTGACTGACAGCGGTGGTGACAGTGTTAGTCAGACACAGAGGTGTGTGTGTGTTTGCCCGCGTGTGTGTGTGTGGTGTGTGTGTGTGCACCTCCACATCTCAAGTAAACAAGTAGACGGTTGCAGCAGTGGGACATTAGTCTCTGGTCTGCTTTTCTCCCGACCTCTCCCTGCTGTCTTGAGCTGGTGTGCCGCTCGGACTTAAATAGCTTTGGAGGCTGCAGCAAACAAGCCAGGGAATTTATTGGTCCCCTCGTCTGCAAACTCAGCAGCATGAAATAATCATTCATATAATTCAGCGTGTGGCAGAGAAGCAAGTTTGCAAGATTTAATTAAGTCAAATCAGCTGACTCCTCGTAGGTTTCTGGAATGGCCTCTAGAAAGTCTAACTGTCAAAGCAGACACTTAATCTTTGCCGCGCAGAAAAGAAAATGCAAACTCCAACTTAGTTTTTCATAAAAATAACCACCTTTAAACTTGTTTTACCAGCAGCACCGAGGACATTCCTCCATTTCACAATTTCCCTGGTGACCTCTGACCTTCTCAGTCCATACTTGTCACACTGAACTTATAACCTGGATTAATGTGAACCAGGCAGTCAGCAGTAAAGATAATTCGCTAATCAGAGTTACATAAGCAGGCACAGACTGACGGGGGTCAGTGAGCAGCGCTGTAATGAGGGTCTTCACACTTTATTTGGTGGTGAACTATTAACACGCATAGAAGTACACATGTACTTTCAGCACAGTGCGATCAGGCTGTCAGCTGATCTTTATCTTGTTGGTTTTTACTGTAAAAAGGCAGCTTTTTCTTATCGCTCAGTATCAGGAGGAGCCTTGACACATCTGACCGCATGAAGTGTCATCTGAGTCCTCCTGTGGTTATGTCAGACGTTTTACATCACTTTACTCTGAAGGTCACCATTTATAGGCTCTCTGTGTAACATTTAAGCACCAATTACATCAGAATTCCTCAAAACTGTCATGACTTTGTTCGAGTTTAACTTAAAAAATGTAATCAAATGTACCCGAACCTAATACTGGACTGATAATGTACGAGATTCCTGGGTTTTCACATTAGTGACCTGAGATAATCTCCATCTATTAGAGAGCTTTCATGTCTTTCAGCATCATAAAAGTCATTGTGTTGCCATGGACTCTTGCTCTTTCATTACATAGTTTAGACTTAACAGTCCTTTACGTACAGTACAAAGTGCTTATTTAACGTCACTGTAGGAACTGTACCGTACAGATGTTCAAATGTTCCAGTTATTATCTTTGACACTTCATAAAGAGGAGTCAGCTAAGTACTAGAAAGCTGAGAGAACTGAACTTTGGTTTGTCTGGGTTTAAATTCAGCAGATCATTAAGGTCCTGGATTCATTTCCATCATCGATTCTTGTGTTTACACCTTTATTAAGACAGAGACGAGACTGGTGTTATTCTCCTGAAATAAAGAAATATCATGGAATAGGAACTTTAACACACAAAAACAATATAAAAACCAATTAAGATAACAAACTTTAACTCAGAAATTTCTCTAGATATCCTGCAAACACACAAACCATCACTGAAAACTACAGCTTCCCTCTGTGTGAGGTTAATGGTTTATTCATGAACAGCCACAGTGGTTCATGTACATGCCTTGGTGACTCTTGAATGAAACCCATTGTAGCTCAGAGTATTTATACATATTGAAATACAACCAGCATGGCCGAGCATGTTACTACACATTACATGCAGTATGTATATAACAGGCTTGCAACATAATTTTTTTTCTTTGACTCATGATGAGTTAGTCTGTTTCACTGCCCACTTACACTCGGAAATCAGCAGTCAGTCGTCTGCTCCTTTTATTACCGTGACTAATCAGTCACAGCACAGTTTGCCGACTGATAACACAGACACATCTGACGGTTAGTCGGCCAATGATTAGCTGTGCGGAGTTCCTCCTCTGAATTGATGTAACTGTGGGAATTATGTGGTGCACTACTGCTGAGCATAAGAAATAAGCAATATATGAAGAACTCAGACAGATTACAACTATATTCTTACACATCTGTTGCATATAGAATAAATACTTAGATCATAATCATGTGTTTGGATTCAAATGTAATGCAACTTCCTGTGTTACAGGGAGCGGCCTTAACGTCAGCGATAACGAGTCCATCCCTGGAAGCCATGACGGAGGAAGTGTAGCCAACTCGCAAATAGTTGAGCTGAGACGAATCCCCATCGCTGACACACACCTCTAACCCGTTCACCTCACACACACCCCATGTCCCCTACTCTTCATATAAGAAAATTACAACACAGTATTTTTATATTATAAAATACTTTTGCACTAAAACAGTTTTTTTGAATAGAGCATTTTCATATAGATGTTTGATACTGTATGTGATTTTTACTGTACATCTGTTTATATATATATACATATATATGTATATGTATATATATATATATATATGAACCTATACATAAATGTTTTACTAAATTAATTTTTTAAAAATCCTTGATGGAGTTGTTTCTGAATGTATATTTGGATTTTTTTTTTCCTTTTAGACACTTAGCAAGTGATATAGGCGGGTGCTCAGTGCGACTGCAGCTGCTGAGGATGGAAATTGTGTAACATTGTTAATAAATGATTTATCATATATTTTACATCACCCTGTGCTGATTCAATTTTTCCTGCTCATAACCTGTCAAACAGGCATTTTAACTCCGGTGGTGGTGGTGGTGGTGGAGGGGGGCTCCGATGGTTATGTAAGCGAGTGGCTGTGGGGTCAGAGGTCACACCCTCGTGGAGGACGGTTTGTGTGAATGATCACAACCTTGCAGGCATTTCAGCAGACTGGTTCTGCACAGTTCATGAGCTCCTCAGCCGGTGTCTGC
Source organism: Acanthurus lineatus (assembly GCA_029814665.1). Classification (NCBI taxonomy): domain Eukaryota; kingdom Metazoa; phylum Chordata; class Actinopteri; order Acanthuriformes; family Acanthuridae; genus Acanthurus; species Acanthurus lineatus. Next base: position 25,121,784 of record JAPZDV010000022.1, read on the forward strand.
AGAGATGCAAGCTTACACTGTATTAGCTTTTCAGTCGTGTTTGGATCTTTTTTTACTCAACGGCGTTCGTTTTTTTAAAAGCAGAGGCTCGTCTTTGATCTGCTCCGCCAACAATCAGGGGAGCAGGTCGAGTGTAAAAGCAAATGTTCCCCTTTTATCTTTGGAAAACCAGCTTTGAACCTCTTGGAATCCAACGTCTACTTGACCTTTGCACCGACTTTTAACCTCTGTCCTACATAAACTCGACTTCTGAACTTGGTAACTGGTTGCACGAGAGGCTGTTACTTTTACTGCTCGAGACTCAAGGACTAAAAGAGAAGCGGGAATCATCCATCAGACCATTTGTTGCCATTGTTGCCACTGCTGCCTGATCATTAAAGCTCCCCTCCCAGGTTCACAGTGAACGGCTGAGGTCAAGATACCAACATATAATGAGAGCGCTGCAGCAACAGGAGACTGTATGAGTGTGTTGCTCGAATATAGTTTAACTTAGAGATTGCAGGACAGATTTTCCTTCTTTATAAAGCTCCCTCCCACCAGTTAATCACTTTATTCTCTCTCCTGCAGGCAAGTGGCAGTGAGACTGCAGGGAGAAGAATACTTGGAAAGTCTTCTTTTACACATGAAGGGGTTTATTTTTACTTCAGAAGTGAATCAGAGTCAGTGTTTCCCCTTAAATCTATCAAACCTTGTGATCCCACTCTCCCCTCCTTCTGTAGTAGGAGAGACAAAACCGGAGGTACAGAATTCCTCTTTTCATCCTATTTTTGTTTCTCTGTCCTCCTCTGAGGCAGTTTTTCACTCCTGAGGGTAAAGCAACAAGCAGACAGGCAGGCAGATATTTTTTCCACAAAAGAGGAGGAAGTTTATGAAAGACTTCCACCATTAAACAAATCAAATCAAATCTCAAATCACAATGATGTTCAGAGTGTGTGTCTCCCCTTTTTTTGCAATATGATTACATCACTTTTGAGATCCATCCTCCAACCATCATTAAGGGTTTTTTTCCTCAAGTGTTTGAAGGAAAACAAAGTAAAAGAAAAAAAAGTCATTACTCCGTATGAGAAGATTGTAGCATTTCTAAGAGGCCTGTTTCATTGTTTATTTCCTTCTAAAAAAAGACAGTTGAGACACAAGCAATTAATTTTCATGCATTATTGCAGCCTGCCATCACGGTGACATTACAGCTCTGACAAATTTCCATTATGTATCCATTAAAGTGAACTACTTTTGCCAGCAGACTGTGTTATGCCATCATTCTTAATGAGACAGGGAGCAACCAACATCAATTATTTCTGAAGAGGACGAAAAAGCAAGGAAAATGATCTGCTGCAAAAGAAACACCGAGCTTCCAGACCTTTGGTCTGCTGATAGACACCTGTGTTAACTGCTGCGTGAAAACTGCTGACTGCTGGAAACCCACCGTGGAATATTTCAGTTATGTAATTAAAAGCTTTACAGTTTCAGTCTTATCTAACACGGAGTTTCAGGATCAGCGTTTGACCACCAGGCTTATATTAATTTCTGAACGCTGGATAATTTATCTATCAAGCCTTCAAAAAAATTATCATAAGGTGAGAAGAAAGAGGATTATTTAATTGTTTGACATAGTACAATAATATAAGAGCCAGTTGTGTGCAGAGGGAGGTGAAAACCCCTGTCTCCTCTAAAGATTATCTCTACTGTTGGATGGGAGTTTCCTTCTTAATTTTTTCTTTGGTCGACCACATCTTTTCTTGGAATTGATGCAATTAGACCCTCAGCCGCCACATGTGATGATATGATGATGTCATACACCCATCCAGTCTTCCCCTCAGAGGGGGGCGGCCTGTCCTCAGGGTGTCCCAGCAGAAATCTTGAGGGTTTGTGGTGTGCTGATTCCAGATGTTCAAAATGAATTCCACCGGGACTTTATTGGTCGTTCCCATTCAGTTGTCATAAAGCAATGGTTTGAAATTCTGGGAAACATGCTGATGCTGAAGTCAGGCAACTGTTAGCTTAGCTTAGCTTAGCCAAGTGTAGCACAGTGACTGGAAACAGGTGGAAATGTCTGGCCTGATTCTCCTCAAAGGTAACAAAATTCAGCTAGCAGCACCTCTGAGGCCTCATTATTTCTCAGATCCTCTGATACGAGTTTCCTTTCAAACATTCATTTCCAAGGTCAAAGATAAACTTTAGCTCCAGGGTTAAATATGATTAAATGTACATTGTGCTGTTGTGGAAATTGTTCCTCCTGAGCACATGATGTCTCCAAAAGATGTATTCAAATTTGCATGGTGCTGATTTGATGGCAAACATTAAAGCAATAAAACTTTTCCGCCAGCACTTCACAGAGTCTCAGATGAGATGTTCAGAGCTTTAAGTGTTCAAACAACAATCTAAATCATCTCCCTTAGCTGTTCCCGATAAAGTAATTTAACAGCCACAGCAAACAGCTTGATGTCCCAACCCACAGGCCTCGGTCCCAGAGACACAAGGCTGCAGGCAAACATGTTTATGTGGAGGTCCTTGGTCTCTTCTCACCTGTGTGCTCCGTCTGTCTGTCTGTGCCCACAGGAAATGACACAGATAAGTGAGCCGACAACCAGGCAACACTTGATTCACACTCATTTACAGTCTGTCCGCATGGATACTGGGATTTAGACCCTGCACTTTTAGCTTTGGGCAAATCAACACATCCTCAACTCGTTGTTGTCTGACAAAATAAAGAAGGGAAGACAGCAAACACCGAGTGACGAAGCACAGATTTTCATCACTCATGTCCTATTTTTGGAGCTGTCACTTAGTCTCTCTTTTTTCTCTTTCTTGTTTTCTCTTTTATAGCTTGTTTGTCTTTGTTGGGGAACTCGTGAATGGGTGCTCTCTGGCAAAGATGAATGCACTTGTCTTCCACTATCTTTTCTGAAGAGGTGCAGGAGATGAAGTTACAGCATCACACAATAAGAAATGACATTGTGTTTATCCACCCACTTTCAATGACGTTCGACTAAAGTTTATTATGAAAAAAAAAAAGAAAAACGGTTTCCCTGGATGACATCATTGTTTAAATTCAATGGAGAGGGTGTGATTTCCGAAATGTGATGCGGTCACCTTTTGACTGCTTTCACTTGGGCTTTTCTTTGCAACATAATGAACGTAAGAAAAACCCTTCCTTTAAGTCTTTAGGCTCTGAATAAGTATACAGTTTGAGTGAATATAAACTAGTCAGCACCTCGTCTCAGACAACAATAGGGTGACCCAGTTCCACACATAAAGCCTGGCAACAACAGTCTTAATCAGTACAATCAATACAGGCAGGCAGTTAGTCAGGAGTCGCTGTGGTGCTGGGGGAAACAACGCAGAAGAGGAACAAACACAAAAAATTAATTTGCTACCTGTTGCCCTGCTTATCATCCCTGTTTTATGTTTTCTATACCCTTAAAATGGTCTCTGCTGCGTAAAATTCAGGCCTCTTGTGGCGAAAAATGTGCATTCAAGAAGGTTATTACAGCCCATCTTGTGCACTCAAAGTCTCACAGTGTAGCAGACTGCATCTAATTAGTTTAAACATGCCCTGTTAGAAGTATATTGGCAGAACAGGTGTAATTTGATCAACCAATCAGCCCTCTTATGACATCTTTCTGATAATCAATAGTTTGCCTGCAGGAAATTTGAAGGGTATGGAAGCTAATTTTTAGAAAATTTAACTCAAGAGAGACGCATAAGATGTTCTAGATCCAAATGAAATGTTGTAACGCATCAGATACAAGCAGATGTGCTTTACATAACACACATACCATACTGTGTCAATAAAGTATGGCAGGCATGCATGACAGGCATGGAAAGATCTTTTCCTCACGGATTATATAAGTTTTTATCTGATACTTAAAAAGCATGGAAGCCAATCATCCCAAAACCCCTTTCGCTTCTTCACATCCTCCCAGAGACAGCTGAGCAAGCACCGCTGTCGACGCTCACAACCTCAGAATCGGTCAAGTTCAAGCACGGATGATTTGCGCTGCTGGTAAGCATTTGTGAATCTGTGTATTACGCACATGGCGCTTGTACTCCCACTACATTCCCCATGCTCCTGTCAGCCTCCCCTGGAAACACAACACAGAGCAAAAAACGAAGCAGCAATCTGAGTCAGCAGAAATTCTTTTCACAAGTGTTTTGCAGAGACTCATAATGGAAGGAGAGGAGGGGAGGTTGAAAGTAAACATGTTTGAATGAGGGCGGGGAGGTTATGTACATGTGTTTGCATATGTTTGAGCGATCTGTCCTTGTATCTGCGGGGGGAAACAGACAATAAGCAGAGTGAGGACGTGAGGTAAATATGTACCCAGGTCAGCCTACACGCATGTTTGTGTGTGCAGGTACACAGTGGACATGGGTGCACATTATTTTGCCTCTTGTTAAAAAGGCAAATGATGACCTTTCTATACTGAGATCAGACTGACCCCCCTCTACTTACGCCCCCACAAGCCAAAGTAACTCAGACCATCTTGTCATTCACCATCAATTACATCTTACTCGTGACTCCTCACTGTGTCTGACATCACCAGCGAGTCCTGCAGGGTATCTGATGGCTCGGACAGTGCAGTTAACTATGAGTCATTAGCCTAAATTATTATAAAACACTGTATGTTACAATATAATCTGAGAGGGATGACTGAAGTTAGTGACTTTGTGAACAAAGATATGCCAAGATTGTTTATTAAAACTAGCCAACAGTGACTACTGAACATATTTGAGCAAAATCTTTTAAAATTTGTTTTACTAATGTAAAAAAAAAACATTATGTAAGAAAATTATATACTTTTTGGTTAAGACTACATTCTGGCTAAATACAACAATCAACGCAAGAGAGCTAAACTTAACCAAAGTGAAGGCTAACCAACAAAATAAGTGCAGCTAGTCTTAAAACTTAAAACTTAAATTTACTTTATTTGAGTTCCTCTAGTTGAGATCTGTAATAGAAAAATATTCTTTTAAGTAAAGCAACTTCTTGTTGATTGACTTTGTTATGATGAAAAACTAATTCAAGTTGCAGTAAAATGCGGTCATGATGGGGAAAAAAAGGCTAAACTCTGCTAAAGTCAGCTAGCTTACATACAGTAGCAGATGAAACTTCCATCTGAGCTTTGACTCCAATTGTCTTTGTGTGACTTAATGTGGTTTGACACCCTGATATTAAATCTAATTATTTATGAATTCATTATATTGATTGTAATAAATGTGGATGAGTTATTGAAGTTGCTACACATGAGTTTTTAGTACCAATTGCAACACATTTCAGTGTGGCTAAAAAATTTGGTTAAATCCACCTCAAAAAATTTGATCCACATAAAATTTCAACTATTGGCTCATGATATAGATTGCAGTGTTTATAATGTTCAAGGTCCCATATGGTCTTGCAATTAAAATTCCTGCTTTTCACCCAGGTGACCCGAGTTGACACCCAGCTTGAGAAGACTTAAATGTCCATCAGTCAACATTCATTACGCTGCCAAACACTCTTGTACTTGGATAACATGGTTTAAACTACACATCATCCCTATACATACAGCACACAGCACTAACTTGAACTCTATATAGGAATTGTACTGTAACTGGAGCTTTAATGTTACAGGACCTTTAAATATCTTGTAGACTGCCACCCAAGAGGACTTCAGTCCACTTCATGTTAGCAAAGACACATCATAGCCATTTGAAATGAACTTCAGTGGCTCTGTATTAACTTAATTATAATAGCCCACATTAGATGAACTTGAGCCATTGAATGCCTGTCGTATTTTCTGGGTGTTGGATGTTCCCTGAGTTTTTATTTGAAGCTGCTGACGCCCAGGTCAGGTAACGTAACCTTCTGACTCTTTCCGTCCACCGACTCCAAAGGTCAGTCAGATTAAAGGAGAGTTTGTCGAGGTGTGGCCAGGAGCACCAGGGCAAGCAGGATGTCTTGAGCCACAGACATAGACATCGTAGATCAATACCACATGTCACTGAAATGAGCAGCTTTATTGGATGAAGTTGACAGCGGGGTGTAGCAGAGCAGCTCGAAAATGACAAATCAACTGTAGTGAAGAGCAGAAGAGGAAAAACTTAGACAAGAAAAGACTCCCTTTGCTCCGCTCCTGACTGCTTCTTTGATGTCTTTAGTTGTGTTTCTGCCACATTACAGTAGAAACAGTGTGTCGTAGCCGCAGGCTGTAGCTGCTCTACGAAATGTGATTCTGCAAAATGAAAGGTAACACTGTCCGAGATGGCCTTGCCAACATGGCTGAACCAGGGGGGTAAGTGCTGGTTGGTGTGTGTCCAAGGAGAGTAGACATAGCACGTCTGCAAATGACACTCTATCTTGTTCACACTATGCTGTCTGGTTGGCATGAAAACTAGATTGTCTCTTTTGTGGCATGTGCTTGGTTGTTCTTATCTACTTTTAAGGACCCCCCCCACCCAAAAAATGTGTTTATCTCATGTTTACGTCCCCTGAAATGTCAGACGTTGGCTTTAGGTGACTGTATATGTGCAAAGCTTGTGACCAGAGAGGTGTTTTCACATTCTTAGAGGACGATCTCTCTAAACTTCTCTTAAGTCTGAGCTCTAGCTAGCTGCAGACAAGCTAGATTAGGCATATCAAGTCAAAAGCCAAATGCATACATATATATACCCACTGATATAACAATGTTGTTATCAGCAACTCCCCTAAATTCCAGTTTGTTGGTTTTTTTTTTTATACTTCTTATGTAGGAAAACTATGTTGACGAATCATTTATCAAATACAGACATAATTAAAGCTGCGAGCAGCGTTGGATGGGCCCTTGCTAACCGGCGCCTGGTCGGAGCCACTTGCTGCATGTCACTACCCCTGTCTCTCTCCCACATTTCTAAATCTACTCTAGGCTGTCCTTACATATCCAAATAAAGGCAAGGTTTTTCTTCTTAGGTTAGAACAAAGAAATATACCCACACACAAAGAAAGATATGTATAGTTTACAGGCTTTTTGACAGAAACTTCATCTGAACTAAAAACCCATTATACCCCCACTAGAGGGCCTCATCACTCTCTTCGTACATAATTTCCGTGCAAATTTTACGTGGATTGGCCACATGTAAATGTGTAAAAATGAAACGATTACACATCCAAAAGAATGATCCATGTGCACTAGGCACTGGATTTAGAATAAAACTCAAACCTGCATAAGTAGGTCCTAATTATATAATGTTTAATATCATAGTTTTGTCGGAAGACAGCGAAATAGTAGACACAATGCATTGTGGGGGGAAAACTGTGCTTACTTTGACACAAAAAATAAAATGAATATAGAGTACCTACTGTTTTGGTTTCTATATTGGATTACTACTGTGAAAAAACAAAAAGACACTGACGTTTGCGGAGAGGCACAGCAATGCAGAGCTTCTCTTAGGAGCGCAGCTTCTGATGGACTCCTGTGGAACAATCTTCAAATTTCGGTCAGGGAGGCAGACACCCTCTCCACATTTAACAGTCCCTTCAGGATTTGGCGGGCATTTTTCAAGATGGTTGCGGCCTAAAATGCCTGAATCCGCGGCAGCTTTTCTAAAAAATTGCGATGTAAGTTGCGATGTTTTAAGCATATTTGTTGCAATGAAATTGCATCAAATATGCTTGTTCTCTGCTTACTTGATTTTAACCACTATTTTATCTAAATTTGTGTCTTTTTTTGTAGCTTTGGCTGATAACAATAATAATTATGCTAAGTTTGTTGTCATTTAAGTGTTAAATAATTATTGTTATGTGGTTGCTGTCACAGCTTCATTGAGGTCAGACATTGGAGCAAAACTCTTTTGTGTCCTGTTTGTCGTCATTGTCCTCCTCCTCTTCTTCCAATGGATGAGCTTTTCTGTATCCATATGGTATTCAACACAGCTGTTTATTCAATATTGATACTAATAACTTTAATGAATTTAATTAATGAATTTATTTATGTCATCGATTCTCCTATGAAGAAAATCCAGGTCATTAAATTGACAGTATGAGCTTGGACAGAGACGAGACAACAGAGCACAGGTGAGAGGAAAAGTTCAAGACATCAAATCACATACTTATTGTGTACAAAACAAATCATTAATACTTTCATATTAGACTGACATCCATTTGTCTTGGCAGTTGATCAGTTGATTGCTCCATCACACTGATCCATTTATGTTCCTCAGCTGATTAGTGAAAATGACTTTGGTGATCCCTCTGAGTGATCAGAGTCAAATATCTTCACTGTGTCATGAGTTTTTGGGAAATTGATAAAGAACGAATTGTGATCAGTTAAACCCTTGACCCTGAAAAACAGGCTTTTCTTACTCTGTCATGATTTTTCTGTCTGACATATCCTGCATCTCTGGATGACATCATCAAGCTTCTTTATTTAATTGGTAGACAAGATGAGTCCCAAATGATCTGATATATGATTGATTGCTTGAAAAGATGCTCAGTGCAGCACGTTTTTCTCTAAGCAGCCACATGCTGCATCATATGCTCTCTAATGAAGAACTCTAATTAAGGACACATAATGTGAAAACTGTTCTCGATTGGACTTGTTCTCTAATCCTGCTGTTGCAGATCCTCCCGAGGTTCACCCCCCTGCTGACTGTCCACAGTGTGTTTTCTAACTTTTCTAACTTTTACACACCAAGGACCCCTGAGCTCACACAAATCAGGCCACTGAGCCAAGTTTGATAAGATTTTGTCCCCAGGTCCTCCATCTGACAAAAACTTTGCTTTTTCATGTTTTATTATGAAATTGCATGAAACACATTATCAAAGAAGTGAAACATTCTGAACGGTATTGTTGGGACCTCAACATGTGAAAAGGACAAAGAAAGGATTTACAGGCCACATCTCAGTGGGAAGTGTGGCCTGCATCTGAGATCCTCAGGAACTCAGATAAAGGGCTGTAAACTCAATTTCCCAGAGTCCCCCAGATCTCACACCTTGGTGTGAGACTGGACTATAAAAGCCACTTCTGCCCCCACATCTCTTCTCTTCCGCTTCTCTTCTCTTCTCCTCTTCTCTCCTGGTGGCTCTTCTAGCCACCTCTCCAGAGGAGCTCTGCTCTGTCCTCCTCAGAAGCCCAACAGGGCCGAGGACTCACTCAGACAACTTCTCCAGCAGTCCTGCTCAATGCAGATTGCT
>JAPZDV010000022.1:25137225-25155525 GCA_029814665.1 Acanthurus lineatus
CCCCCCCCCCCCCCCCCCCCCCCCCCCCCCCCCCCCCCCCCCCCCCCCCCCCCCCCCCCCCCCCCAGACAGGGGATGAAAGGGTTTAAAGAGATTGTGGAAAGGATGGGGAAGGGGCGACAGATTGGGTGTTTGGAGGCAGAGGAGTGAAATAACAGAGAGAAGTGACTGAGCACGCTGCCCACCAGACAGCCCCCCCCCCGGGGGGCCGCCCCCCCCCCCGCCCCCCCCCCCCCCCCCACCCCCCCTCGTGCCCCTTTTTTTTTGGGGGGGGGGCGGGGGGGGGGGGGGTGGGGGGGGGGGGGGGGGTCAGAGGGGAAAGCAGGGATGTCTTTTGGTGCCTGTGACTCAGGAGAATGTGAGCAGAGGGAGGCACAGAGAGGGAGAGTTAGAGCTGAGCAGGGACTTTGAGGTAGATGAAAAGTGTGTGTGTGTGTTTGTGTGAGTGAGTGTGTGTGTGTGTGTCGGGATGGGGGGGGGGCTGCTATGAGTCAGCCGTGGCTAAAAAAGGAAACAGAGCAACTTCCACAGGGGACCGGCAGGGTAAAATAAGACAAGTGGTGAAACAGCACTCCTCAGCCCGGCCTCTCATCCCCTTGACACGAACATAAGGTGACCAAGGACTTTGGGGAGGGAGTTGTATAAAAAGCACACCAAGTTTCACCTTGCATAATCATGTTTGATTTGGTGGCTTGCCATCAGATATCAAATTTTATATTCCACAAATAGACTTAATAGCATTTATAACAAAGATGGAAAGGTACTTTAAAGTCACTTAATCACCTGGGATCATAACTTCCAGGAGGTGTTGGTATTATTTTGTCCACCCCCCACCCCCCATGTATGCTCACAGATACAGCTTTTCTGATAGAACGAACCGGTGAAAGTGATTATAAAAACTATATTAGGACAAAGCAGTTAATTCAGACATCTAATAAATTCTTAACAACTTAACAAGGTCCCGACTGCAGCATGTGGTTTATGCGACAGCAGTTCGGGGGCTTTTTTTAGTGCTACAACAAAATTTCCCCACTATACATTCTGAGGCCAGGTCCCAGTGACATAACAGGAGATAGTATAACTGGTTAAACATCTCCCATTCCTCCCCTCCAGCTCTCAGAATAGAGCAAAGCACCCAGCATCACTCATGACCGTGAGGAAATGCAGTAATCTGAGTTGCATACCGCTTTGCTTTAAGTTGCGTGGTACATTTTGAACATATGGACGTGTAGGTAATGTCAGGCTGACTTTGTTTTTCTCCTTGGGTTGGCAGAAAGCCTGCAGCCGTCAGTCCTTTCCCCAACATGGTTGTGATAAGTAATACCATCTCATGTAATGTTGCATCAGTCGCTGAAGCGGCTTTGGCTTCTGTACACATCTGGTGATAAGGTGAGACTTAAAGTGGAAACTTTAGGAGTGAAAGATATCAGAGATGGTGCACTTAACACTGCAGATGACAAATGCTGGAAAAAAAAGACAGTGAAAGAGCAAAGTAAACATCTGTGCCGTTGCAGTCTGTCAGAAATGAACTCTATGTGATGGGATTCTGAAGCATTATATGAGCCTGAGAAAGCTTTCTGTTCGGTACGAGCGTTTCGGAGCACAGCTGACTCCCTCCCTACACAACACTATAGCTGTAGGCTTTCTAATCCCTCTGCAGCCTGAATAACAGATATCGAACTGACGTCATTCTCCACTGCTCGGCTCCAACAGCCACTTCGGGCCTGGATTTACTCAAATGTCTCATCTTGTGGCTCACAAGTGCATTTAGAGATTAAGATGGCTCAGTTTGGTACAGACAATATTTCCTGTTTGGACGATAAGAATGATTTCTTATGATATTTCTGTTTCCTTGAACCTGAAACCCTCCTGTAAAGCTGCTCTTTATGCATGATTAAACCATTAAAATCTCATCTCTTTTTTACCAAAATTACATATTTACAAGTTCTTTCTATTTAAAAAAGATCTCTTCGTTGCTTACATTAACTTGCATGGCCTTCATGTAGTATATACATGTAGTACATAGCCTCTGCTCTTGCCCCTCCCACCGACACCACCACCATCATTAGCCTACACCTGCTGCTACTCAGCCTATCAATCACTCAAACCACATGCATAACTTTGCTATCTGACAAACTCTTACGAGTAGTGCTTACCGGTTTTGCAACAGCCACAAAACCACATAAAAAGTCCTGTCGTTATCTGACGTAAATCACCACGTAACCTGGCAGGCTGATGTCAGTGAACACATAAAAAACAAAAAAACAGACAAAAATGTTGTAATTTCCCTTGAGGGGATCTTTAACTTCATCCGTTCAGCCACTGCAAAGGCGGCGGAGGCTGCAGAGGAATCAACTGTACAGGACTTTTCCCAGCAGCAGTAACAGCAAGGTCCTGAACTTGTGGTGCAGTGTAAGAGTTGCAAACATGCCAGTGGTGAGCAGTGTGTGTTTGTGTCTGTGTGTGTGTGTGTGTGTGTGTGTGTGTGTGTGAGTGAAGGATAGTCGGAGGTGGAATGCTGACCATGCTGGGACTTTGGTATGTCAGAGATGGGAGTCCTGGCATGGGAACATAGCACAGTGTCACTCCGGCTATCGGGTTCCTGTCTGTACTGAAGGTGGAGGGGCACAACAGTCTGTACAGCTCCACCGAGGATATTTAAAAAGATTTTCAATTAGCACCATCGTCATAATTTATGTTCGGTCCATGTATCAAGGCTTCTGCGCCGCCGCTGCTGCTGCTGCTGCGTGCCACAGCCATTTTTCATCTTTAATTTAAAAACAGCAGTTACCTTTTGGACACAGCTGTAGACTCGAGGCTGCATTGATTTTAATGAAGAGACTGAGTTAAAGTCAGGAAGTCTTAAATCTGACAAGGAAAATATACTGTTTTTATGCACAGAAGTGTCTGGCATGACTTGCATAGAATATTTCTTTTAAATGTTTTTGTTGCAAGAAGGCATGAATAAAAAGAAAAGTGAGGGGTCCAGCTTTATTCTCTCCTTCAGCTGTCTGGTGTGGTGCATTCACTGAAAGCAAACAACCTGTTCCCGGCAAGGTCGAAAAACAGTCCGGCTTTCAGTGACGAAAGAGCACCAGCCTCTGCTGTCAGCCTCCTCATGCAGCAGTGCTTCAAACTGGAATAAACCAGCTGCCGAGAAAGATCACGAAGAAAAAAGCCCTTGAAAAAAAATAACTTGCTCCCTCCCTCTGCTTGCGATCAGTCTATCTGTAGCTCCATCTCTGTTCCTTCCTTTGTGCCCGACGAGGAAAAACAGAGGGAGTCTGTGCTCACAACAGACGGAGAGCAGGCTGCAGTGCTGCTGTGTGTGTGTGTGTGTGAGAGCATGTGAGCGAACGTTAGCAAGGTTGTTGAAAAAAGTTCATGAATGGTGACTCTATTCATTTGTGTACTTTTTTTTAACAGGATGTATTAAAAATATTTGCAGATCTTATGAAAGTAAGTTTATTCCTGAATCTGCCTCCAATGTGACATTAAACTAAATCCTCATCCAACATGCAACAAACACAGCGTGATACAGACTTGAAGCCTCCCGTTTTAAATCCTAAATAAGTGACTTATGTTGCTGACTAATTTGCGCATGTAAGATGATGAACTTGAAGACAAGCCATGACATATGTTGCTCAGCCGGTCGGCGTCAGGTATCATACTCCAGAATAAGTAAGATAAGCTTACAAATATAGACCATACAGAGTTTGTTTTGTAGGGAGGTCACGATTTGGTTTGAGACACGAAGGAGGAAGAACAGGCTGATTAAAAAATGATTTTTTGTCCTTGGAGAAAAAGAAGCGTGAAGAAGAACTGTGCTAACTGGTTACATGGGATTAGCCATTAAAAAGGACTACAAATATACATAACATCTGATTTAGAAATAACCACGGACAGAAAACAGAAAAAATGAATTGAATTAGATCCATGGAGAAACATGATGTGTGAGTCAGAAGTTCCAGGAAGATATGAGCTTCCTCGTTGAACTTTACCTGTTGCTTCATGTAACAAGTTATGTAGAATTAATGTTTGACGCAAAGCAATGATCAAAGAAGCGTTTGCGTTAATGATAATAAGACAGTAGCTCATTTCTGTCAATTATTTAAGTTATGAGCTGTGGAAGTCAGACTGCTTCTTCATAAGGTCAGACTACGTCACCTGAACGTGTCTACAAATCCATTAAATCATCAATGTGTTATTTGCAAGAAGTGTGCATCAGCATGTTGTATAGGAGTTATTTTTAGTGTGATTTTATGATGAAAACATTTGAACATTTGTGTTCCTGCAACTCGACATACATATGAAGATGTTTTACGTCTCTGGCTTCAATAAAAACGCAGACATGAATTGGATCTTTTATCAGCCGGTTTCCTCTCCGTGGATCCAACCCTGCGTAACGTTTGCAGACCGTTTGTAAAATTGGTTTTTCCATTGTTGTGAGGAATGTGTGGGCTTGCATCCATGCTGCACTGCGCACCGCACTGCAGTGATGTGTGTTTTGTGTGTATTTCTATTATGTCACAGTGATGATGTGGCAGTGGCAAGCGGACCGACAGGGGTTGGGGGTGAGGGGAGGGGAGGGGAGGGGGGCCTTTAGTCCGACCGTCCCCATCCATGCTGAACGTGCCTGGTCACAGCACGCTGCCGAGAACCTCTGGATCACAGGGGGTTTCTGGGTAGTGGGATTAGCTTGTGAGAGGAAACAGCTGAGGCCTGTGTAGCGTCAGCACTTGCTAATCAACACTCCCACCACACACACACACACACACACACACACGTATGCACGCCACCACAATCTATGCTCTCCCTCAATAATCCCCTCCTCCTTTTTTTTTTTTTCAATCTGCAGGGGTCAGACACCCACAAAGGCCCCGGGCCCACAAAAGTCAAAGGGGGGGGGAGGGGAGGTGGGGAAGGGACAAAGGCAAAGTGAGGTGCTTGGTCAAAGCTGACGGGGCTGCTGAGTCATCACTGATGCCGGTTCAGACTGATAATGTGCAAAAATTACACGTGGAGTTTGATGAGCCGTCACTTTGTGTGTGAAGTATCAGTACTGAGGAAAAGTTCAGGAGCGCTCTCTCCTTTTCTTTTTTCCACTTAAGTTACTCCAGGTTCCTGTGTCACAGAGGACATTTCAGTTATCAAAAACTGCCAGGCTCAGTTACGCAACAGCAATGACATTCATGCCTTTTCAGAGATCATTCTGTGCGTTTTGTTCCAGCTCGACTGCCTGCAGCTCATGCCCGCGGTCCCCAGCTAAATCAATTAGTGTAAAATTGGGTTTGACGTAATACACGAGTCGATGCACTACAAGTGAAATTGATTGACTGCACATGAAAAATAGGTCATGTGTAGACTAACTGGTACCAGAATGAGAGCAGACCTATTTAAAAACAGAAAGCGGCAACCTATGCAAGTCAAATATTGACCTCAGTCTGAAACAAATCAAACTACAAAGATTTCAAAACCACTTGGGGACTGGCGATTCATAGCTAACTGTTAAGTAAATGTTAACACATTTGAGTAAATAAGACTTGGGTAAAAAAAAGCAGTTGGTTAAAGTAATTATTTGGTGTTTGAGTTCTGTGTGTTGGAGATTACAAAAGAAATGTGTTGGTATATTTTAGGTTGCATGCTGATACCATGCTCTGCTCTGCAGCAGGCCGGCATGGCCTCTCTAATGCATGCTGGGATCAATAAATCATGTGTTTTGCTGCTTTATGTTGACCTGTGACTGTGGTTCACTTGGCATGTAGAACCTCAACCTCTATCAGGTTTCACTGAGTTTCCTAGAAAGGGGTGAAAGGGGTAAGTTTTTTAATTATAAGACACACTTGCACATTGATAGATAGCATCTGGTTTATCAGAAATGTGTGTTTCTGCACAGCTGACCCTTCCTGTCGGCAATTTCAAAACCATCTGATCTGAGAGAATTTAATTTTATTCACCTTTTTTATAAAAAAAAAAAAAAGTAAATGAGCTAATATTATGAGAAGAAGTAGAGGCAATTTTTTTTGGCACTTTGAATCACTCAGGCCTGAAGCAGTGGCATAATTCAAATAAGTGGCGCTTATGCAAAGAGGAAAGTACTGCTCCTCTCTGTGGCTTTGCCTGTCCTCTTTTTTCTTGAGGAATCCCCAGTTAACCTCCGGAAACTCCGGCCTGCAAATACCAGTATGGACACAAACAGACTGAATTAAGAGAGGACTGAATCCTCTGTCGGTGTATCAGTTTAAGGATAATAAAAGATATTCAGATATTTCTGTAGGCTATCTGACAAACGCCCTGAAAAGACAAACTTTAAATATAAGTAAAGTGTATTTTTTAATAAATTTGCAATGTCTTTCCACTCATGATTATTCAGTATTAGTCTTTGAACTGTGGTGTCATGTAACTCTGGCCAGGTGCAGTTTTCAAACCACCTCTAGGGGCAGTGTTGTACTAATTATTAGAGGATAATCTGTGTCCAGCAGAGTGGCAACCACTGTGCGTCTTATCTGAGGCCGTCATGGCCCAAATAAAATAGTTTTCTATCAACTTAAAGCAATAATTGTGTTACTGTGTTAATAATAGGGGTGTGTGTGTGTGTTTATGCTGCACTTATATAACTGTGTTCAATCTTTGAACAAAAAATTCCAATCACAGTTCGCTGTAATTTTGAACAAAATGTTTATTCAAATCAAAGGAAGAACTAGACAAAAGGGTTAAATCATTCAGAACATAGTATATTCATAGAATATCTATACATCGTCATGACTGACAGACAAAAAAAAAAGATAAAAACATACAAATGGAGAATGAAAGAAAATTCAGTGAGTGATATTGCACTTTGTTTCTAAAATGTTTCAGATCCCGTCTCCCAGGTTTCTTTTTTTTTTTTATCTCTGAACATTTCAGTTCCCGCCTTCATCAGGTCAGGAGTTTAGCTTAGTTTTGACACTGGACTTCTCTGCGGTCCAAGCAAATGGACTATGGAATTGACCAACCTGAAACATACGTATAAGCTTATTTATTACGGTGTAGCTTGATTCAATTTCCCTAAGACAAAAAAAAAAAAAAAAACCCCAAACAAAAGACTTGCAAACAAATAGAACAGGCTTGAACGGGGAGTTTGGTGTGGAAGAAGCGGGTTTGTCAGTTATCCCACGTTACCTAAATGTTTCTCAGAGGGCGGGGGGGGGGAGGGAGCTGATCAACAGCTGCCACCCCCTGGCCTGAGGGACATCAGGGAGGTCAGGGGGAGTTAACTCAGAAGGTTAGGGTTGCTTGATAAACTAAATCAATGCCCAAAAAATTACATGGAAAAAAAAAAAAAAACTTATCGTCAACCCTCATCAGCTTCAGAACAATAACACGATCGAGAGGCCTGTCCAGGATGTCGGTTTTTTTTTTTTGTTTTTCTTTTTTAAAACGCTTGCTTCGAAAGGACTTTTGTTTCCTCTTCCCTTTTTGTCCTTTTGAATAAACATGGAAAGGTCTAAAAACGCTCAGATGTGTACAAACATAACAAACAAAGGAAGGAACAAGAGTTATCACAGACACTGAAAGATGAAGAATTATATCAGGTCTTTCTGAGTCAAGGCCACTAAGATAAGATCACTTTATTAATCTGCAGTTTGTCAATTACTGTCGGAAGCTGTATATGTAGTTGCAGCTGGATCTCGATTAGAGCGTGCACACGCACACACACACACGCACACACACACACATTCACACGAAACACATACAAACTGGTGTCAGCTACGTTTATAATGTAAACTTAGAAAAAAAAAATTAAATAATGCATTAATGTCCTACACAACAACTGCTTTACTGAAAATCCTCTATGTAACATGGTTAGTAGCAAATGGTTTTTTTTTCCAGACCTTCACCACTGAATGCTTTTTTTTCTTTTTTTTCTTATCAAAAAAGTGCTGCTTTTCTTTTTTTTCTCTCGACTATGTCAAACTTCTGTTGCAGCTGGTCTTTTTTTTGTGTTGAATGAGTTAGAAAACCAATGTATTTCTCATGTCAACCTACCACTACTTGTTCTGACCAGTCTCAACAGAAGTTTGACAACGTCCCCCAGCTCGTCTCATGTGCTGGGTTTGCTCCTCTAATGCAGAAGCTGTGTCATTTTCCTCATTTTTCATCTTTTTGATTTTTTTTTTTTTAAAGCATTCTGGCTTCACTGGTCTGGTAAAAATCTATCTGTTTGTTGGATGAAGCAGGCAAGTGCAGCAGGACATAAAGGGAATGTGATTAATCTCAGAAAGCTGCCTTGCTTCTCTGCAGGTCTATTCTCTTGTTTTGGTAGTTTAAAAAAAAAAACAAAACAAAAAAAAAACTTTTCATTATTTTTTAACAGTGCAATTTAAAAGAAAAACCTAGAACATTTTTTTTCTCTTTTTTTCTCCAACCGTTTGGCAAGTGAGAAAGCCACCTGAGACAGTGCTTTTTGGGCAGTTATGCAAGCCTGGCTTGCCCTGAGATTAGGAGTAGAGGGGCTGCAGGCGATCAGGGTTGAGTCCCTCCACAATGTACCACCCTCTCTGTTTCACACACACACACACAAGATCACACACACACAGACTCACACTTCAGCTACAGTCTGAGTGGCAAATGCAGGTCTGCAACCCACCTAGTCCAAATCCAGAGCAACCTCAACACAAAAACAAAAAAAAGGCTAAAAAGCTATTCTATGATTGCAGCTAATTATAACGGAATAACAAAGCGAAGCAAAAAAAAAAGGAGGGAAGCCACACTTGGATCCAAGCTGAGGAGGCAACATCTTAAAGAGCTTCCAGATGGAGATCGTGTGCTGCAGTTGTAGTAAAAGTCCAGTCTAGTTGTGTTAAGTCACTGAGGAAATGTCATAAGGAGGAAAAGAAAAAAAGTTCTTAAAAAGCTTAAACAAGTTCAGTGCATTGTTCTTGTCCTTTTCAGTCTTTTTCTTTTTTCTTTTTTTTTTCCAAAATCAAATCCTGTTCTCAGCGTCGCTCAAAATTATGCAGATAAAAGTCTCAAAAAAGTTACGCCTGCAGTCTCGTATTCTTAGTCTGGCGCATTACAAGGCTGAAACCAAACTATTAGTGATTTTTTTTTTTTCAATTCTTATTAAAAACAGAGCCACACAACTCAAGTAAAGAATAAAATGTGCAAAACAAAATCCCAAATGAGGCAGGAGGACATAGTCTTTGCTCTGTTTTTTCTTTTTTTTTTTTTTTTGACCGCTGCCACCGAATGCTTTCATTCATACAGACTATGGTGGTTAGAACGTTGTTAATTTTTCTCTCTTCATCCCGTTTCCTTTAGGTGATTCTGCTGAAGTCTGGACATGATTTAGTCCTGCCCTTCGCGTGAGGAGCCATGTCCTTATGTGCCATTAGTACAGAAGAATCAAGGGTTAAAGAGGAGCAGAGCCTTGCTGATTCCTCCTTGTCACTGTCAATACTATCAGCAGGGCTCTCACCACTGGTGGGGTATGTCATATGGACTGAATATGTGTTCATCTGTACATATCCAGCGGTCAGAGGGCTGACACAGGAAGGAAGTGATACCCCAGACTCAGAACTCCTGTTTCTCTCACCGAGGGGGAGGCAGGAACAGATTTGTCCAACCCAACTCAACTGTGGGTATTTTTGTCCAAGTCTTTGTTGGTTGGTTGGTTGGTTGGATACTTTTTTCTCTTGATTATAACAGCGTTGTGTGAGTGCTGTTGTTGGAGAAAAAATAAACAAAGCTGAGCCTTGCAAGCAGGTTCCTTTCGGGTACCCCGAAGTCGCACAGGGGGGAATTTTCGGGAATACCCTTCAGCGTGATGGACAGGCGTCGAGCCGGCGCTCCTCTGTACGTCTGGCGTGATCCGGGTTAGGATCGATCTGAAGTGGAGAGGAGAACAGATGAAGAGGGTTTATCTAATGAACCACAGAGCTGATTTCATTTAGCCTATAACAGAAAAAAATAAATTGACGAATTGCTTCGCCTTATGTCATTTGATCCTTACCTCAGAGTACAGAGGTGGAGGCTGGAAGCGGAACTCGTGGATGTAGGCGAAGAGAGGTCCGTCCAGCTCCTCACGGGCCGCTGGCACATCCAGACTGCTCTGCCTCTGCTCTTCTGTCACAATTTCTGCATAGCTTGGAGGAGCTACAGAGGTGGGGAGAAAGCCACATGTTAGCATTCATGGAAGTTATATTTAGAACAGAGTCATAAATCTGAATCCTGACAATGAGATCAAACCTTACCTTCAGGCCTCTCAGGCAGACCCATGCCCAGCCAGCTCATGCTGCACTGGCTGCTGACGCTGGAGGTACGGGAGCCGAAGGGGTGGAGAGGGATGGTCCCGATGACCAGGGGCAGGTTCAAGGACAGGTTTATCGCTCCAGGTATGTCCACATACACCTGAGCACAGACATGAGGATAAAGCAGCAGGTTAGAACTGGAGGTGTTACACATGTGGTGAATGAAAGGCTTTGGAGCTGAGCGTTCAGCATGAAATGAAGCAGCTGTTTAATCCTCCATAAGATAAAACCATACTAGTCGGGGTTAAATGGTTTGTGCAGTCGTTCAGCAATATGTGGGTCAATGATTTGAGGTCGGTCGCTTATGCAAGGTAGAGCCCTCGACTGGTGTCTGTCTGTTTCCAAGGTAAAGAGGTTATAAGCGCCCTCAAGGCAGGTGTTACCAAAGATATTCTGGGCTAATGCTCTTAGCAGCATGCAGAGAGAACACCTGGTGTAATCCAAGGCCCAGATTTGGCAACGCAAGCTGAGTCAGCCAGGTCCTTTACCAGGAGAGTCATTAGCTTACGAGGAATTATTGATTCTGTGCTGATAATGATGTGAAAATGAGGACAAGAGGAGACTGTAGTAAAGGCAGAAACACGTGTGTCTATGCAAAGCGGCAAACTGACAGAGAGGGGAGCTATGCTGAATGTTTAAATTGGCTGTGACCCAAATACAGGAAGAGTGTACTCACCATGAGGGAGTACTCCACTCTGATAATGCTGCAGTCCAGAATGGAGGGTGAGACAGGTGGGATCTTCAGCATCTTGCCGCTCCAGGTCTCCGTTTTTCCCGAGGACAGAGACTCTCCTCGCAGGTTGGCCACCAGCTGCTTGACCTCCTTCATCTTCCCTTTGGCATAGAAGGTCTGGGTCTGGTAGATGGCTGCCTTTGGCACCACCATTCGGGATGAGCAGTTCTCGATCTCTGCAAAGATCTGGATCGACTCTCCTGGAGAGTTTGAGAGAGCAGAGAGGAATTTAACTGAAGATTCCCTACATTTTTATCAATAGTGATCAACTTTTGATCCAATGTGCAATTTCTAGTAAATGCAGTGATCTATAGTTATCAGTTGCATTATTAATCATTAACTTATTCTTACCTGGGGTGTATCCCTTCCTTTCAATTTTGGCACTTAGGGAAATAGGACCTGAGGTGCAGAACCAACAGCAAAGCGTCTTGTCTTTCGTGCCGGCCTGTGGTGACTGAATTTTTAAAAAAAAAGAAAAGAAAGAAAAAGCAGAGAAATAAGCAAAAGATATCCTCACATATCCCACCACAAACACTGAGTATGGTTATTAATAATGCACAGGTTACTCTATCCCTGCTGTCTGCTGGTTTACCAGTCAAAACTCCACCACATTTTCACTTAGAAACCAAGTGCTGCTTTCATGAGAACTTACCAGCAATAATGGAGTGTTGATGTCAATGTGCTCAAAGACTGTAAATTCCTTCTTGGTCTTCATGGGCAGGAGCCATGGCCTGTGGAGTTCTGCCTTTACCCAATAGCGCACACTGCCGTGCTTCCCTTCGAAAGAGGTAGCCAGAGGTCTACAGGGGAAAAAAGAAATAAAAAAAAGAGAAGAGACAGGGACTATATTAACTCAAAAGCTCACTTAGGCCGGCGCTGTATAATGATGGTATTGATGTTTAATCTCTGACTCGAGTGCAGCGTAGACACACTTACGTCTGTGGAAGCTCGAGGCTGAATGCATACTCATGTCTTCCTGAATGGATAGTGGTGAGTCCTTCCTCCGAGTTGTCATCGTCTGAAAAACAAGGAGGACAATATTCCAAACACATGTATACCATACCTGTGTAAAATGCTCTACGAAGGCATCTGAAAGTCATACCAAAAAACACAGGGTGGGGGAGACAAGAGAGAATAAAAGGGAATTTACTATCAAATCTGTCTTTTTTAAAAATTTAATGTATTGAGAGATAAGCAGCAGACCAAAGAAGTTTTTTTGTCTGAGATGCCAGAAACTGAGCATGCAAGATTGTGCTTTTGTAAGAACAAAAGAACAAGATCCCAAATTGTGCATAATATGAAGGAAATTCACGGGATTTAATGGGGGAAACTGGCCTATATGAGGGAATAATGAAATACTATTCATCCGTCTCTAAAACAAGAATTTTTTTAATAAATCTCTGGAAATTATAAATCAAAAAAATCTCGATTTTAAGAAGAGAGACGCTTTTGCATCGTTAAACTGATCTTAAAAAATTAAATCAAATAAATCATAATTCATTTTCAATTCAAACAGCGAGAGCGCATTTTGCAGCGCTGGGTCGGAGGGGCCGGGTGTGCTTCTGCCAGCTCAGCACTCCCTCCCCGTTAGCAGCAGCCGTGTGGTAAACAAGTGCCGAGCTGTCAGTCAAACGGCAGACTCCAGCAGGAGGAGACCGGCCTAAACCGGTGCGAGCAGCTTCCCACAGCCGCTCTGCTCTCATTACGCATTCACTGTGCGACACAGCAGTCACTACTACGAGCCTGCCTGCCTGCACCGACCGACCACCGACCACCGAAGCTTTCCATCACCGTGTTCAGCGTCACAGAATATGTTGCGCAGCTTTTAACCTAATTACGCTTTTTTTTCCCGAAAAGTATCATTAATGGCATTAGCGCTTCCGTGCAACAATGTTACTACTGCATGTAAAACCTTTTACTCTGCTGACGATTCACACTTTCTGGCCTAAATTGTGAAGAATGACAGCTGGCCAAACCCAGTTCATCTATTACACAAACACACATACACACACACAGGAGGCTGCAGACTGAACCACAAACTATTCGTCCGTCAAATAAGAGCAAATGTAACAGAAAAACGAAAACAGCCAGCTTAACCAAAGCCATTACATGCACTCATATGCAAATACAGATTCTCACAAGAGGCTGATTTTTACAGGAAGAAAAAGCACCATCGACCAGTTCAAATGCAACCATTTGTATTGAAACACAGCTTAAGCACAGAGCTGCTGACAGTAAGACAATGCATATAATGCTGCTAACAGTACACATGTATATTTCAGAAAAAACATATCTGCATATTAAGGATGTGTAAGAGGAATAAAAGTGTTGGTTTATAAGCTCAAATGTATTTTTTTTTACATTTAGAAACAAAGTGAAGTCGCTTTTATCGACTCAGTCCATGTTGCAGGTTTCTTAATTAAAAAGTTGCAGAATTTTCTGTCACTCTCTGCAAGACACTGATGTCATTGCCCACACATGAGCACCTCAGCCAATCACAAACGTCTGTGGGAGGGACCTGCGCGTAGCCCCGCCCTCCCCAGGTCCAGTTTTCTGAACAGGATTGAACCGCTTTGAACAATGGGTGGAAACTTAAGAAAAGCTACAAAGAAACACCCAATATGATGCGTTTATGCGTTGAAAATCTCTAACAAAGACGCAGATACATCTTTGCGAGTTGTTACTCTATCGTACCGTGTCTCAAAAATGGTGTTAAATTGTCGTTTTACACTTGAAACACTTTGAAAAACACAGTTGCCTGAGCTGGTCATTCATTCTGACATACTGACACAAACAAGTAAAAGATGGAGCTGTTTCTAACAGTGTCACAAAAAAACATTTATACCATCACTTTTTTAACAAAAGGCAACAGCATTAAAGTTATCCGTCTCTATTTTTCTGAATTTTTTATGTTATCATCGTTGTTTCTGACATTTAGGACAACAGCATCCCCCAGTGAACCTGATCCCCAGCCAGCACAAAGAGCATCTCAGTCAGTTTCTCTGAAACTTCTGCTTAAAAAAAATGAAAAACCACTCTCTTACCTCTCTCATGTCCAATTAAAATGTCTTTGTTATTTAGATATTCCACTTCTTCTGTGTAGTTTTGCGTGTAGGCAGTGTTGGATCCAGCATTTCTCGACTCAGTCCAACGAACTTTTGCAAATCCTTTTGCGTGGATTTTGAGAGATTTCACACGGATTTCTCCCGTGACTTCGATGATCACCCTCCCTGAGACGCAGTCCCCGCTGGAGAAAACGGGAACATTGCTGTCATTGAGACAGTCGTAGCTTACTGTGAAGCTCTTTACCTTTCCTAGCACCATGGTGGAAAGAGACAGGCTACAGAGACCTTGAAATAAAAAAAGAGTCTATGAAAAAATAATCTCATATGAAAAAGAGATGCAGTTTTTAGACACTGATCAGTATCTCTGCCCTGCAAAAAGCAGTAGGCACGATCAGTGGCTTCTTTGCGAGCAGTTCATTGAGATGTGTGATGGCTGAATAACAGCAAGGGATGCTGTTATCATCCGCCTCTCTGCGAGTTGGTCTCCAGTCAAAGACAAGGAAACCCCCGTAGCTCAGCTCACTTTAAGCGACAGGCTGTGTGAAAAACAACCTTGGGCGCATGCGCAGGGCTTCACTGCCCCCTCCTTCCGCCTTCTCGAACAAGGCAGAGAAGTGTGGCATCGAGCCAGATGACAAGTTTGGTGAAACAGCTGAAAGACTGCAAAAAGAAATACTCCCCATAGTTGTTACATACACGAGACTTAACAGGTATTTTGTTGTTGCAATGTTAAATATAGCTTCGTAAGTATTTAAAACACGTGAATGCATCCACACAAAAAAGCCTCCCAATTTGATTCCCTGACTTTGAATTGAGGGATTGATAATGAGAAAAAGAAATGTTTTGTTTGCTGATTGAATCAGAAAAAAACAATAAGAAAGCACATTTCTTCTTTACATAACAGGTAAATATATAGTAACATTTGTTGGTGATGCATCACATCAAAACCTTTTTATAAAAGGCTCAGATTTATTTCTAGGCATATGATTTATGTTTCCACACATTCGGCTGTAATATAATCGATACACACGCTTGTTTAAAATCTCTACATCTATGTGTAAAGCAAAAAAATTGGAGAGCTGGGTTTTGCATGATGCTTGCAGGTAAACTTGCTGGATACCATCAAGACCTGCGATTCAAGGAAGGAAAGAAGAGCAGATTTCTTCATTAAGGTTCTCCTATGTTGTTTTTGTATAAGGATCAAAATGGTCCATGAACATATGGGGAAGGGGGGGTTGGGACTTCTCATTGTGTTGAACTCACGTTTATAGAAAAACAACTCTGAGGAATGAAACACCACCTGGTGGCCATCAAGGTTTCTACAATGAGCTGCAATATCACCTGTTGAACAGCACTGACATTGATCTGCGCTGTTTTCAAAAAACACTTCATGGATGAGGAATAATTATAATGAATTGTAGTTATTAATAAGGTAGTTAATAATAAATCAACAGTACACGCAGACGGTAATTAGCTACAAATAGCTAAACTTCCAGGAATTTGATGACAACCAAATAATTAGGCATTAAATGTCACACTACCTCTTCTACTTTAAGAGTATTATTTTTAGTCATGCGAGGTCCTATTTCATCTCATCAATAATGAGTTAAATTAAATGTTTAGTCTCTCAGATTGATAATCTTGATTATGACAGTATCAGTCCAAAAAATTGTGCTGCATGGACTTTTTGTAAGAAGACGAATGCTGCCCTCTAGAGTTTATTTTTTGTCGTTACGTGTTTAAATTGAATGTAAGTAAACCCCCACCCTAAACTAGCTTAAATTTTTGGCATTTTTAAAGTGATTAGTGGAAATTGTGATGGGTCTATATGAAAAGTATTTCTGTTTATGTCAGTTATAGTTTTTATTATTTTTATCTTTAACATTTTGCTTCAGTTTAATGCAAATGAGAACTCTTATTTTGAAAACGCTACCAGGATATATATCAGTTTCCTCAAAGCTGAAAATAAATATCACTCGCAGACGAAGATGGAAACAGAGTTACTGTATTTTATGAGGAACGTAATCTAGTCTTTATAAATCTCTTCTTTTTAAAACATTAGGAAGGAAGGAAGTGAAACGCTGTCATGAATAGAAAAGTGTTGACTCTGATTTTTCTGATACAAACTTATAGTCAAAGTTTGTGCCAAAATGAAACCAGACCCAACATTGTGATGGTGATGAGTGATGCATTTGTAAGTACGAATTAAGTTACAGCACAGTAATTTATTACTGCATACAATTAAGTAGGTTTTATTGATTCCTTTTCAGACTGAACCATGAAAGAACCGATCACTGATCACAAATTAGAGATGTTTTCTTTTTGACTGTGTTTCAGTGTCTTAGCATCTAACGTTACATGGCAGTTTTCCTCGTTTTGCAGGATGGGCGATTGACTTTTGATCCTGGCAGCAAAGTTGTGCAGCTTCCATATGTAAACTACCTCAGGGAGCTTGGTGCCACGTTCATTAATGCTTACACCAACTCACCCATCTGCTGCCCCTCAAGGGCAGGTAGGGTTAATCACTGTGATTTCCTCTATGGCCTCCAATGAGACTGAGGTTCAATAATAAATGTATTTAACTGTTTAATCTTTGTTCTCAGCAATGTGGAGCGGGCAGTTCGTTCATCTCAGTCAGTCCTGGAACAACTACAAGTGCCTCGATGCAAATGCAACAACATGGATGGATTTGCTGGAGGCGAATGGATATGTCACCAAGATGATGGGCAAGCTGGACTTCACCTCAGGGAGTCACACTGTCAGGTAGGAAGACGTTCTCACGGATGTGAACAAGAGTGTCTGTAAAGTTTGGCCAATTTCTCAGATAAGAAAACACATTTGCTCTCATTATTTCATTCCTGTTTACCAAAATAATATCAACACAACACATGCACACTCAAATATATAAGATAATTTCTTGTGACCCACTATATGACCAATGAGCAACGACATACTGTCTATGTTGGCTGCTATTTTCCAGAACAGTGTGAATCATCTTTTTGAATTCTTGTCCTTGTTTTCTTTCCACTTCCCATTCTGCTTCTCGTTGGTATTTATATGTTTGTGCTGCGTCTGCAGTAACCGGGTTGAGGCCTGGACACGAGACGTTCAGTTCCTCCTGAGTCAGGAAGGCCGACCTGTTGCGCAACTTGTTGGGAACATGTCCACAGTAAGAATCATGAGCAAAGACTGGGCGAACACAGACAAGGCTACGCAGTGGATCCACCAGAGAGCAGCATCACCACACCAGCCTTTTGCTCTTTACCTTGGCCTCAACTTACCTCACCCATACATGACTGCATCCCTTGGGCCCACCGCAGGGGGATCCACCTTCCTTACCTCACCATACTGGCTGAAAAAGGCATGATTTTTTGCCCTTTTTTGCCTTTTTTTTTAGAATATTTTCACACTGTTATTGCAGGAGTATGCTGTTTTTTTAATATAAATTCCTACAAAATTGTAATGTCTTATCTTACTTGCACAGGTATCGTCTGAGCTCATCACTGTTCCTAAATGGCTGCCCATGGCTGACATGCACCCTGTTGACTACTACTCCACCTTCACCAAAAACTGCAGCGGTGTTTTCACTCAGGAGGAAGTCAGAAACATAAGGGCCTTTTATTATGCCATGTGTGCTGAAGCTGATGCCATGCTGGGTTAGTTGACAGCAGTAATTCACTGGAGGGCGGTATCTCTAAGCAGGAGGTGTTGGGTTTGACAGCTCAATTTGATTTTAACCTTTTTTGACTCACTAAGTGGCTCAAATTCAACCAAACTCTGTTGCTAAGATAACTTAATGACAAAACCTGCAGGCAAAACCTGCAAGGAAACGTTTCTTTATTCAGATAATAGATTCAAACGTATACTGTGCAATAAACATAGATCTCCATTCTCAAATCATCCCACCATGGACTTCTTTAGCTCTACTTAGGTAAAGAAGTCTTTAAATAAACCTGCTGTGACATTCATTGTACCGTCCTGTCTGTAAAACAAGGCCGTAACAGGCAGATTCTAGTAAATCAAATTTACAGTGAGCACTTAATTCCTGAAGCAGTTTTACCGTTGATTTAGTGCAGCCTTTTACAACATTTGGCTACATTCACCAGAATTACTCTGCAAAGCTACTGAGTGAAATGTCCATCAGTAAGTTAAGGATGAAACATAAGAGTAAATGCTTACAACAGGCTCTGAAAGTGTCATATAAGGAACTT
>JAPZDV010000022.1:25155625-25188919 GCA_029814665.1 Acanthurus lineatus
CATGTTGTCTCCTGGACCTCATGTCATCTTATTGGTGCTGCAGATCGGTCGCTTTACACAGGAGGAAAAAGAGTCAGTGGAACTGATCAAGAAATATTTCAGCAAGAATTCTGGAGATTTTATCATCATCATTTTCACCAGAGGAGATGATCTCAGTCAGTCAGTTGAGAGCTACATTGAAGAATCTGATGACTGTTTGAAAAAGCTGATAAATGACTGTGGAGGGAGATATCAGGTCTTCAATAATAAAGATCAGACAGATCGTAGTCAAGTCAGAGAATTACTGAGAAAATCCAACAAAATGCTGAAGGAAAATGGAGGCAGCTGCTACACCTCAGAGATGTTCCAGGAGGCCGAGGCAGCGATAAAGAAGGAAATGGAGAAAATCCTGAAGGAGAAAGAAGAAGAAATGCAGAGAGAGAAAGAAGAGCTTCAAAGAAAACATGAGGAGGAAATGAAAGCAGTGAAGAGAAGAATGGAACAACTGAGAGAAGAAACTAAACAGGAGAGAAAACTGAGAGAGAAACATCTTAAAGAAATGGAGGAGAACATCAACAAGGAGCGAAAGGAGAGAAGGAAAGAAAAGGAAATGAGAGACGAGGAGGAGAGAAAGAAAAAAAGGACGGAAGAACTTCAACAACAAGAATATGAACGAAAAATTGGAGATCTGGAGAAAAAAATTAAGTCCAAATCAAAGGAAAAGAAAACCACTGATAAAGAATTGGAGCAAAGTAGAGAAGAGCTGAAAAAGCAACAAGAGGCCTGGAAGAAGGAAAGAGAAGAATGGTGGGAGAAACGACACAGAGAGGATGAACAGAAACGACGTGAAGAGAAAAGAAAACTCAAGAAGCTCCAAGAAGAATATGAACAGGAAAGAGAAAAACAAGAAAAGAAAAGAAGAGAAGAAGATCGAATGAGGAGAGAACAAGAGGAGAAGGAGAGGAAAGAATTAGAGGAAAATTATAAGAAAAAAATGGAGGAAATGAAGAAAAAGTATGAAGAGGAGGCCAGAAAACAAGCTGAAGAATTCAACGAGTTTAGAAAGAAGTACACCGAAGACTTTGGCAGGCTGGTGGAGAAACACATGGAGGAAATGCAGGAACTGAAGCAGAAACATGAGAGACAAATGAGCGAGACTCAAGAGAGGAAAGATAAACAGTATGATTTGTTGAAAGAACTCTCAAGTTACAAAGAAAAAAGTCTGAAAGGAGAAATGGAAGAACTGAAGCAGCAACATGAGGAACAAATGAGCAAAGAAAAGAGTCTGAAAGGAGAAATGGAAGAACTGAAGAAAAAGCATGAACAAGAAATAAACCAACTGAAACAGAAATACAAACGTAAATGTATCATCGCTTAATCTCCTCGCTGACAGAACGATTGATCATTATGTTGTGGGCAAATACATCACTACTTAAAACATCATAGTCGAAGATACTTTAATACCTCCATTTTGTTAACTTTAAATAATTTCACACACAAAAAAAAACTTCTCTCCAGGATTTTTCTGCAGGACTTTAATATTCAGAGTTGTAGTTTAAAGAGTTTTGGGTAGAAACAATCCTGTTCAAGAGTCTCATGTTTGAAAGTCAGTTCTGTGAGAGCAGGATGGAGAAATTCAGCCATCGGTGAACAGGAGAGGAGTTTTATTTTTTCTTCCTTTTTCTGCTGCAACAGCAAGAAACAATTCTACTTATTTGCTTCAGATGATTTATTTTAATACTTTGACTTATTTCTTCATGTTTGTATCCTAATGTGTCTGAGTTCGTAACAGATCATGATGTTTGGTTTTAGAGCAGTTTCATTTGAAATATTTCTGAGTACAACAGGGTTGTATGAAAGCAGGTCAGACTTCAGGTAGATGTGTTGAGCCACTCACCTGTGACACAGAGTTTAAACCTGTGACTCATGAAAACTGTTTAAAGTTACAAATAGTGGTGCATATTTTATAATCCTGTATTTACGTATGTTTTCTAGAAATAGGATGCATTTATGATGCATTATTTATTTACATCAGCAAACTTACAGATCCTCAGTTTGTTTTTCTTGTTTATTCTCAGAATGTAAATGTATTCATTTGTTTGATTATTGTGCAGGAAAATGGTTCCTTCATCTACTCACTCATTGAATAAAAAGTTAACTGGCTCTTGGACCTTTGTGTTTAAATGAGCTCTGTGGTTCGCTCATCCTTATACTTCCTAATTAGACAACCATAATCTCATTTATGTGACATGTTGAGTGTTTACAGTCTTTTTACAAACAGTCTCCATTAATGCAGCATCTCATTATTTGAATCAATGTTAGCGTGCTGATGTTAGCATGTAGCTCAGATCTCTAGGTACAAACTCAGAGCAGCTAGCGTGACTAAAGCCTATATCTTTGTTTAAATTATTTAATAAGTAACTTAATACTTTACAGATTCATTCATTTCATTCAGAAATGTTATATATTAATATCTTGGACTATATGTATAATAGAGGATGAAAGTGTTTAAATGCATTTTACTCTCCTTCCCCATTTAAAGAGATTTTGCAACAGATATACTGACTGATCAAGTCTCTGTATGAGGAGTGCTACACTCTCCTGTCAGTAGAGGGGGCTAGAGACATGATATTGATTTCCTCTTGATATGACAGTTAAAACAGAGTGTGCTCATAACTTTTTACAGAAAAACAAACAGAGAAAACATTAATTAGAGTCTCAGTCACAGAGACTCTTTTCAAGGTTTCTGATGCCTGAAACTGTTCTTTTCTTCTATAATGACCAGCAGTGGAGGACATAATTACTTTCTAACTTACCAAATACTTTTACTTAAATAGTAATCCCACAGTGTAGAAATACTCTGTGCAAGTAAGTCTTGCCTTCAAAACTTGACTTGGCAGTACAAAGTAGCATTAAAATATAATAAGAGTACCAAAAGTAAAATGTTAACATTACACATTACGCCCCTGTCAGAGTGATACACTATGAGATTGTTGGGGTAAAATATAATAATAAATAAATAAATAAATAAATAAATACACATAAAGTATTCATAATCTGAATCTGCAAAAATAAAGTAGAAATAAAAGAAAAGCCAAAGTACCTCAACACATTAATTAGACCAAATGATTAATACAAAAATTATCTGCACATAAATTGATCACAGGATGTTCAATAAAATCATAACTTTGTTAAAAAGTGTTTGATGAATAAAGTTTTAATTGATTTTTTTAGTGAAAATGAAGCCCCCAAACATCAATTAATTTAACTGAGCTGAAAACTGAATCATTTTGGAGTCGCTGAGGCTTTCTGCTGACACAAACTTATCGACTGAACGAGTTTTTTCTGAGCAGCTTTTAGTTTCAGTTCATCAGCATGTAAATCAGCTTGTAAAGATTAGAAACCTGCGTTCAGTCGCAGTCAGTCGACACGTCCTCATCGTCTGTCACATTGATTCTCCTCTGCATCACAGAAATAAACTGTAAACTCTGACAAACACACAGACAGACACACAGACGGAGGATTCCCATCCAGACAGGAGGTTCCTCCTGCGTTCACACCTTTTTTGGTCTCTGTGTTGTTGCATATTAATGAGCCTCGGAGTGATTGTGTGCTTCAGACTGACACTCCTCCGGCTGCCTGAACAGGCCTGAACCAGCAGAAGAATGTGCACAATGTGGCCTGAGCCTGACTGCAGGGCGACGAGACGATCGCAGGTCTCTGAGGCAGCATGCCGAGGTGAACCGGTGCTGTGGCTTCACGGCAGCCACGTCCTGCATGTCAGGGTTCTGCATGTCAGAGTTCCGCATGTCAGGGTTCTGCATGTCATAGTTCCGCATGTCGGGGTTCTGCATGTCAGGGTTCTGCATGTCGGGGTTCTGCATGTCGGGGTTCTGCATGTCAGGGTTCTGCAGCAGGACGACGACCTCAAAGCAGAACAGCTGCTGCATCTGGGAGAAATATTGGCTGCAAAGAGCTGTAGTCTGATTTCAGGTAGTTAAAATACTGCACAGACACACAGAGGTGATATAAAGCCTGATAGTTTCTCTGATACTCTCATCCTGACATTTAAGATTTGGGCGTTGTGGATCATTAGTAATGGAAAAAGAACTCAGATCCTTTACTCAAGTACACACAGCAATATCGATCTTTATAAAGTTATCCAGTACAAGTAAAATTTGTGTATTAGCAGCAAAAATGTACTGAATGTACAAGTATTTATTACTGCAGGAGGACTTGATCATAACATTATTGTTTTAATATCACTGAGACACCAACACAGATGCAGATTAAAATATTGTTATCATTATTATTATTATGTTGTTGTTGTTTGGTCGAGGGGGCCTCAAACTTAACATGCAAAGTAACTACAGCTCCTCACATGAATGTAATGGGATAAAAAGTAAAGTAGTTCCCTCAGAAATGTACTTGAGTTGAAGCAAAAAGTACAAACATCTGAAAATTCTACTTTTGACTTTAAATGAAGTAACTTCCTTCTCTGTGTATCTTTAATATGAGTCATTTTATCAGCTTGTTTTTTTGTTCTGTGCATTAAATCGGAGTCTCTGCTCAGTTTAATGTCGTGTAAACTGAAGAACAGCAGGTTTACCTGCAGCAACAGGTGTGTCATTTGGTGGAATTTTAGCTGCAGGTAAGTCCATATAAGGAAAACAAAACACTCACAACTAAAACCAGATCTTCACTTTTGAAAGAGAGGAAATTTCATCAAAATTCAAGTGTTGGAATATTCATTGTGGATTCTGGTTTGAATTCTCAGCATGTAAAACTTATGTATTTTATAGTTTAAAGCTGCTGTAACACTTCCTCATTTCCTCACACGCGTTTCCTTCCAGCTCATCACATTTTGGGAGTTTTAGTTGTGAATCTTTGCAGGATCTCATTTCGTCCTGCGATGTCTCGGCTGCATCTTTCATGTATTAAAAACTCCCTGGAGTTCAGCAGGAAGTCAGGAAATCTCTCCTTCACTTCCTCTGCAGCAGCAGCAGGTGTGTCATCTGCTGGAATTTCAGCTGCATTTCAGTCCTTAAAAGGAGAGATGGGTGCGATTCTCGAGGGGGCGTGGCCATAACAGGGAAGGACCGCCCCCCTGACATCTGAAAAGTTTGGCCAAGTTACAAAAGGAAAAGACTTTGGGGTCCCGGTAAAAAAAGGAGGATGTGTTTGTAATGAAATGAGGTGACGTGTCGGTGCAGGTTCAGGGTGTGGACACAAAAACAGAAACACCTCTGCAACATTAAAGCCACGCAAAAGCTTTAAAAACTGTGATGCTCAGTTTGCGTTGAGATCGTCACTTCAGTGTTACATACCTATATGTACCTATATGTACTACGCTTTAGAGCACTGAGATCATTTTACCGAAATAACCTGAAGTGCAAAAAATATTTCTCACCAAATCATACTGAACAGTAGATCATTGAGCATAAGAGATGGATCTGATGAACAAGAAGAGTTATGGGGAGCCAAGAAGAAAAAGAAGAAAAGTTTATGACAACAGGAGAGAAGAAAAGGAGTGAAAACAGAGAAAAAAACGTGGCAGAAAAAATAAAAAAGAGGGAGGAGACCTCAGCACGATGAAAACCTACGGAGCCCCGGAGGTGACGTGGCACGTACGTTTTATAAAACAGGAGCACGAAATAGAAAACAGGTGTGTTAAAAAAAAAAAAAAAGGATCCATGACACCTCCCGGGCTCTGTGAAAAACAAACAACCAGCAAGAGAAATAAAGCACCTGAGTGAAAATGAAGGCTGATGGAAGGAGATAAGTCGGAGGTTCAGGTCTGAATCAGCCTGTTAGGAGATAAAAAGAGCTTCAGCCCCTGATGGACCTTCACACCACCTCCCAAAGAGATTTCAGTCAGTCAGACTTCGACATGACAGGAGCTGAGATGGAGAACATCATAAAAAAATCCTGGATTTGATTCGGTGATCTCGTTTGGTGAATCCAGACGAAGCTGCAGCTGACGTTTTGATCTCAGACGACACGTGAAGGTCAAATGATGAACGTGGAGGTTTTTCAGTATCAAACACTGTGAACGAATTCAGATAAATAAATGAATCTTGACACATGAACATCTGACCTCCACAGTCTGAATGTGAGTTGTGCTCATTAAACTCAGCAGAAATGACTAATACTATGGAATTATGAATCATAAATCTTCAGAAATCAAACTTTATCTGTGATTTCTTTAATAAAAATAACAAAAAAATGCATCCTTTAATGAAAATATCCAGGAGAATTTTTTAAAAGCACTCCAGAAATAAAATGTTCTATGTAGATTATCTCAGATTGTTGATCTCAGATCTCATCTCATCATCTCATCCATATTTCCTCACATCATCACAGCCTGTCAGCATCAAAAAAGTTCAGTTGGTTCCCACAAAACTCAACTTCTTCCCTTTGAGATCCACCTTCCAGTTTGATCCTCAGTTCTTTTTCTGTGTGAATCTTTGTTTGAAAAGGAAGAAAAGGAGGAAGACGACGGCCTGAAGTGAAGTGAAGTGGTTAAACTAAAGGCTTCAAGTAAAATGACAACAATTATCCAGCTGCTCTGAATTCCACAGCGACACGACAGTTCCTGATAAACTACCGTTTACATCTGAGACTGAGACGAGGCTCAACGTTAAAGACCAGGAAACTTTCAGACAAAGTTCTCGGATCAGAATTTGATCGCAGCTCGAACGTTTTGAGTTCATGTGGCTTCTTTAAGAGTTTGTTGGAAGAACGAATGAATGAGAGGAAATGACATGAAATAAAGGTCCTGATTACAAACCAACACAGCTTCTGTCAAAGATCAGCGTTTCCAGAGACTCCGTTCAAAATAAGTTAAGGGAAAATTTGTGCTGAAAGATGCAAAAGAGGAGACGAGACATTAATGAGTTCAGCTTTGTTCCTGCAAACTCAAGCCGTCGGTCCTGATTTGCAGGATTTACTTGCAGCTTTAAACAGAAGCAGAAGCACAAAGTTTCACACTGAAGTTCCTGTTTTCGGTCTTTTGTTTTGATATCAGATGATCAGATCGCCTGTGAGAGAATAAAGAACCTGACGAACTCGACTCTGATGGATTTACAGGAAAAATAGAAACTCGTGGGAGTGAAATCGGATCACAAACTGAGCGATCAGAAGGGATTTCAGACGCTAACGTGGCTGAAACTCACAGACACATGAAGACTGAATGTGGAACTTCTCACAAAAAGTAAAAAACTACTTTTAACAACATGCTTATTGAGTTGCATTGTGGGAATTAAAAACAACTACATAAAGTAATTGTAGTGGATGTTCAGTAGATGTACATTTGATACATTCTCAATAAATAAAAGGTTTATTGAACTGGATGTTTGATGTTTACATCGAGTGAAACGCTCTCGTTTTCTGACAAACAAACAACAAAAACCACAGATGTTTCTTTGCTGAATCTGTCAGCAGCTGCTGGCGATGAAACAGCTGATTCAGACTGACTGTGTCTGAGGATCAGAGAGTCGGACCAGGACGTCACAGCGTCTCTGCTTCCAGTTTATTAAGTTTGAGCTGTTTAACCTTTTCTAATCATTCAGATCTGATCTGAGGCTGATCGATCACAGCTGCTGCTGACTGACTGACTGAACGTGAAAGATTGTTCTTCATGTCTAGCGTTACGGGGACCTCGTGGCGCCGGAGCTTCATTCAGTTTTGTTCTCATTCATGAGCCTGTTTTTGAACCGTTCAATTAGTTCAGAACCAGAAAAGTTGGCTCTGAGCTGTCACCAAAAATAGAAAGATTAAAATTCCTTTACCTGACGGGAGGACCGAAGTGGGCGTGTCAGATTCTCCAGGTAACACTGAGCAGCAGCCTCTGCGGACGTTGATCACATGGTTCTGAATGTGAGCCGGTTTAATGGACAGAAGCAAGACTCCAGGAAGCTTTAACAGATCCAGTTAGAGAGTTTGGTAAAAAAAAAAAAAAGAGGCCTGCAAATCTGTTCCACAAATTACACAGATTACTTCTACTGTAACTACAACTACAGATTTCTTTCAGGTGTTTTGGAAAAATGCAGCAGGAAGTCGGCTGAGGTCCAGCTTCACCCCCCCATCCTGAGTCAAAGTGTCACAACCAAGTTTCAACACTTTCATCCTCAGTTTGTACTTCAACGTTACATTTTAATAAATAAACAGAGGTGGAATGTAAACGAGTACATTTACTCAAGTAAAGTACTTGATCCTACATGAAAATATGCACATGAAGGCATCGTTCGTAACGAGCCGCTGACATTATGGGAGGTCATTAAAGCTCCCAGAGGAACGTTTGCTGATAATCCTCATGTTACCTTCAGTGACACTTTCAACGCAGGACTTTAACTTGTAACTGAGTACTTTCATATTACAGTATAACTACCTCTGATGACCTGAGTACTTCCTGTGCCGCTGTAAAGTTGCATGTTTTTGCAGAGTTCCTGTTGAAGGGGCCTCAGCTCATTTTTTGCCCCCAGGGGCAACAAGCAGGTTCCTCTGGCCCCATGTGACGTGCAGAGACGTGCAGAGCCTCGCTGAAGTCGTTCTGACTTTGAGCTGGAAAATGTGAAGCATTTCAGTGTCTCAGCGACCTGAGGAGCCGCTGGAGTTCGAAAACATCAGCGTGGATTCGATCTCTGTGGTTTTGTTCATCGATTCTTCATCTTTCTGAGCTGCGTGATAATGAATCCATGGAGCTGTCTGTGGTGCTGAACGAGCTCATGGATTTGTATTTTCACCTTTTTCTCTCCGTCCTGTCGGTTTCATCTCTGATCTATAATATCTGTAAACTATATAAAATAAATATTCAGTTCTGCGTCGTATCATGGCCTGTAAACTCTACAGTGTGAAGTCAAAGTCCCTGCAGACAAGTCTCGTCACTTGGCGGGCATATTGGTAACATCTCGGGGGGGTTATCTTGGGTTAATGAGAGGCCAGATAAACAGGGAGACGACCATAACTGCACTCTCAGTGTGTATATAGACACAGGTGAAATCTTATATAAACTGAAAAGGTTTTGTGTCTTTGCCTCAAAATAACATTTAAAACATGTTTTTTTCCTTAGCTTCACCTCTGCTGTTAGGCAGCGTGCGATTTGTGCGACACCGACTTTATTTCTGGTTAAATCCACCTTAAATGAGACTGTGTGTTATTAACATTATTTTATCATTAACAGTGTGTGAGAAGACTTTCGCTAACTGAAACGCTACATTGCTAAATCAGTACTGTTTACTGAGGCGACAAAAGGATAAACGCTTCATTTTCAGGCTGTTAGCTGAGCTGAACTGTTGCAAACCTTCGCTCTGTGCATGCATATATATCTTATATATATATATATATAGCTTATATATATCTCTGGCAGTCGATCGACGGGACGCTCTGCTGTCTGATGTCCTCTGTCATGTGTGTTGGGGGTGTGGCGGGCGCTCCCATTGGTCGATCCCTTCTTTTTTTAAATTAACAAATCACAGACTGACTTCTGTTTTAATGCAAACAGTCCTCTGGTACATTTGCATGAGAGTTTCAGGCTGCAGCAGCTTTTCAAAGTCTCAGTGTTTCGTGTGTCTGCGGTTCCTGATGTTTCCTGCTGAAGAACTCGAGTCGTCTCTGAATTTCATGTCTGACTTACTTCTCCCTTAATGTTTTTTTTAACAAAAGGCCTCTTAAATATGTCTTAAATTCAATGTGACAGTTATGAATCCAGTTATTCATGATGCAACATACAGATTTGTCTTAAAATGATGTGCTCAAGTCACATTCAGCCTTGATGTAAATGTTTAATGCTGTTTTTAGGTAAAGATTCTGTTTCACCTCCTCTTCAGTGATCACTCTTATATTAAATTTAATTCACTCTCAGCGCCCTGATAAAAGCTTTCAGCACTTAGTGTGAGGAAAAAGCTGCAAAGTGTCAGAAAAGCTGGTGAACAAAGTTGAGCTTTTAGCTGCTAAAGAGGCAGATATGAGGTTTGATAAGAAGTTCATGATCAAAGGCAGAAGAAGATGAGAAATTCAGCTCTTGAATGTTTATGCAGAAAGTTTAAAGTAAAAACCTTTTTTCATATTTCTATTTGATGTAACTGAAAAGTTAAAGTCAGCAGAGTTTGAGAGAACAGACACCACTGACCTTTGTGCATTTTTGAATTCGACCTCCTTCCTCTTCATCGTGATGGATGAAGGAGTTTCCTCTTCGGCTGAAGCCTCATGAACCTCATGGAGACGGAGGACGGCTGCTCGAAGGCCTGAAGAGGGAGGTTTCCTCACCTCCTCCTTCTTCAGGTTATGAAGTTTTCATGAGACTCTGTGGAGGATTCTTCAATCTGCAGATATTAAAGGTGACTCTTATTTTCAGGTGATTAAACGTCAATAAAAACACACTTATGAAAGTTAGACATAATATAAATGTACAGTCTGCCAACATAGATTCCTCTTTATCCTCTTTATCAGTAGGAAGCTAATTTGTAAAAATGACCTCCGACTTCACTTTTCTTCCTTGAAGGAACGTATTGTTTTTCATTCTTATACCAACCAGCTGTGATCTAAAGGAACCGAACTCCAGCGGTTATGTTGTACACGGCCCCTGGGAAATAAACCAAACTAATCTTTAGCCTCAGATTGTTTTTAAATAAAAAACTACATGGACAATAATTTTTGGTTTTTTAATTCTTTGAAAAATTACTCAAACATGTCACTACATTTCAAACTGCTGCTCCGTTCAGTGCAATATTTTTCTGTGTATTTATCAATTTATTTTTATATTCAAAACCACCACTGAAAGTGCAACTATTCTACTCGCTGCTACTCTACTCTGTGCAACTTTCCATGCACACATTTTGTCGTTTTGCCCTCATATTTATTTATCTATATTGCGCTCATATTGATATATTTGTTTATGTATGTATGTATATATATTTATATAACCACATACAGTTACTATATTTTCCTCACTCCCAAACACAAATACAACTCTGGAAGCCAATGCAATGAAATGTCGTTCCCCAAATGCACTGCTGTGTAATCTGAGAAATGACAATAAGGAAAATCTAAGTCTGATCCAGCTCATCTTCCTTTGTCAGAAAAAATCCTCTAACAGCTACGAAATTCGCAGAATTCACATGAAGGCAAAACTTCCAGCAGAACAAAAACTCTTTAAAACTCGTTTGTTTTATTTGTAGGTTCTTTCTTCCCCCCAGCAGAGATGTTTACATATCAAGAGGAGGAAAAGTTTTTGTCTTCACCTCCCCAGAAATATTTGAATTCCCTACTCGACCTTCCGGTCTGACGGGCCAATCGCAGCCCTCCTGCTCAGGTGATACAGTAAAAACCCTTAAAGAGTTTGTTTTTCGGGGGAAACAGGTTTTTGATCCCTTGTGGCCCCTCCCCCCTGACAGATGCTTTCTCTAGCCAATCGGGATGCGAGCTGAGAGACGCTCAGGAATCCTGCTCACCTGGACCAATGAGGGTCTCCACTGACACAACGTTACCTTTTATGGACAACACCATCGGTCCCGCGAGCGCTGATAAAACCGGTGTGTTGTGGCTCGTGATGCTGCATTCACAGAACACAGCTGGGGCCGAGACTCACCTGCAAGACTTCACCCACAGACACACCCAAGACTCACCTGCACAGGTAAGAGCTGGCTTTAAGTCCAGCAGTTTCTCCGGTGTTTACCTGAAAATCTCACAGAAGTGAGGAGCGACACGCGCGTTCAGTCAGAGAACAGATTTATTGATCAGACTCATTAAATACCGACTGACTTCAGGTGTGACGGACAGGTGAGGGCAGGATGTCCGAGCGTTAGAAAACTGATTGCTGCAGAAAATCGTTTCATCAGTTCAATTCTGATCCTGTAAAACATTTAAACAGCCGAATAATTTTCAGATCTACATTAAGAATTTGATGCACAGAAAATGTTTAATATTCTGTAAAGTTCTGAAAATATTCAGGAAGTTTTTTTTTAGAGTCATTAAGAATTTATTCTTAAATAGACTTCATAAGTCATCAACTCAAACCGGAATCTGAAACGAGCCTTGCACGTAAGAGGATTTAACTTAACCCGTTTCCCTTCAACTAAAACCTGCAGTTCGAGATAAAAACAAATTCTAATAACATAAACGTACACGAGGAGTCAGAACCTGGAGAAATTTGAATTTAAAATAACTCAGTGAAGTTTGAAAAAAAAGGCAGCAAAGACGAAAAAACTGAAATGAGGGGAAAAAAACACTAAATGCAAAAGGAAAAGATCTCATGAAAATAAGATTTTTGGTCACGGATTGAACATTTGTAAGTTATAATACAGATATGTGTCAGAGTATTTCTAATGCTTTTTCAGTTTGTGTATCCTGAGGGGACGGCCGCTCCCTTCCACATGAAACACTTCCTGTTTCAGACACAATAACTTCTGATTAAACTTTATTAGTCCGTCGCTTGTTGACTCCTCAGTAAAGATGTTAATGTTGCAACAGAAAAGACAGCAAAGAGCCTGAAGGCGAGTTCATGATCTGCCTGAACTCGTTTGAAACCTCTGAAGGTCTTAAAATGATCTGAGTTTATCAGGTTGGACGACTTTAAACTGACATGTCTGACTCCGAGCTGTCAGTGAGCTGCTGAAGGAAACAAGGAAGAAAAAAAGGCAGCAACTAATTTCAGTTTTGTCTCAGAGGGAAATTAACATTCAGAGAAGCTGCAGAGTTAATTTGCTTTAAATTGTAAGACGTTTGTGAAGCCTGAGGAGATGTTGCATCACTGAGCTTTCTGTAGTGATGAAATCCAGAAGTTTCCCACTGGGACATTAAAAAAAGTCAGAGATCTGGAAATGTTAGACACCCTCATCTTTAACTTAAAACGCTTTTTCCACAAAATTAAAACTCGGGTTTTTATGAAGCAAAACTCTTTTTTTCAGTTTGCTGTTTACGAACAAACACTGTCATTTCTGTTTTCTTTGGTGTTTTTTTTTTTTTTATCATATTGGCACTAGATTCAAGCTTGATTGGGGCATTAATTTAGAGTTTTAATGTTAACTGAAACCGATTAGAAACAAACACCGAACGGGACATCATGCACCGACAGTAACGATAACTACATAAACAAACAGACCGGATGGAGGTTTGAACTGGTTTGTTTTGAGGAAAAATAAGCTACATGATTCTCATTAATCTGACTGTTTCTTTCAGAGATGGATGATGATGTTGCTGCCCTCGTTGTTGACAACGGCTCCGGCATGTGCAAGGCCGGTTTCGCCGGTGACGACGCCCCCCGCGCGGTCTTCCCGTCCATCGTGGGTCGCCCCAGACACCAGGTACCGAGACCGGCACGAACAGTGACTGTTTCCGACTACTGATATTATTACAAACAAAGATATTTAGATTAAGGTGTTTCCATGAGTTACT
This sequence comes from Acanthurus lineatus, assembly GCA_029814665.1. Lineage (NCBI taxonomy): Eukaryota > Metazoa > Chordata > Actinopteri > Acanthuriformes > Acanthuridae > Acanthurus > Acanthurus lineatus. The sequence continues at coordinate 25,168,997 of JAPZDV010000022.1, forward strand.
TGTAGATTATTTCGTTCATATTCCCGTTTACATGTTACAGATCATAAGATTAATGACTCAGAAGAAGCACATCCAACTCACGTCATACGTCCGATAATCTCGCGGGATTTGACCTGACAACAACATAACAGTCAAATATGTTGTTAGCGCTTCAACCTTTTGAGTTTTTATTTTCTAATTTTCCAATAAGCCGTAAATCTGCCACAGGAAGTCCGAGTTTGTGTCGTTAAGCAGTTTGACTGCTGTAAACTGTGTCACTGTCGCAAAACTCCGATGGAACGGCAGATTGCGATTAAGTGTTCACGTGTACAAAAATGCGACTGAAACTGGAATACAGCAAGTCTTTATTTGATTATCACTTAATCCAAATTTGATCTTTTCTGGAATGAGATAATCAGAAAATGTTGTTAACATGGCAGTATTGTCTTAATCCGTTTAATGTCGGAGTATAAGTTTCCATGTAAACACACTCCATGCCCGTATCCAATAAACATAAAGTCAACACACACAGATGACAGCAGTGTGATGTGTGTTTGTGTGCAGGGTGTGATGGTGGGGATGGGACAGAAGGACAGCTACGTGGGAGACGAGGCCCAGAGCAAGAGAGGCATCCTGACCCTGAAGTACCCCATCGAGCATGGCATCGTCACCAACTGGGACGACATGGAGAAGGTGAACACATTTACATCACGTTTACACACCTGAAACATCTGGTTGAGACAGAAAGCAGCCTGACAGCTGTGACTCAGGTAAATGAGTCTGCAATGTCTCAGAGGCTCAGACTGTCTTATGGCTGCTTTTTGAAACCAGAAACAGAGAAAAAAAAATCAGCTGCAAATGACTTCATATCGATTCTTTTCATTACTCACAAATGCAATGTGACTGTAAAACATCTGAATCTCATCGAGAAGAAAGTTGAACATTTTCAGTGTGGAAGAGAAGCTGCATCAGAACTGAGACACAACTTTTTGTCATTGAAATGATTCAATGTAAAACAGAAACATACTCATCAGAAATACTTAAGTTAATGTAAATATTTGTCCACCACTAAAAATGTCCAGATGTTCAGCTGAAAGCGAACACAAGAAGCTGGTTAAACAACGACACTAAAATGAACCTGATTTCATGTTTTTACCTCCACATCTGAGGTCATGGTGCTACCACAGCGTCATGATCAGCAGTAAGACTGAGTGACTGACTGCCTGTCTGTCCTGCAGATCTGGCATCACACCTTCTACAATGAACTGCGTGTGGCACCTGAGGAGCATCCAGTCCTGCTGACTGAGGCTCCACTCAACCCAAAGGCCAACAGGGAGAAGATGACGCAGGTGTGTGCTGGAAACTAATGTTAAGGTTAAAGCTCAGAAGTCTAACTTTGTCAGGGCTTCCACAGTAACACCTGTCCTCTTTCTGTTCGGTCCAGATCATGTTCGAGACCTTCAACAGTTCCGCCATGTACGTGGCCATCCAGGCCGTGCTGTCACTGTACGCCTCCGGTCGTACCACAGGCCAGAAATCGAACACAGTTACTTCCTGCTTCACATAACTGGACCTTATCTTCATTCAACAATCGGTTGTTGTGGTGCAGCATCTAGTGGCCATCAAAGGAACTGCAGCTAAATGCATTATGACATAATCATAAATAAAACCCTTAATATGGAAGCATTGGTCTGATGTGAGACTTTGATTTTTGCATTGCAGGTATCGTGATGGACTCCGGTGACGGTGTCAGCCACACTGTGCCCATCTACGAGGGCTACGCTCTACCTCACGCCATTCTCCGTCTGGACCTGGCTGGCAGAGATCTGACCGACTACCTGATGAAGATCCTCACAGAGAGAGGCTACAGCTTCACCACCACTGGTACAGGACACACTAAGTTTTACCCCCTAGAATCTACATTAAAGGCTCAACGTGCCACGTATTTATCTTGTTTCTGGGTCATTTTGTAACTCAAATATTTCAAATCTTTCTCTCCAGCCGAACGTGAAATTGTGCGTGACATCAAGGAGAAGCTCTGTTATGTGGCCCTGGACTTTGAGCAAGAGATGCAGACAGCAGCTTCCTCTTCCTCCCTGGAGAAGAGCTACGAGCTTCCTGACGGACAGGTCATCACCATTGGAAATGAGAGGTTCCGCTGCCCCGAGGCGCTCTTCCAGCCTTCATTCCTTGGTGGGTAGTGAGCGCTAACACAAGTGGTATCATAAAGAAAAAACTATCAAGCACAACATCTCGATTGGTCTTTGACCGCAATTTAACAGCCTATAGATGATAATGTTTATTTGATTGTTCAGTCAGTGCTCCCCGGTGCCATCAGGTGATTCTGGTTATGACAAAAGTTGAAAAACTGAGCACTAAGTGAACTCTGGTTACGTTTGTGTTTTTAGGAATGGAGTCTGCCGGCGTCCACGAGACGACCTACAACAGCATCATGAAGTGTGACGTGGACATCCGTAAGGACCTGTATGCCAACACCGTGCTGTCTGGTGGCACCACCATGTACCCCGGCATCGCTGACCGCATGCAGAAGGAGATCACCGCTCTGGCCCCGCCCACCATGAAAATCAAGGTGTTTTTTTTTTTCTTTTATTGCACTTATCATTGACAGACAACTTGCAACACACTTTTTTTAAGAATTTAAGGGGTTCAAAGCAGAATCTTAAGCTTTGTCTGCCCGTAGGTCTAAATGAGGTTATTTGTCCCTTGACTTGGTCCGATAGATGTTATTTTTTTAGGAAAACTGGTCATTAAACCTTCAGAGAAATGTCCTAAAGTCTCTCCTATTTGGAGCAAAAACTCTTGGGACATCAAAGCTTTGTCTCACTTGTTTTCTCTCCTCATTTCCAGATCATTGCTCCCCCAGAGAGGAAGTACTCCGTCTGGATCGGCGGCTCCATCCTGGCCTCCCTGTCCACCTTCCAGCAGATGTGGATCAGCAAGCAGGAGTATGATGAGTCTGGTCCCAGCATCGTCCACCGCAAGTGCTTCTAGAAAGCTCCACCTCTTCCTCCTCTGCAGGGGAGATGGATGTGCTTTCCAACGTTTCAATCCAACAAGACATGTCTTCAGTTTATCTTGTGAACAGACTAAATGATGAGAAGCCACATACAAGATGAGTCAAGCGACTGTTTACATTTTAACGACAGGGTTCTGCAGGTCCTCAGCAGCTTCCTGTACGAACGTCAGAAATTTCTGAACAGGTTCCTCTCACTCTGCTCGCTGCTTTCTCTCCTTCTGGTGATAAACACAAGTCAGACAAACAAACAGTATTATCACTGAACCGCTGTTTTACCCGCGTCTTCCTACCTCTCAACAATCCAACCGTCATGCTTTTGTCGTCCATTCTCTGGATCCACTGAGGCCAGTTGTATCAATACTGAGTGTATTATCAATAAAATGCCAATATTTGATACCAGCTTCTGTCATCATTTGCTGCCTTAGTGGGATAAAAAAAATTAAATGCTTTTTGTGGTGTTTCTATGTGGAGCTCTAGTTTGGGAAATGAACACTGCTGATGCAAATTAATCAACAAAATGCTTCAAGGCTTTCGTATGAGACTTCTTCTTTGTCAGTCATTTTGTCACTCTTTCTTAATGTCCAGCTTCCTTTTTATCAGGTCACCATGTTTATCTTTTAGTTATTTGTGTCAAAGCTTAATGAGCAGTGAGAAGTTCAAGGACTTCAGTTCCATTGTTTCTCATCTCTTAGGCCACAAACAGGTAACGGTGCTGCCCTCTGGTGGAGATTTGTAGCTGCAACTGAAGAGGAACAGCAAACAAGATAAAGGGAAAGAAAAAAAATACTTGAAAACTCAGTTATGTTTATGTCAAGAAAATTCAAGATATGGCAGTAAAACACCAGACTTTATGAACAAAATGTACAAAACTATTGATCTTACAGAGATTTCCACCAAAACTTACATTTTTTATACTTAGACTAACTTAACTAACTTTTTTTTGACCCAAATTCTTTTTGACGTGAAAAACATGAAACCAAGCCTTTAATAATACAAAATTAAATCTAATATGAACATTTGAAAATCACTGAAAGTGGAAAAAGTGAAGTGTTGGAGGAAGTAGCTTTTTTTTGCACCACCAAGTGGACATTCCTGAATTACATTTTCAGTCTTAAGCCCTAAACCAGTGAAAAAGCATTTTTATATTTTCCCTCTAAATACAGTATTTATTAATATAGGCCACACCCCTTTCCACCTGCACATACACTTTCTGATTTATTTTTACTTTTTGCCATTCTGGGGTTTTCTCAGATGTGAAACATCTCGGACTGATGCTGAAGAGGTTGTTGTATTCTTTGATTCTTTAAGATTTGCATTTTGAAGAGGACAGATGAAGCATGAAATGAAGCATGAAACTGTACTTTCAGGAAATTCAACCTATTTGTCCACAATCAATATATAAGACAAGAACATAAATGCCTTTCCCCTCTCTTTGCATTTAGTAGGAAGCTAGATGGCTGTCCTGCACTAGCAGTTTTGCACATTCAGTGGAAGTAGTAGGGAGACAGCTTAACATAATGTAAAGGTGCAGTTGATGAAGAATAGCTGTCAGGTGTGATGTTAACACCGTCCAGTGTGGGGCGCTACAGCAGAAATGCAAACATGGCTGTGTGTCCCAAACCTCAACTACAACCAACGGAGTGGAAATACTTTACACAGATTTACACAGATTTGTTTGAATGATCTTTTCTGCGTCATGTTGTTGTGAATAAACAGTTTAAAGTTTTAAAAGAGAAAAGACTTCTGCTCAGAAAACAGTCAAATTGTTTCTGCAGTCAAAAAATGTCTGCAGCTTAGACAAGTTCGCTGGGAATTTCCTCCAATCAGGACAAAACATACTGTAAAAAGCCGTTCAGAACCAACTTCATCGAACTCCATTAACCCTTTACTGGTTGTTTCTGAGAACTTTTGATGAGAATTGATCATCGTTATTGGGTATGGGTCGATGGAACCACTTCCAGCTATAGTCAGGGGGGACCCACTCTCCACATTTAAGAGTAGACTTTCTTTTTTGGCAAATTATTGCCATATTAGTTTAGATTGCTGGAGGGCTTCTACAACATACTGAGCTCCTCTCTCATCCTCTCCCTTTCCATCTGCTTTGCATCTTCATCCCACTAACCCTCACTATCAACTTGCCACCTTTACTGGAGTCTTTTCTGCTTTCTCGCCTCGCAGATTATCATGGATTATAGTTGTGCATGGGCAGTTGATCTTGGCTGCACCTCCTACTGTGATGCTCAAGCTGATATCATGGTAATTATTATTATTATTATTATTGTTGTTGTTGTTGTTGTTGTTGTTATTATACTAGTTACATTTCTACCATCATAGTTTTCATGGTTTCGATGTGCACCCCTTTGCTCTCTGTCTTTCTCTCTCTCTTAACCTAACGGGTTCCAATCCAACTGTCAGATCTCCGCCCAGTCTGGATCTGTTCCAAGGTTTCCTGTTAAAAGGAAGTTTTTTCTCACCACTGTCACCAAGTTCTGTCTCAGGCCATTGATGACCTATGTCAGCTAGTGGTTGAAGACTTTTAAAATAGAGCAGTGATGAATGCTCTGAGATACACAAACTTGTCCTGTTGCTTTGGTGTGAACTGGCAGGCTTTTACAAAACATGCAAGTTGCAGCTTGTCTCTGGATTGTCTGCATTGATCTCTGGTCTGAATTTGATTCAACAAAGATACTACAAAGATACTGAATAAATGCTGTTGAAATTCAAAGTGTAAGACTTTTTTTATTTGTGTGTTTTTGGTGATCAGTTAAAATCATGCAAACAGATATCAAAGATACGTTGGTCACACTGCTTTACGAGGTCTCCGTCAGTTTTCTTTATATTGTCTGTGCTAATTAAGAAACACATGACCTGCAAACACCTTTCAAAGAAAATATGTAACCGTTTAAGAACTGGCTAACATTAAAATTTAATGATCTCATTGATTACAGTTTTTCACAAATATTGCATGAAGCACATTAATATTTACTGCAGATTGTACACTCTCAGCCGAGTTGTGTATTTTTCATGATGCTGAAAACGTAAGATAATTTTAGAACAATTAATTATGATAACTCTGATCTCCTCCCTGGTGTACAGAAGCTCATTTTAAAATACTGGGGAAAAAAGAAATCCTTTCTTTACTCATTTGGACAGAGCTGATGAGACATTATTTGACAATAGAAAAGACCGTCCGAAGACAGTAATGAAATGAAGCAACTAAGCAGATCCAAAAGTACATATATGAAGCTCAATGGGATTAAAGGAATTTATGGTATGGTGGGGGGGTTTGAGTGGAGAACACAGGATGCGACATAACTTTGTGTTGGTAATAGATTGCAGGGTTCGGTGGCGGAAAGCATGAAACTTAATAAAGGTATTTATTAATTTATTAAATAAGACAAATAAGAAGAGAAAGAAGAATTAGGGAGTCGAGCCAACCTGAAGAATCTCTGTTGGTCCTATCACAACATTTTTTAAAGCCTCTTTCAGAACCATAAAATTTATAAAATATCATATTGTCAACATAAAAGAAAATGGAGGGACTGATTCAAGCTCATATAAACTATGCAGACTTGTTATTGGCTGACAGTCATATGCTCATGACTAAATGTTTAACCTTCATCCCATGCCACGGTTCCCCTTTCTCTGCTAGTTGAAGTGACTCTTAAAAACAACATTAATTTAAACTGTGCTGTGTTGCATTCACTCTGAAGCGGGTTGTGACTTCATCTTACACACCATCCTCTCCTTCATCCTCACAAAGCTTTCAGTCTGTGGTGAGTTTGGAGAATCTGGCTTCCTTCAAATACAACATTTACCTCAATATTCTTCCTCTGCTCTTCCTCTTCATGCTTTGGAGCATCGAACTGGTATTTTTTGGTGCATTTTAGCAACAGACAGAATACAGCAGCTGGCTTAAACACTTAAGAAGTGAAAAAGACATCTTACACACAGAGAAAATAAATATTTGTGAAGTGGCATTCTTTCTAGATGTCAAAAACCATAAACGAAGTGGTAAATGCAGTCTGGTATGAATGACAGGAGATGTAATCCAGTTTTTAAAGCCTTTACAGTAGAAAAATTCAAAATTACATTGCATCACACCTTAGAAAAACTTTGGACTCCCGTGTTTCGAGGTTCTCTGTTCGGCTGCACTCTGCTGCCCTGCATGTCACTGGTCAAAATAAAGACAATATATGCAATTTTTATCCGATACACATGCATATGCTTTATAACATCTTACACATTACCTATACCTTCTATGATGATTAGGAAAGAAGAAGAACTGTGTACTTTGCATTATTTAAAGTTACCTTTAACTTGGATTCTCACACTGTGGTACTTACAATCCGAGAACTTTTTTCTTTAAAACATAAACAACATTTATCCAGGGTTTATCCGTCTGTGTGGGAGAAATGTCAGTGTGAAACATCAGCAGCTGAATGCCGACGGCTGTCACAGAACAACAGAAACAAACTGTTCATGAAATGTCTCTGAGTGATGATTACACCTGAAAAATTTTGTTTTCTTGGAAACAAGAGAACTTAAATATTCAATCAAAACAGGTTTTTATTCTTTGTGGGCCCCTTCCCTCTGACAGATGCTTTCTCTAGCCAATCAGGATGCAAGCTGAGACAGGTTCAGGGATCATCTGGACCAATGAGAGTCTCCACTGACAGATTGTACCTTTTATGGACAACACTAGCAGTCTTTCAAGAGCGCTGATAAAACCGGTGTGTTGTAGCTCGTGATGCTGCATTCACAGAACACAGCTGGGGCCAAGAAACACCCGCAAGACTTCACCCACAGACACACCTGAGACTCACCTGCACAGGTAAGAGCTGGCTCTAAGTCCAGCAGTCTCTGGTGTTTATCCTGAAAATCTCACAGAAATGAGAAGTGACACGTGTGTTCAGTCAGAGAACAGATTTATTGATCAGACTCATCAATACCGACTGACTTCAGGTGTGTGACGGACAGGTGATGGCAGGATGTCTAAGTGCTAAAAAGCTTTGTTTGCTTCAGAGATGCTTTAATCAGGTTAACTCTGATCCTGGAACACATTTAAACAAAAAAGACAAAAAGACAAACATGAATAATTTAATTATTGAAAATCCATTTTAAGTTTTGTGTGTTTTGTTCTGGGTGGATGGCTGCTCCTTTCTACATCAAACGCTTCCTGTTCCAGACCTTACCATAACAAAACCCCTAACATTTCATAAAACTTAGTCATTAGTTTCTTGCTTGTTGACAGTCCAGACGCTGCATTGTGCTGACTTCTCACTAAAGATGTTAATGTTGCAGCAGAAGAGAGTTGATAAAGAGAATTCAGAGAGTTCCTGCATGAACTTGTCTGAAATGTCCTGAAGCGATGAGACATAAAAATGGTCCTGAGTTGAGTTCAGCAGGTTGGAGCAACTTAGACTGACATGCCCGATTCTGGGCTGTCATTCCTGCGAGGGCAAATGAAGTAAAAAAGGGCAGCAACTAGTTTCATTTTCGTCCAAGAGGGAAATTAACATCCAGAGAAACTGCAGAGTTAATTTGCTCTGAAAGTTCAGAGCTGAGATGTTTGTGCAGCCTGAAGGGATGCTGCATCACTGTGACGGTAAACTAAAAACTTTCTGAAGTGATGAAATCCAAAAATTTCACAATAAAAGCATTTTAAAGGTGTCAGTGATGAGCTGGAAAGATTGCACACGTTATCATCTACTTTCTGACACATTTTTCTTATCAAAAGACTTTAGTTTCAAAAATTCAAACTATGCTTAAAATTACACTTAAAACTTCAGTTTTCTGCTTTAATACACATTGAATACTGACATCTTGCTTTTCTTTGATGTTTTTATCTCTACCAACACTAAGCTGTCCTACTGGCACTAAATTTTAACTTTTGCATGATTTTAGAAATTAAAGGTTAACATGGTGCAGTTTAGAGACCAGACGTGAACACAAACACTAAATATGACTGTGGAGAAACTGACTGTAACAACAATGACAAGCAATAACTACATAAACAAAATGGAGACTGCAGGGCAGACGGGGGGTTGAAACCGTTGATGGTTTGTTGTCTGAGGAAAAATACACCACATGATGCTCATTAATCTGAATGTTTCTTTCAGAGATGGATGATGATGTTGCTGCCCTCGTTGTTGACAACGGCTCCGGCATGTGCAAGGCCGTTTTCGCCGGTGACGACGCCCCCCGTGCTGTCTTCCCGTCCATCGTGGGTCGCCCCAGACACCAGGTACTGAGACTGGCGTGAACAACACCAGAGTCCAATAAACATAAAGTCAACACACACAAATGACAGCAGTGTGATGTGTGTTTGTGTGCAGGGTGTGATGGTGGGGATGGGACAGAAGGACAGCTACGTGGGAGACGAGGCCCAGAGCAAGAGAGGCATCCTGACCCTGAAGTACCCCATCGAGCATGGCATCGTCACCAACTGGGACGACATGGAGAAGGTGAACACATTTACATCACGTTTACACACCTGAAACATCTGGTTGAGACAGAAAGCAGCCTGACAGCTGTGACTCAGGTAAATGAGTCTGCAATGTCTCAGAGGCTCAGACTGTCTTATGGCTGCTTTTTGAAACCAGAAACAGAGAAAAAAAAATCAGCTGCAAATGACTTCATATCGATTCTTTTCATTACTCACAAATGCAATGTGACTGTAAAACATCTGAATCTCATCGAGAAGAAAGTTGAACATTTTCAGTGTGGAAGAGAAGCTGCATCAGAACTGAGACACAACTTTTTGTCATTGAAATGATTCAATGTAAAACAGAAACATACTCATCAGAAATACTTAAGTTAATGTAAATATTTGTCCACCACTAAAAATGTCCAGATGTTCAGCTGAAAGCGAACACAAGAAGCTGGTTAAACAACGACACTAAAATGAACCTGATTTCATGTTTTTACCTCCACATCTGAGGTCATGGTGCTACCACAGCGTCATGATCAGCAGTAAGACTGAGTGACTGACTGCCTGTCTGTCCTGCAGATCTGGCATCACACCTTCTACAATGAACTGCGTGTGGCACCTGAGGAGCATCCAGTCCTGCTGACTGAGGCTCCACTCAACCCAAAGGCCAACAGGGAGAAGATGACGCAGGTGTGTGCTGGAAACTAATGTTAAGGTTAAAGCTCAGAAGTCTAACTTTGTCAGGGCTTCCACAGTAACACCTGTCCTCTTTCTGTTCGGTCCAGATCATGTTCGAGACCTTCAACAGTTCCGCCATGTACGTGGCCATCCAGGCCGTGCTGTCACTGTACGCCTCCGGTCGTACCACAGGCCAGAAATCGAACACAGTTACTTCCTGCTTCACATAACTGGACCTTATCTTCATTCAACAATCGGTTGTTGTGGTGCAGCATCTAGTGGCCATCAAAGGAACTGCAGCTAAATGCATTATGACATAATCATAAATAAAACCCTTAATATGGAAGCATTGGTCTGATGTGAGACTTTGATTTTTGCATTGCAGGTATCGTGATGGACTCCGGTGACGGTGTCAGCCACACTGTGCCCATCTACGAGGGCTACGCTCTACCTCACGCCATTCTCCGTCTGGACCTGGCTGGCAGAGATCTGACCGACTACCTGATGAAGATCCTCACAGAGAGAGGCTACAGCTTCACCACCACTGGTACAGGACACACTAAGTTTTACCCCCTAGAATCTACATTAAAGGCTCAACGTGCCACGTATTTATCTTGTTTCTGGGTCATTTTGTAACTCAAATATTTCAAATCTTTCTCTCCAGCCGAACGTGAAATTGTGCGTGACATCAAGGAGAAGCTCTGTTATGTGGCCCTGGACTTTGAGCAAGAGATGCAGACAGCAGCTTCCTCTTCCTCCCTGGAGAAGAGCTACGAGCTTCCTGACGGACAGGTCATCACCATTGGAAATGAGAGGTTCCGCTGCCCCGAGGCGCTCTTCCAGCCTTCATTCCTTGGTGGGTAGTGAGCGCTAACACAAGTGGTATCATAAAGAAAAAACTATCAAGCACAACATCTCGATTGGTCTTTGACCGCAATTTAACAGCCTATAGATGATAATGTTTATTTGATTGTTCAGTCAGTGCTCCCCGGTGCCATCAGGTGATTCTGGTTATGACAAAAGTTGAAAAACTGAGCACTAAGTGAACTCTGGTTACGTTTGTGTTTTTAGGAATGGAGTCTGCCGGCGTCCACGAGACGACCTACAACAGCATCATGAAGTGTGACGTGGACATCCGTAAGGACCTGTATGCCAACACCGTGCTGTCTGGTGGCACCACCATGTACCCCGGCATCGCTGACCGCATGCAGAAGGAGATCACCGCTCTGGCCCCGCCCACCATGAAAATCAAGGTGTTTTTTTTTTTCTTTTATTGCACTTATCATTGACAGACAACTTGCAACACACTTTTTTTAAGAATTTAAGGGGTTCAAAGCAGAATCTTAAGCTTTGTCTGCCCGTAGGTCTAAATGAGGTTATTTGTCCCTTGACTTGGTCCGATAGATGTTATTTTTTTAGGAAAACTGGTCATTAAACCTTCAGAGAAATGTCCTAAAGTCTCTCCTATTTGGAGCAAAAACTCTTGGGACATCAAAGCTTTGTCTCACTTGTTTTCTCTCCTCATTTCCAGATCATTGCTCCCCCAGAGAGGAAGTACTCCGTCTGGATCGGCGGCTCCATCCTGGCCTCCCTGTCCACCTTCCAGCAGATGTGGATCAGCAAGCAGGAGTATGACGAGTCTGGTCCCAGCATCGTACACCGCAAGTGCTTCTAGAAAGCTCCACCTCTTCCTTCTCTGCAGGGAAGGTTGATGTGCTTTCAAAAATGTCAAACCAACAAGAAATGTCAAGAAATGTTCATAGTTTATCTGATGAACCAACCAAAAGATGAGACACCACATACAGGATCGATGGAGCAACTGTCTACATCTTCACACCTGAGTTCTGCTGGACCTCAAACATTTCCGAACAGATTCCTTTTAATCTGTGTGCAGCTTTTACTCCTTCTGATGATAAACTATTACCTCTGAATCATTTTTCTACCTGTGTCTTCCCTCCTCTTAACCATCATGCTTTTGTTGTCCATTCTCTCATTTTACTGAGTCCAGCTGTATTAATACTTTGAGTGTACTTATCAATAAACGCCAATATTTGATTGACAGCTTGTTTCATTATTAATGTTTTCCGTTTGACAAATTTAAAATGCCTTTGTGGTGTTTCTGTGTGGAGATTCAGGTTATTTTTCCAAATACTGTAGATGCAAATAAGTTTACAAAATGCTTCACAAACACATAACCAAGGCTTTTGCATGAGACTTCTTTCTTACTTTCAATCATCTTCTCTTTGTTTTTCTTAATGCCCACTTATCAGAGGAACTGATAATTGTGATGCTCATCTTTCAGTCATATGTGCGTAAGCCCAAAGACTTGGACACACCAAACTGACGGTTGGCTGTCCCACCTCGGTGGGCCGTCCCTGAGCCTCTGTGACCCAAGTCTGCTGGTGTGTCCTGCACTGTCAGCGCTAAGTGGAGCAGGTTTTCATACAATTCAACATGTTCAATTGACATCAGTCGTCAGGGGCAAATTATAAATCTGATTGGTGGTTTGGCTTGCAAATCAGTGCACAAGAAGAGAAACAGAAGTGAGGAAGGCCCCTTGAGCCTGTGTTTGTGGGATCCATGGCTTCACCCACTTAGTGTGGTTTCCTCTCCTCCAACTTATCCTTTCCTCTTCCACAAAAAAAGTACCATTTGCCTGCTGAGATCAAGGTGTATAAAAGGCCAATATATTGATTAATGCTTGTTACAGAAATACACGTGTTGGGAAATGACATGTTCAACTTGCTAACGTGTTCTCGAGTGTCTGGAAAGAGAGTGGGAGTACTCTTCTGTTAATTAGGTATGATGTAAGTTTGATCATGTTTGTAAACATGCCCGGTGTTCGCTAATCCCGATAAAGTCATGGTACTAATACTGCTGTTTTTCAAAGAAGTTTAAGCTACCCATTATGCTAATAGCTATCCTTTATATGTTCCAGTTAAATTGTCCTCTTCACACTGTTTGATATGAAGAGCTGAGAGCAATGGTGCTTTGTGAGGGTGGAGATGTCAGTAGCATATGGACGCCATTGTGAAGTTACTTAATTCAACCAAGAGGTTGTGCCATCGTTCTTTGAATAGCTTGATTAAACAGTCAAGTACCTTTGTTATGTATGAATGCTTTTAATTTCTCTGGTTGTAAATTAGACTCATGTTTCTGTTAAACTAATTATTGTACGTATTTTGGTTTGAATGCATTTGGCAGTTTCCTTTACATCTTGATGTATATTAGGCATTATTATTTGTGTTAATAACAGTATAATTATATTCCGTAAATGTCTAAGTTAGATTTCAGTGTCTAATGAAAAGGATCTGTGAATATAGAACTGCTGAAAGATCACACCTCAGGTCAAAGAAAAATTACGTCTCCTCATATTTACACCATCCTGTTTACTGTCAACCCTAGCTAGCCCTCCCCTTACCTGGCATACACAAGGTACTTGTAGCAGTCCTCAAAATCTGCTATATTGCTTTCTGGTAGCACAATCCCCTCAGTTTTGACTACCTGTCCTCTCCTTGTGACCATCCAACCACTTATCCAGACCGAATGACTTGCTGGTGACACTTAAGTCAATTTAAACAATCAGCCTATCACCAAGCTCACCAAGCTGTCAGATGATCCAAATGATCTTGAGCCACTTACTTCCAACAATATCTGGGTTATGAAAGGAAAAGCATCATCGCTACCTGGAATGTTTGAATCGTTAGACCTGTATGTAAAGCGAAGGTGGAAAAAAGTTCAGTACATCGCTGATCTCCTCTGGATACAATGGTTACAAGAACACCCACCTTTGCAGCAGGAAAGACAAAGATGGAACCAAAAAGGAGAAAATCCGTACCTTGGAGATGCTTTTGTTATAAGGGATCCATCTGCCCCACGGGGCTTCTGGCTGCTTAGAAGAATCTTGGAGGCTTTCCATGATGAAAAATGGACATGTGCCCTTGATGTGTCCGCAGACAAAGTCTAGTGTCTTCGAAGCCTCCTTAAAATATTGGAATTGTGATGATCATAAGTCATTACAAATGGGGGCCAGTGTGCAAGAGCCATGTCAAGACTATTGTGCAGTACCAATTTGTCCACTAGGTGTCACTATTGTGATTTGGGTCACATGCCTATTTGGGTTTGAACCTTTAGTTAGGGAACAGGGGCATGTTCAGTCTGAAAACTTTGCGCACCATTTTGCTACAGTTTCCGAATTGAACATTTTTTCTCTAAACAGTGTTCAACGGTGTGCAACGGACTTTTTAGTTTTGTAAAAAAGTTTTTTAGTTTTTCTTTTTCCATTTTCTCCCGTTTGGAGGGCATGCCACATATGTTATCCGATCAGCGAACCCGTGTGTAAACCACACTGTGTTAAAAATGCAGTGCGCACAACAAATCTTGGATAGGTGCTTTACATACGAGGCTGCTGTGGCTTGTTGTCTTTTACACTTGAAGAAATTAAAAGGCATGTTTGCTCTAAGTATTTTATTGTAATATGTTTTAACAAAACAAGCAAAGTACTATTACATTCTAACTCATTTTGAGTAATTGTTAAATAAAGACATGCTTGTATTTCATAGTTAAATGTTTTAACAGAATAAGCAAATTAGTATGTAATTTTTTTTCATAAGGTACAGTTTGCATAGATTTTACAAGTGACTTGAGTGATTTAGGAATGACACTGCAATAAACTTTTCTACTCCACTCTGCTGCAATAAAAATATAATGCTTAATATTAAACTATATGACAACAATGGTAATCTGCAATAATGACAGCCACCCTCACGCTCAAATAAGTGAAAAAAATAAAATAAATGCATTTTCTCATACAACACAGCCTTGAAGGAAAGGACTGATTCCTCTTTTACCTGAACTGTTTGCCTCGTCATCCTGAGATGCGTGACAAATGCTGTATCCCTATAAGTGGGAAGCACAGTTTCCACAAAGCTTCTGACTCTAATAGGTTGTCCTCTGCTGTTCTAGACAATAAGTGAAGTGACTGTTACATCAGGTGCATTTTGAAGCGGTAAGAAAGTTTTTAATCCAACGTCATTAGGTTTTAAATGTCCTTAACAGGGACACAAAGATTGTTCTTCTCAGCTGCCATGTTTCCACGCAACAGTTATTCATTTTGCTACGTTCTGTGCATGCTAAATGCATCCCAGGTGCTGCTAGACTGGGGGAGCACAAAATTGTATTCATGGAGATAAGGGACACCGACATGGGACGCTTTCATGTAAAACATTGAAAACCATAACGGTCAACAAATATTAAATAAATAAATAATAAATTCAGCCCCTCAGTGGCTTTAAGTTTAGGCTTTGAATAGACGTGTGTCTGTGTATGTGTAGCTCTAATGGCAATAAATCAATGACAATGAATTATAATAAATGATTTAACTAAATATTCACTGACACATAAACAGTATCCTAGATTCTATTTACAAAAACCCCAAACATGCTGCCAAGACTGGGAGCGTGCCAGCACCAACAATACAAAACGCCCGGTTGATGTCCAATAAAAACACATATCTATCTATCTATCTATCTATCTATCTATCTATCTATCTGAAGAGTATAAAGCCTACCTGTTAATCCTCTGTTGGTTTCTCTCATCTTATTTTTCAAAACTTATCGTGTGATCTTGTGATTATTAAGGAAAACAGTGTAGACGATGTGTGATCTCCCTCTAGTGGCCATTTCTCAGCCTCAGAGGAAGCTGCCCCCCTAAACACACAAACACTTTGTTTATATCAAGTTTGGTCGCTGCTCCTTTGCTGTTTAGAAAACGCGCTGCAGGAAACGTAACCGGTAACAGCCGGTCACTTCAGTTGTGCGTAACGCTGTCGTCACACGAGCGCGACGGTGACGTAACGCCTCCTGTGCAGTCACTATGGATGTAATATGAAAACGTAATAAACTTACTGGTCTTACATTCATGGTAGTCCCGGGGTAAGCGTGTCAAGTTAACCCACAGACCCGCTGTGGAAAAATACACAGATTTACACCGAAAACCCTTCAGCCTTCCGGCTCTTCAGTCAACCTGTCAGCGTCCAATCAGCGGCTCGGATCGCTCAGCTAACCAATCACAGTCCTCCGGAGTCTGCTCGTTCCGGTCAGGTACGCGGTGCAAAAATGCTCCTACTTCATGTCCCGCTATTTAATCTATTTTACCGATCTTTTTAAAACGTGATGGAATTGATTGTATATATTTTTAATCAAAATATTTTATAATTTATAATTTTTGACCGAGGTTGCTGTTGAAACTGCTAAAAGTTCAATTTGATTGTGAGGGTTAGAGGTGTGCTTAAGCTGATTTTTAAAAAAAAACAATCAAAAACGATCAAAAACAGAAAACAAACAAAAACATTAACAGACTGTATTGTTTTAAATAAAAAACTGAAAGAATGATAACTCATTTGAAGCAGGTGAGCACAAAAAACTCCATCATTTCAGCAGCTGGAGGTGAAACATCCTGAACTCAGCAAGTGCATCATTCTCCATCATTCAAACTCAGTCACAGAAACAAACATGGAGAAGATGGAATATAATCAAATGTCTGATTAATAGTAAGAAAATGAAAAAGAAAGAAACGTTTTGTGTCTGAACAGAAACAAATATCTACAATAAAGGTGGCACACTGTGAACTTTCAGCAGTGATTCTATTTTTATTGCCATTTTTGTATCATTCTTATGAACAGCAATGTCAACGAAAGTTTCAAACACTCTGTGAATGTTCGCTTACATGCAGCATTTCAAGCTTTTCACAGTTCAAGGTAAAAAATTCTAGTACAGGAATTTGTCAAATTATTTGTTTAAAAGGAAAAATCAATCAAAATAAAACAGACTTTTCATGTAAATCAGTAAAATACAGCCTACATTCACAAACTACTGAGATACGTTTCAGAAACCTGATGTGACCCAAAACTCACTCAAACTTAGTAGAATTGTCACCTTTCTGTCAGTGTAAACTGAGGTTTTGAAGTTAAAATGAAATCTGCAAAAGTAAAAAGCTAAAATGACACAAAAAACATCATCACAGTCACATGATTTAAATGTCAGATCCACTTATCATCACTTTCCAAAGTAAAGTTGTTTAACGTGTAGAGTTTGACATAAAATTGCTTGAATTCAAACACAACGAGCCCTTGAAGGACGACAAGATTAGATTAGTGATCATGATCCACGACAACCTCTGTGGTCCATTTAACCAGGTTATCAACTGCCTCGTTTAAGACGAGATGAACCTTTAAAAAAACTTACAAGTGGAGTTTTTATTAAAAGAAAACCTGAAAGTCTCCAAAACTCATGTTAAACAGACTTTATTTCAGGCATCTAACCAAAAACTAAAGAAAAACTCACTGACTAAAGACAAGCGAACAGAAAGATCAACAGTGAAAACTCATTTTGACACTTCAGGACTCAACTCTTTAAATCTCTGCTCGAAACAAATCCATGCTACATTTGGATTGACTGTGATTAGCTTCCTAGCTAACAGATTGAAAGCTGTAAAAAGGCAGTTTTGCATTAATTATACACATATTTTTTATATTTACTTATATACATTATACACAACTATATATGTATTTTTGTTTTTGCTTAATAAAATAAAGAATTAAAGTCTTTGCACCTTTTTTCTCAAAAACTCACCACAGAAAATAAGTAGTTTTCCTAAATCTGGTCCAGTGTCAGTAAACATTCATCCAGCTGATGAACTTTTGCTGAGCTGGTTGATGGTTTAGTGTACAGAGTCAAAAGTGATGAAAATAGTGTAAGAGTTTATCTACAATTATAAATTCATTAATTCCATTACAGTTACTTAGATTAATCAGTTACTTAGGTTACTTTGATTTCGACATTAACTTCCTTAGCAGGCTTGCTAGCTGCTCTGCCTGAAATCCAGGAACTTCTGGTTTTGTTCAAGGTGTGAGGTGTTTGACCCCTGTTTGACCCCCTCATAGTGCTTAATACAGAAGATGAGTGGGTGGAGGCTTTGATGAACCTCAGCTGAGTGAAGGAAAGTAATATAACATGTAATCTAATTACATCCACTGCTGAGTAATTTGTAAATAAATATTTTTATATCCTGATTAATTTAAAAGTTACTGAAGACGAAGACCTTCATCTGTAAAGTTCGTAAATGTTAAACTGATCCGTTATCAGTCTGAACTCTTCAGGTGTGTTTTCTTGTGTTTGTGCCGTCTGCAGTGTGTGTGTATGCAAAACTCAGAAACACATAATAAAATAAAAATAACAGAAGAAGCAACAACAGCACAAACAGAGAATAAGTCCATTTTCGTCTCTTTCGTTGATACTCTTCTTGGAGTTTTTTGTGGCTTGTTTTCTCCTCCTCCAGTCTCTGTTTGTCCTCCTGACGGATTCGTTCCCACAGATCCTTTCGTTCTTTGTCCCAGGCGTCTCGATCTCTCTTCATCTCTTTTCTGTAAAGCTCCAGCTTCTTTTCAGCGTTTTCCCTTTGTGTTTTTTCAGACTGAACTATTTCCTCAGAAGCCTCCAGTTTTCTTTTTAATTCTTGTCGATGACTTTCTTCTTGTTTTTTCCATTTCTTTTCCTCTTCGTCCCGTTCTCTCTTTCTCTCCTGGCGCTCTTTGTTGATGCACTCATCTTTTTCCATCAGCTGTTTTGCTTTCAGGTTTCTCTCCTGTTCAATTTCTTTACGATGTTCACTGAGTTTCCCGTTCAGCTTTTTCAAATCTTCCTCATATTTTCGCTTCATCTCTTCTTCTTTCTCTTTAAAAATCATCTGCACTTGTTCTTGTATGTATTCCTCTGTGTCGTAAGATGTCTCAGTGTTGTAGCAGCCGTTATTTTGCTCCACCATGGTCTCGATCTTGGTCAGCAGCTCTCTGACTTGTGAGCGGTTTGTTTCATCTTTGTTGTTGAAGACCTGGTATCTCCCTCCACAGTCATTTACGAGTTTTTTAACAAAATCATCACAGTCTTCGACGTAACTCTCGAATGACTCGTCTCCCAGTTCATCTCCTCTGGTGAATACAATGATGATAAAATCTTTACACCTCTTGCCAAAATATTTCTTGATCAGTTCCACAGAATCTTTTTCCTCTTGTACAAAGTTGCCGATCTGCAGCATCAGTAAGAACACATGAGGTCCAGGAGACAACATGCTGATGCATTTTTTGATCCCCTGTTCAAATTCTTCATCAGACAGAGTCGTGTCAAACAATGCAGGAGTGTTGACCACGGCGACAGGTCGTCCATCAATCTCCCCTGTTGTTTTCTCACAAAGCTTCATCACTGGCTTCGGGGTGATTCTGGGTTTGAAATGTTTTCTGCCTAAAATGGTGTTTCCAGTTGAACTCTTCCCACTGCCAGTCTTCCCAATCAGCATCATCCTTAGACACTCTCTGTTCTGACCTCCATCATCAGTCCTCTGTTGCAGTTTCCAGACCTTCTCCATCTGAGCCTTGGTGAACATGTCCTTTGTGAAGCATCTGGATCCTTCAGCTCTCATCTTCTCCACAGCTTCCAGCAGCTCTGGGATCTGCTGTTTGTTCTTCATGTTCAGAACAAAAGATCTTCCTCCACAGCTCTGAAGGAGCTCCTGAATGTCCTTGTTTTCTTTCACAGGGTCAACAACAGCTGGAGCTTCAGGATCTGAGTCCACAGTGAACAGAATCATGGTGAAGTCATCGACTCGAGAGCTGAATATGTTCTGGATGATCTCCAACTCTCCCTTGTCTTCATCAGTGAGGGGACCCACAGGTAGGACCAGGATGAAGGCATGGACGCCCTCAGGATCACAGAGGGAGATACACCTGAAGGATTCCTCCATC
>JAPZDV010000022.1:25189019-25199318 GCA_029814665.1 Acanthurus lineatus
CCTGATATTAACAGCAGACATTTAATCTGGTCTGTGTGAAGACGACAGTTGGTTTAGAAATTAGCAAACATCAGTCAGTTAGTCTGGTTGATCCATTAGTGAGGGAACCTGAGATTGATTACTGTGAGCATCAGAAATGAAGCTACAGATGTAATGTGTTTAAAGTGTGTTTTACACATAAAGTTCATCATTTTAAGTGTACAATATAATGAGTAGCAGATGCTAAAATGATTATTTTAGTCATGTTCAGATATTTTGACAATATCCAAGTCCCAGTAGTGTCCTAAGATCATGAAATTAATAAAAATATGTTTCAAATCAGCACTTAACCACAGTCACACTGGACTACAGGGAAACACTTTATTCATCTTTATTTTTAATAAATAAAGAATAAATTAAAGACAGAACTTGTGATTAGAGATTCATGTGAATTACGTGTGAAGTTGAAGTAATCAGCTCTAAAGCATCAGATCTTATTTGACATGAAAATAACAACATAACAAGAACAAAGAGACACCAAAGCATCCAGTGTCTGTTAAGTTATTCTGTATTATTTTGATCAATCAGCATTTTAAATGATACTCATGTTAGTTTAATTTTATCTTTGATATTTGTGATTTGAGTGTTGCGGAGGAAACAAAGTAAAAAACATCCAAACATTTCATTTCACTTCCAAACATCATGTTCTTTCTTATTTTCACAAAAAACAGAGATCATCTCTAACAACCAGGCAGAATTTTCAGCTGTGGAAATTTGTCTTTACTGAGCTGTTGACTGTTTTTGAATCTGTCAATAATTACACAAACAAACAGGAAAAAGAAAAGAAATGAAACAGCAAAAAGGAAAGTATTCAAAACCAAACAGTTCAGAAGAAAACAGATTCAACATTTCCTAAAGATTCTCTACAGACTGAAAGAAGTTGGCTGGAACATCAGCTCATTGTGCCGAAACTGTTTTACAACAATCAACCTGATGGAGGTGAAAGAGTAAAAAACAAACACACTACATCCACAATCAAATTCTGATTTTACAAAATTTCCCTACAGAAAAGGTTTTGTCCAAATTTTTTTTTAAATAAACACAACATGAATTTGTTCAGAGATGTTTGATGTGATTGTAGCCAAAAACAAGATGTGCTTGTAGTTGGAGGACATCAGAGACGAGACTGACAGGAAGCTGAGGAGAACCAATGAGAGCACAGCAGGAAGCCAGTGGAGGGCAGCAGAAACTCAGACAGAGAGCCAAATTAAATCTGTAGTTCCCTTTCAGTGTCAGGCAGCAGTTTGTGAATTTGTGACCTGATTTTAAAAAGGCAGCAGCTGATTCTGCCGTCACATCCTGGACTGAACTCCCGCTTCATTCTGATAGAAAGCTCAGGATGTGCTGGGTTTTATTAATGACGTCACCAAGCTCAAAAAATAAATTTTTCATGATTGTGAATCTAAAACACTTATTTAATCCACAGTTCAACTTCCTGATATTCATAAATTTTATTCAGAATTTATTGTCTGATGTCTGAGATTTGTGTTAATTCAGTCACATTTCTTGTGTCTTGTTGAACTGTGACTCCAGCCTGGTGAACCTGCCCATAAAAGTGTGTAGATGCAAATCTGAGAAATGTTAACTTGTGGTTTCTACACTTCCACATCAACTTCAACATCACAGTCTGTCAGCTTTGGTTTCAGGTAACTACAAACAAAAGTAGCTTGGTTACCTGTAGTATAATGTTGTACAAGTAGCTGATTTAGACACCTGACAGCAAATGTTAGTGTCAAACACTGCAAACTATTATAGTAAAAACTTTCCCTCTTTCAAGCTTCAAACATTAAAGAAAAATTGGCCTGAATGTATTTATTAAACTGGTAAAATATGACTCGTCAACTTCATTCACAAGTTCTTCAATCAGGTCACCCATCTCCTTTTCATGTTTGTGTTCCAGATTTTTCTTTTCAGTCTCAATTTTCACATTCTTCTTTTCTTGTTCTTGTTTTGTCAGTAACTCACTGATTTTTGCCAGATTTCCTCTCTTTTTGGTGACACATTTCACCAAGTTACAGATTTCATCTTGATGTTTCTTCCTCATTTTTTTTCCTTTGTGGACTGAAAGAGCCTTTAAGATGTCATATTGCTGATCTTTGTCTCTTATTTGTTTCTCATGTTCTTTCTTCTGATCTGCAAATTCCTTATTGTATTTCTCTTTGAATTCATTAAACTCTTCAGCTTTCTTTCTGGCTTCTTCTTCATGTGTCTTCCTCAGATCCTCTAGTTTTTTCTTATAGTTCTCCTCGATGTGTTTTTTCTCTTTTTCTTCTTGTTCTCTTCTCATCTGATCTTCTTCTTTTCTTTTCTTTTCATCATTTTCTATAATTTTCTCATACTCCTCCTGAAGTTTTCGAAGTCTTCCTTCTTCCTCCTTTTGTCTCTGTTCTTCTTCTTGACGTCTTTTTTCCCACCATTCTTTTTGAAGCTTCTCCCACTTCTGCCGTTCTTTTCTCATTTCTTCTCTGCTTTCCTTTAACATTCTTTCACTCTTCTCCTTTGATTTTGCTTCTAAAGTTATTTTTTGCTCCAAAGCTCCAATTTTCTTTTCCCACTCCCTATTCTGAGTCTCTTCTTGTTCTTTTCTCTTCTTGTCTTCTTCTTCTCTCTTTTCTTGTTCTTTCTTTCTCTCCTCACGTTCTTTATTTATTCTCTCTTCCATTTCTTTAAGTAGTTTTTCTCTCAGTTTCCTCTCCCTTTCAATTTCTGCTCTCTGTTCTTCCTCAGTGTCTTTTTTCTCTTTTTCCTCTTGTTCTCTTCTCATCTGATCTTCTTCTTTTTGTTTCTCGTACTCCTCCTGAAGTTTTCGAAGTTTTTCTTCTTCATCCTTTTGTCTCTGTTCTTTTTCTTGATGTCGTTTTTCCCACCATTCTTTTTGTCTTTTCACCTCTATCTCTCGTTCTTTTCTCATCTCTTCTCTGTTCTCCTCCAGCTGTCTGTAAATAGTTTCTTTTGATTCTGACTCAGATTTTATTTTTTGCTCCAACGCTTCAACTTTTTGTTCCCACTCCTCTTTCCGAGTTTCTTCCTCCTGTTTTCTCTTCCTGTTTTCTTCTTCTCTTATTTCCTGTTCTTTCTTTCTTTTCTCACGTTCTTTATTTATTCTCTCCTCCATTTCTTTGAGTTGTTTTTCTCTCAGTTTTCTCTCCTTTTCAGTTTCTGCTCTCTGTTCCTCCATTCTTCTTTCCATTGTTTCCATTTCTTCCTCATGTTTTCTTTTCAGCTCCTCCATCTCTTTCTTCATCTCTTCTTCTTTCTCCTTCAGTATTCTCTCCATTTCTTTCTTTATTGCTGCCTCGGCTTCTTGCAGCATCTCATTAGTGTAGCAGCTGCCTCCATTTTCTTTCACCATGGTGTCGATCTTTGTTATCAGCTCACTGACCTGCATGTGGTTTTGTTTATCACGGTTATTGAACACATGGTATCTTCCTCCACAGTCAGCGATCAGCTTCTTAAAGGAATCATCACATTCTTCTTCAATGTATTTTTCAACAGAAATCTCGTCATCCTCCAGTGAATCTCCTCCAGTTAAAAGAATGATGGTGAACTTCTCTGAATTCTTCCCAAAACTTTCCTTGATGAATTTCAATGATTCTTTCTCCTCTGATGTAAATCTGCCGACTCGTAACACCAACAGGAAGACATGTGGTCCTGGAGCCAGCAGACTGATGCATTTCACCACCTCTTCATGAACCTGTTCATGAGACAAAGTTGTGTCAAACAGACCAGGAGTGTCCACCACAACAACACGACGACCGTCCACCGCAGGAACAAAACCTAAAATCATATGTTTAAAAGTGACATTTTGTTGCAATGAGTTTTCGTATTTCGTTGTTATAGTTATAATATTTTTTGTGGAAACAAGCTGATAACAAAGTCACTCTGATAATAAAGCTGTCTGATCCCGCAATCACGAAGACGATTTCATCTGTCATGAGAACTCATGCAGTGATGGCATTTTAGGTCCGAAAGTCACTTTGTTTTGTTTGAAATCAATTCAATTCATTCACTCTAATTAATGAATGGCAATTAAAGATCGATCTACTTAATTAATTTGTTCTTATTAGTTGTTTTTTACCTTCAGTTGAGTCCAGACTCCTCGGACGCGCCATCTCTCAGAGTAACTGCTGCTGAACAGCTCTAGGTCTAGGTCCCTGAGGTCTAGAGGCAGACAGGATGTGCGGTCTGCTCATAGCTCTTGAAAATGAAACTCTGATTACATGTTTAGCAACGCAGACTTGAAAGAAAAAAAAAGACCATGAAGCCTGATGTTAGCCTCCTTTAATTTTTAGGTTTTCTGAGAGCTGTGTGATCTACCAGAGTTCCTGTTAACAGACTAACAAAGTGACAGATGGCCCCTTTTACCAGGTCATCCATGTTTTGAGTGTGCATTTGTAGATATTCTACACATTCATCTACTCTATGAAAGTCTGTATACTTTCCGTCCTGCATTAGTATAAAACATGGTAACATGGTGATGGGTCATATTCATCACCTGCATCCATTCACCGCCTCACTCCCTCATCCTGTCAGGGTCTCATGCATTACTGTTCCTGCCTGTGTAGCTGCTCTACAAACATAATACATACATACATAAATTTTGCTGTCTGTTGTAGTGTAAAACACTCCAAAAGTAAAGAGTCTTTGAACTATTAGATATAAATGATCTACTTACATTAATGCAAAAGGTCATGATGTCACGCAACATTTTTATGTCGTATAAATTATATTCATATAAATTGACCCTTAAATATCTGGTCTTTGTACTACATGTAATTAAATGTAGGTCCAAGGGTGATTAAATCATTGTATTCAAGTTTTATCTACATTTCCACAGTTCCCCATTTTTTGAGTTGAGGCTGCAGGCTACATATGTGGGATTTTTAATTCCCCCTCTGGTACCAGTAGTACCAGTATACAACTCGCACTGGTGTGAGTGAAAAGTGGTTTGTCACTTTGAACTTTGGAGCCCTCTACTGGACACAAAGCTGTATGGCATCTATTTTACCACGGAGCCTTTAAATGCGCAATCGCATAATATTAAAAATAAAAATAATGCTCGGACTCCAGATTAGATTAAGATTCACATAAGAAGTTTCTTCCTCGGTCCATGCGAAACCCTTTCACCAGATTTAATTCAAATCAGTTCTGTAGTTTTTCTGTGGTTCATCTGACAAAAAGAAAAATAACCCGAGAAACGAACCGATCAGAAACAACGGCTCCTCCTCGGTGAATGTGATATAAGTGATCTCGGGTGTTTCTGGTGTTTCTCCTCCACAGCTGACAGGAAACGCGGCTACTTTCACCGGAAAGGCGGAGCAGCTTTATTGTCGCCAGCAGAAGCTGAGCTGCTGTAATGGCGGTGCCTCGTCGCTCCTCGCAGCAGCAGCAACAGCAGAACACCCTGCAGTCTCCGCCGAGAAACAGCTCTCTTTCGGGCGCCCCTCCGGCCTCTCCGCCGATGGCTCTGCTCACCTCGGCCGTCGGACCCCCGGAGAACGAGAGGGAATGCAGCGGGGGGATCGAGGTGGCCGTGGCCTCCCCGGACCTGCCCGCCCCGGTCCTGGCGAGCAGTGCGAGCTTCACAACGACAACCTCCGGCGGCGGCAGCAGCAGCGTCTCCAGCCCGGGCTCCGGAGCCACCAGCCCCACTGACGGCAGCAGCGGCATCGGCGGGGCGTTCCGGGAGCTGTTCGAGGCCTGCCGTAACGGAGATGTTTCCAGGGTGAAAAGACTCGTCGATTCGGTGAATGTAAACGCGAAGGACATGGCTGGTCGGAAATCTACTCCCCTTCATTTCGCTGCGGGTACGAAGAGCTAAGCTAGCGGCTAAACGGCGTTAGCATACCGTTAGCTAACTAAACTGTGACAGCTAGCTAGCTAATGTTGTGTTTTCAAACACTCCTACCTTTATTTTTGTCTTTTTCCTCTCTGATAACATTTAATTCAACGCTAACTAAAGTTTATCACGTATGATTTGTTAGCCTAGCAAAGCTAACCAGCTAATTTGACGCTCACCAATCAAATTTGACTGTCAAACAAACATATTGTCAATATTTTTCTGACTAAACCTTCACAACATAAAACCAAACAGCACCAAACTACTGCTCATTAAGCTAGGCTAGGCTAGCTGTCTCTAATGAACCATTATTTCATGTACAAATATTAGCAAGACATCAAAACAACGCTAGCTTGCTGTATACGTGTTATACGTGTTGAGTCTGTCAGCATTTGATCTCTTTAATAAAATTCATACAATAACTCTGTTTTCATGTAAATTATGGATATGTTTGTTAATCTTAATGTTGCAGTGCATTTATTAAAAATTACACCATTACTCAGTAGGGCTGCACGATTTCGAAAAGTTATTTAATTTTGATTATTTTGACGGATATTGCAACTGTGATATGATCTTTGATATTAGAGGGAATGACTATTTGCATATTTGTTTTAATTGTATTGTAAAACGTATTAAAGTGATTATAATGTGATTTATGAAGGAATCTGTACTAAAGAGAGATTTTTTTTCTCAGATCATTAGAGTTTGATGTTTAGGCCAGAATTTAAAGTCTATTTTGACACTAATTACTCCTTGAATGAATATTGCGCCTTCTTTGATTTGAAAACTGCCGGAGTTCATATTGCATTTGGATTAATTTTTCCGCCCCTTACTCAGTAATGTACGTTTGTTTTTAATGACATTTGACTGAATCAGCAAGGTTATGTTTATGCACTGCTCACCTCACAATAGAAAAAAAGATCAGTTTAAATGCATTTCAATGATCTTTCAGGTTTTGGCAGAAAAGACGTGGTGGAGCACCTCTTGCAGACGGGGGCCAATGTTCACGCCAGAGATGATGGAGGACTCATACCCCTGCATAACGCCTGCTCCTTCGGCCACGCTGAAGTTGTCAGCCTCCTGTTGTGTCAGGGTGCGGACCCCAACGCCAGAGATAACTGGAACTACACTCCGCTACATGAGGCGGCCATCAAGGGAAAGATAGATGTTTGCATTGGTAAGGATTACATGATGTGCAAACACAGGAAACATCTGTAAACATGTGGGGAGTGTTCTTCAAAAATGTTCTTATGGTTCTTGGGAAGCTTGACAGCTGGATTCAGAGGTTTGACTTTCAGACAAAGGTTTTTTAAGGAAAGGAGATGTGGTGACTGATGGGAATTAAAGTTAGCAAACATCCAAAAGGTGTGTTTTTGCACGTTTGTCAGGTTTGATGTTTTAGATGTTTAAGATCAGCTCAGAAGTTGACGTCAGTGTGAATGATTAAAGGACCAATTTGACGTCCTTTCTGTCTCTCACTCAGTGTTACTCCAACATGGAGCCGATCCAAACATCCGCAACACTGATGGAAAATCTGCTCTGGATCTCGCCGACCCTTCAGCCAAGGCTGTGCTCACTGGTCAGTCCCTCTCTGCTGCCTCTCGCTCACATTTACATTTTATACATTTAACCTGCACTTTTACTGCCAGTGACATGAACACAGGACTAAAAAAAAGGGTCCAGTTTGCATGTAATGGATATTAATTTTACCAGAAAAAGATGCAATGGTCTGATTGATTTTATTTTCACGAAACAAAATACTGTTCATATTGTTTGGCATTAATGTATCATAACTACATGTCATAGTGCATCTTCTCATTTTTGACACTTCAACATTTTCACCTAAATGAAGCGTTAAAACAAGCTAACTTGTTTTTTTAATCCACAACAGGGTGCATAATTAACTAAACATTAGCAGCAAAAGCTAACAAACCACACAGATTAAAATCACATACTGCAAACCTTTCAGCGTGTGAAACTCTAATCTAAATGTTGATTTTTCATCCAGGTGAATACAAGAAGGATGAACTTCTGGAAGCAGCGAGGTGAGTGTCAGTTTTCTGCTCTTCAGGTTTAAATTGGATTTTAGTTGGAGAGGACTTTCTTATGTGGCCATAATGTGAACTGGTTAGGAAAATGAGAAGCAGATTATTTAAGTAAGTGGGTTGTAACAGATCAGAACAGAACTTCTCATCCTTGCCAGCTGATGAAAAGGCGTTTAGACTGAGGAATCTGAGGAAACTGATTATGAAGGTGAACTTGTGAATAACCGTCTTTCCTGCTGTGTCCTCACAGGAGCGGAAACGAAGAAAAGCTGATGGCTCTGCTGACTCCATTAAACGTTAACTGCCATGCCAGCGATGGCCGCAAGGTAAATGAGCCGCTAATAAACACCACATCCAACCAGACCGATACCTGTGACAACACTTTGAATACAACACAACATGGAAAATAATATTACTGTATTTTATTATCGACAAAAACTGCCAAGAAGGTTTCTGAGTCAGACACTTTGTGAGTAAAGGGATGAACACCACAGTTTGATTATGGCTGGATTAATTTAAGTGGTGCAGATAAATACGGGGGGGTGAAGTCACTGGATTTGTGGGAGGGAGTTAATGGGAGCCACTTCACCTGGATGACAAACTACTGTGCATTAGACAAACTGTAGTGTTTTGCTTTCTTTATATGTTCATGTATGATTCATTAGGCCATCCTTGACATCCATTTTCTCTGTCATAACATTTAATTTTTCACTTAAAAACCTCTTTAATCCTCCAGGTTCTGCTTTTAGTTTTAACATCTCTTTATTTGTGCTGTTGGCTAAAAAAAAACATAAAGTGGGTTTAGTTAGTCAGGATAGTTGACTGTACAGAAGTTATAAAAATGAAAACTGACTTTTTGTTTCATTTATATTTTTGTTTTTAATTTTTGTTGTTGTAATGTTTCCATTAATGTTCAGTTTCAGAGAAATCTGTCACTTTCTTGAGGATAATGTTTAATTTTGTCCCCTGTCTCTAACTTTCGGGGTAACACCAGTCAGAGAGTGAGGAAGGAAGTCAGCAAACGAGATTAAAACATAACGTCATTTAAACTTAAATATTTTACCTTATCCATTTTATTAGTAAGAAATCAAAACATTCATTGTGCCACTAGACAAGAGGATATACTGTAAAAACATCAATATGTGGTCCGGGAAGCTAACAGGCTAATGTCAACGTTAGCAGCTCCAGCAGTTTTGGTTTGAGAAGCCTTTCAGTCTCAATGTTTTGGTCTTCATTATGTTCTCCATCCTCATTGTCATTGCCATGCAGTCTCAGCAACAACTAGCACAGGATCCGTGCCATGCTAAGTCAGGATTCTCAGCCCAGGAAGTTCTCCAGTTAGCATGTTCTGTAGTAGCGTTTTATCTCAAGATAACAGGACTTTTACATAAACTCAGTTAGGAAACATATTGTTGCACCATAAGTCTAAAATATCTTATTCAAAGAAGAAAAGATGAGACTTTTTGTAATGACGCCTCAGGTGTCTCAACAGCAACATCGCCTCTCCTTTCCAAGATGTTGTGGTGGTTTTGTGGCGAATTCACACTGTTTGAGTGTGTGAGGACTTTTTTAATAATTCCGTTTTTGTCCATCATACATTATTTTTCTTAGAAGTTATTAAGGAATTTCCTGTCTTGTCTCATAAACTTGCAGTCTTTTAAATAACTCACAGAACACACACTCATCACCTCCAATGCCACAAAAATCCATCTGTGCTAACATGCTAACAGTATTTAAGCATCAACTTGTTTAACTCATCTCTAACCACATTTTCTTCCACAGCAGTTAAAGAAAGACTCCTTTCCTGCCTCCTTCTCAGTGTATTTAGAGTTAGACTAAGACTGGGATTTCACCAGCAGGCACCTTTTTACAAAGCCGGAGAGAAAAAACAAGGAGAATTCACTTTTATTCTCTGACATTTTCTCCTCCACATTTAATCTCAGTCCACATGTAACAGATCAAACAGGGGTTTATATCTTGGGCTTATGTTTTTATTGATATAAGAAGGGAGAAGAGAATTGCTGTGAAAAGATACTGTCATTTTGTAATTTTTGTTTCGTTTTGTTTTCCGTGTGACTCTGGCAACATTTGTCGATCAGTCAACATCCCAAAAAATGCTGGTAAGTTGACCTTGATAACGGCCACTTGATTGATGCACTGTCGTGATCTTGTTTTTGTTTTATTTTTCCTTTTTAATCCATTGTTTTTATTTGACCAATAAGCTGGCTGTCACTTGTTAATTGCACATCATGGACCTGGGTGTTCGGGTCACTCATGTATCCTACCCTGATGCTCCTCTGTGTGTGTGTGTGTGTGTGTGTGTGTGCGTGTGTGCGTGTGTGTGTGTGTGTGTGTGTGTGTGTGTGTGTGTGTGTG
>JAPZDV010000022.1:25207365-25218054 GCA_029814665.1 Acanthurus lineatus
AGCAGCAGTTTAGAGGCTGCTGGGGTGATATGCTGCCCCCTACTGTTTTTAACACACATTGATCTGATTAATAGAATTATTTTAGTGTTGATAAGAGAAGTGATGACAGATTTGACCTGATGGATGTGAGTCAAAGTCGAACTGTCTCATTGTGTCGCTCAGATTCAGAAGGTGGTGAACAAGAAGCTGAGGGAACGTTACACCCACCGACAGAAGGAGATCGCCGACGAGAACCACAACCATCACAATGAGCGGATGTTGTTTCATGGTAAACACACACACACACACACACACACACACACACACACACTCACACTCACATCATCTGTTTGTTTTGTGTGTCAGCGTCGCACGTTGTTCGTATCTTGTCTGAGTTTAGTTCTTCAAAAATAACTTCCAGCTTCAGATTTGTAATTTTGTTTTGTATGAAGTCTAAATTTCTAGAGGTTGTTTAAATTGTATTTCTTCAAAGTCAGTCTGTGCTTGAAGTTATTTCTCCCTGGAAAATGCTTTTTTTTAAATTTTGAACGTAATCAGGAGTTTCATGAACACACTCATGTAAACAAATCTGCTCATATTTGAAATGAAATCATTTCAAAAACATCATATTTTTTGTCTCCTGATGATTCAGATGTGACGATAAAATCTCTGAGTCTAAACTTTTTTTGCTTAAGGTGCCTTGAAAGTCCTTGAAAGTGCTTGAATTTAACTCTAAAGTTGTACAGACTGTGTTTGTAATATTCCGGAGCTGATGTCTCGTCTTCCTTCAGGTTCTCCGTTCATCAACGCCATCATCCACAAAGGCTTCGATGAGCGTCACGCTTACATCGGGGGGATGTTCGGAGCAGGAATCTACTTCGCAGAAAACTCGTCAAAGAGCAATCAGTACGTCTACGGCATCGGCGGCGGCACAGGCTGCCCGACGCACAAGGACCGGTCGTGTTACCTGTGCCACAGGTAACCTCAGCTCCAACATGAACCAAAACACAGGAGTTTAGTGGAAATAGACGCTTGTGTCTGACTCTTCTCTTCTCTCCTTGACTCTCAGGCAGATGCTGTTCTGCAGAGTCACTCTGGGAAAGTCCTTCCTACAGTTCAGTGCCATGAAGATGGCCCACGCCCCCCCAGGACACCACTCGGTGATCGGGCGGCCCAGCGTTAACGGCCTGGCCTACGCTGAGTACGTCATCTACAGAGGAGAGCAGGTAAACGACCAGAAGAGTCCTGAACGCCTCATTCAAGCCGCTGCATTTCTGTTTCAAAACTGATTAACCAGTGGAAGTAAAAGCTCACAGATTATACAGAACACTTTTTTTTTTTTATGAAAAAGGGTTTATATCAGGGTGTATACACAGTTAATATCAGTGTGACGGGTCAGGAAAGGACACACCGGGACAACCAGGAAGCAGCTGTGTGCTGTGTGTGTCATCATTTCCAAAAGTCTCAGTGGCTGCAGTTACATGAACAGTTTTTGTCCTTCTGATTAAAATTATTCTGATTGAAATTTTGGGATCAACTGTTTACGTATGTGATCTAACATCTATAACCTTGTGATTGATTAGCGGTAAAGATGGAGATCTATTATCTCTTCAGCACAGCAGCCATTATGATGATGATCTTAACTGAGCAATATTTGAAGCAATGGATGGGAGGATGCTAGCAGGAGGCCGTTTTGATGTTTTGTTGTAAAGTTAACGTCACTTTGAGGTGCTAAAACTCATTCAGAGTCAGTGAGATCTGAGTGAAGCTCTGCGGTGAAGAGTGAAAGTTCAGAAACATCAAGACGCATTCACGTTAGGACGGATGTGCAGAAAGAAGGCAGTCGGGAAGAAATCAGTTGCACCGTTTACATGTTACAGTCTTTTGTTTTGATCAGTTTATGAAAAAAGGTTGAAGATTCATTCAGTTCAGGCCAGTTGGTGCTGATTGAGGTGTTTATGTGGAGCATTTTTATGGTCTGAAACACTGGAGCATTGTGGACGTCAGGTGTAAACAGCAGAAGTTGTGCATGTTAAAATAAAAACACTGGAGTGTCTTCGTGTCTTTAATCCTGTTGAAGCTGTTTTGTTTTCACACATTAACCATCTGCTGTGTGTTTTCCTGCAGGCCTACCCAGAGTACCTCATCACCTACCAGATCCTTAAACCGGAGAGTGCAGCGCAGTCTGCTGCCGGAGCTGAGCAGAAGTCGTAGTCGCTTTACATCTCTCACACACACACACACACACACAAACACACACAAACACACACACAAAGACTTGATGCACGTTATTTTCTCCTTTGTATTGCAAATGTCCGAACACGTTTTATTTACCGAACACATTTCCAGTCTCCTGTCCAGTAGAACCCATGGTGACCAGTGCTTTATGGGCAGACGTGATGTATAATACTCTCCCCCCCGTGGTGGTGACACACTCGTTTTGTTGTTTTGCATGGGCTGCATGTTAACACAGACGCATGCGAGGCCCGACAGTGTGTGTGGGTTAGTTATGTCTCCTGCTCACCATGTCAGGAGGAAGCTTGTAGAGACTTTGAAGTATCAGCATTAACAGTT
The DNA here is from genome assembly GCA_029814665.1 of Acanthurus lineatus. NCBI lineage: Eukaryota > Metazoa > Chordata > Actinopteri > Acanthuriformes > Acanthuridae > Acanthurus > Acanthurus lineatus. Next base: position 25,209,919 of record JAPZDV010000022.1, read on the forward strand.
TCACTCTCTGTCGCCTCATGCCTTGTGACTGTGCAGAATCACCGACTCCTCACGTCTGCAGACACACACACACACACACACACACACATTGTCTAACTGTCAAAGCCTGAAACCTGTGGACTACTACTGCCCCGCCGCACAGTGTCTGGGTTCATCCTGTATAGAACGGCCTCTGGTAACTGTGATTTTAATGCTAACCTATAACACTACCAAACCGGTAACAATGCATTGTTTCTTTGCTGTAACGCTGACTTTCCGAACTCTGAACCGGAGAACACTACGAACACTGAACTGAAACATTTTTTTTTTTAGTTGTTTTTAATCAGGGCTGGACACGCTCGATCGAGAAAGGGCTCTCTGTCAAATCACAAAAGTTGAGACTATTTTATTGTCATTACAGTAGGGATTTGTATGAGAGAGTTCAAGGCATCAGAATTACACAAAGGTGTACTAAAGGTGTGGATGTTGTACATTTAAAGCATTATATCTGTGCTTGGAGACAGTAGAGTCAGTAAACGTTCAGAGTGTCGACATGTGCTTGTGATGCCTTACAAGTGAACACCTGACAGCCAGTGAACTCATGAAGCACCCTTTGTGTCGCCATGGTCTCACTCAGACATCCCACGCATACGGATTTGCACTTTTACATAGAAAACCTATTTAAGTTATTTTGAATTCAAATTTGCGGAAAAAAATATTTGTACAGGTTGTGTAAATGGTTGTGTATAACTGTTGCTGTTTAACATTATCTTTGAGTTCGACTGTAAATGACATGAATTTTCCTTTCATGCCTTCTTGACTCTCCCGACTTTTTTTTTAAATAAATGTCCCATTAACATCTCCTTGTTGTTTGATGTGTATTTTAAAAGGGTGACTGAAGCAGTGACTATTGCTTCAGTTATTCTTCTTTTTTCATTCATAAGATATCTGATTAAACATGTAGATCCTCTGTGTTCATGCAGTTAATACAACTATGACATCTACATCACACACTGTGCGTATTTACTATATAATTACTTTAAAAAATGACAAAAATGATTAAAATTATTAGTGTGCTCTTCATAATATTCTGTAAATAAATTCAATTTCTAAAAAAAAATGGGTAACCGTTTATTTTCTAAACTCTCGCGAGATTTTCATATACTACAACAATATAAAGCTTACTATCTTTTAATAAACTCGAAATGACAGAGGTTGTGGCTTAAGATGAGGTCAGGGAACTGGAAACTGATGGTTAAGATTTAAAAAATCTTTCCTTAGAAGAGTTTTAAAATTAAATTATTACTCTCGCGAGAACTTCCGGCCTGTGCTTGTTGTCGCATACATTAAACGTCATCATGCTCAGCTGACTGCCAAAGCAGCTACAAATGTGTACTGTTTGTTATGCTGTAGTCATATTAAAGTGGTTAATGATAAAGTGACTTCCTCACATCATGTGTTTGAGGCAGGTGAATATTTTTGGGAATAATTTCATGTCGCCTTTTTAGCATTTGAAGCTCGTGCGATATAAAGTTTGAAAGCAGACATGCAGTGGAAAAGTTTTTTCAGTTTTTCAGTCTTTGCGTTTCTTCTGAACATCATTAAAACTTCACGAGCTTCGTATGTGATCACAGTCGATGTTGGGAGTCAAGTTGGAGATCTGAAACACTTCTGGAGGAGCACTGGTTTCTGGTAGGTCGAATAAAATCTGCTTTCACCGACAGTTATTTTATAAATACAGAATATGTATCGGTGAGTAAGTTGAGATTGAACTGAAACAGAGGAGTTGCCGTGTGTTTACTTTAATGCCGAATCCACCAGAAACCCTCTGTGATTATTATGATGTTTAAAAAAATGTTGTCATAAATAAGAATTTGTACCAAAGCTGATACATTTTAAAAATGTATGTTTTTTAAGTGGAGTTTGGCGTAGTTTTACGAGTACATGTCGTAGGCTAAAGTCTTTCTGGGCTTCTGTTGGGAAAATTCCCTTTAACCTTAACACAGACACTGACTCACAGGAAGACTTTTTACTTGCAGCAAGGAGATCTCCACAGGTGCACTCCATCAATATGCAGGTACACCAAATAAAGATCTAACACATTAAGAACATGACAAATGTTTTATACTCAGCTGGCTCGGCCACCTTTTAGGAAATTACTCCTACAACAACAATGTGCATATCATTACATTCATATTCATATGCTAGGTGTAGTCTAGTTTTATATTGACCCAAAGCTTTCTAAATATAGATTAATCAGATACCTTATAAGGATGGTCACACATAATAAAAGGATGATTAACATGTTTTAGCAGAATTTTCATTACAGCGTCATTCAGTGAAAAAGGTCAGAAATCTCATTCGTACATTAAAACAAAACATTAATCCATAAACGCAGGGGTTTTTTTACGGTGCGTCACAGAGTTAAAGAGGCTCTCCTCTGTGTCCAGCCCCCCCCTCCCTCACACCCAGGCCCACCAGTTTGACCTGAGCGTCGACCAGCAGCTGAACCTGGCCTACGTGGGCTCGGTCCCACATGGAGGGATCCAGCAGGTCAGGATCCACTGGATGCTGGAGCTGATCACTGCACAGTAAGTGAACTGCAGCTGGAAACCCATCCAGCTGTTTCTGCCATCAGGACCTCATGTGAGAGTTTGAAGATCACACATCATGAGCTCCTGGTTTTTTGATGAGTAACGGCTGTCTGATCTGGTTGTTGTAGAGAAATCGGAGGACGACCTCAGTACAACTTCACCAAACTCGACCAGCTGATAGATCTCCTGTGGATCAACGGACTGCAGCCAGGTTGTAATGAAAAGTCGTCGTCTTTCCAAATAAATGTGGTCAGATGTGATTCTGTTGATCTCTGTGGATGTGAATAAATAAAGTGTAATTATTTCTTGCATTTGTTGTTTTCAGGTTTTGAACTGATGGGCAGCGTCTCTAACTACTTCACTGACTTTGAGGACAAATCTCAGGTGATCGAGTGGAGAAATCTGGTTTATCTCATAGCCAAGAGGTACATCGGTGAGTGAATGTCACTGTTTCGTCATAGCTGTGTTGTTTCTGTTGCTTGTATTTCATTCTGTGTAAATGTAATCAGTAAAATACTGAAAAAAGGTTGTCAGTAATATGAATTAAAACCCCAAACCATCATTTAAAAATGGTTCCTGCCGGTTATTTAAACTTAACCTGCTCTAGTATTTATATTTATGTAGCATTTCGATCACTGAGATTTTATCACTTGTATTTCCTGGTTAAATCAAATGCATTTCTGCATTTCAGTGTTATTCAGGAAGTGTAACATCTCATCAGAAACACTCATTAAACATGTGAACATGAACATAATCAATGAGAAGTGAACTGAAACTTAACCTTCAGTGCAGGACTCTGATTTCTGTCACGTTTTGTTTAATTGTTCATTATCGGCTCTAAACCGCAGACATGTTTGGCCTGGGAAGAGTTTCTCAGTGGAACTTTGAAACGTGGAATGAGCCGAACAACCACGACTTCGATAACGTCACCGTGTCGATTCAAGGTAAAACCTGCTGCAGCTGCAAGACCTGTTCAACAGTCTGTGCAGCGTCGATGTAAACTGCAATTCGTCTGTTTCTCAGAGGTTTTTAAAAACAAATCAGTTCTGTATTTTGTCATTAAATGCTGCAGACGCTCTCAAACTTTTCTCTGGTGATATGAATGAAATAATAAACCTTATTTTTTTCAGGGTTTCTAAACTACTATGATGCCTGTTCGGAGGGTCTGCGTGCTGCTAGCAGCCTCCTGAGGTTCGGGGGTCCAGGAGACTCGTGTCATTCTCCGCCTCACTCGCCGTACTGCTGGGCCATGCTGCAGCACTGCTACAACGGCACCAACTTCTTTACCGGAGAGACCGGCGTCCGGATCGACTACATCGCCCTGCACAAGAAGGTGAGCAGTTCTGAACTCAAAGTGAAGAGTTTTAGTTTTTATCTCAAATCTCAAAGGTTGTTCTCATCTTTGGATAAGTTGTTTCAGATGCTGAATCCTGTTGTTTCTTAATGGCATTAAGATGAATAAAACGCATTTTCTAAAGTCTGATGAAGCAGATTTTAAAATCAGGTCATAAAAAGTTTCACAGAGGGACTGAAAACTTTGTGAGGATTGTTCAGGCTTCCTGTTTCCGTCCCTCAGGGTGGAGGTTACTCCTTGCCCATCCTCCAGCAGGAGGTCCAGACAGTGAAGGAGATCCAGGAGCGTTTCCCACGTTTCCGCGGCCTCCCCGTGTACAACGACGAGGCCGATCCTCTGGTTGGCTGGTCCAGGCCGCAGGAGTGGAGGGCTGATGTGACCTACGCTGCCATGGTGGTGAAGGTGAGGCGGAGGGTGGAGTGAAATGAAAAGATGCTTTAGAGGATGAAGATCTCACTCCACCTGCTCCCTCTGACAGGTAATAAACCAGCACCAGGACCTGCTGCTGAGAGACCCGAGCAGCACCATCAACTACACCCTGCTGAGCAACGACAACGCCTTCCTCAGTTATCACCCCCACCCCTTCACCCAGCGCACGCTGACCGCTCGCTTCCAGGTCAACAACACGCAGCCGCCTCACGTGCAGCTCATCAGGAAGCCCGTCCTCACCGTCATGGGCCTGCTGGCTCTGCTAGGTGACCATCTTCAGGACGCTGCTGGTTCTTCTGTCTCTGTCCTCTTTAAATGACCGTCTCCACCTGTGTTTGGTTCCTCTTCCAGGTGAGACCCAGGTCCAGGCTCAGGTGTGGGACTCAGCAGGAACCAACGACAGCACGGTGGGAGTTCTCGCCAGCAGCCACGAGCCCGTCACAGCCGGCGGCTCGGACAGCTGGCAGGCGGCCGTGTTGGTCTACAGCAGCGACGACAACAGCAGCTCCAGCAGGACGGACGAGGTCACGGTGTCGGTGAAAGGCCTGGCTGCACAGAGCGGTGAGCTTCACTCTGAGACCAACACGCCGCTGTCTCTGCTCTGATTGGCTCATTCCTGTCCTGCCTGTCGCCCGTTTGACTTTCAGGTCTCGTGTACGTCACCTATCACATGGACAACAACGTGACGAACCCGTACAAGCTGTGGCAGAGCATGGGCAGCCCCGCCTTCCCCACAGCTCAGCAGTTCAGACGCCTCAGGAGTGTGCAGGTAAAGCACCTGTGCAGGTAAACAGCACAGCTCCATGTTATAGAAACAAACATCCTGATGTTATCTTTTCTTGTGTGATTTCATGTCTTTCATGCTGCTCCTTCTTTGTTAAAAATATAATTTATTTGCATTTTATGTGTCGTCGTGTCAGGACCCTCATGTCGATGGACCCTGGGAGGTTCCTGCAGGGGGCGCTCTGACCCTGAAAGCCAGCCTGGCGGTGCCTTCGGTCCTCCTCGTCCATGTTTGTGCTCGACCCAAAGCAGAACCCGACCAGGTGAGCAGCAACACACCAACGCAACGTTCAGGGTCGTAATGACTTGGACTGCTGCGTGAAACCTGAAAGACTCGTTCAGAGTCACTGTGATGTTTGACTGATGCATGTGGACGGTCCGTCGGTCCGTCAGTCTGTCGGTCCGTCAGTCCGTCCTGAAGAAAACCTGCATGTTTTTATGAGACGTGATCATGAACTGTTTGACTTCTGATCAGGTTAATGGATTACGCTTCATCAGGATCACTAAAGGTCAAGTCCTGGTCATCTGGTCAGACCACTGTGTTGATTCCAAGTAGGTGCACAAGTTTTTATCCTTATATTTGCATTTGTTAATGCAATAAAATGAAAAGGAGTCAAAGAAGATGCAGATTCATTTGTCTAGCATTTTATCTGGAATTGTTTGTGTGCAGCAGGACAGGAGATTTAAAGAGGAGTTCTATTCATTTTTAATCTGGATCCCTTTTTCCTTACATGTTTTATTATATAAATGACTTGTGCTCACAGAAGGTTTAGGAAGTAAATTTGCAACATGGCTGCAATTTCTGCACAATAATCCTTTGCAGCAGTGACCCTCTAAAACTCCCCTTTAAAAGCCTCAGACATCTTTATTCAAAGTGTCTGAGAACATTACAGAAAGAATCCCAGGACAGAAACCTTTATGTCAAAGAAGTGAGATTCTTTTTGTTTTACCAGAAACAGTCACTGCGTCACCAAATCCACCAGACTCCATTTAAAAAAACTGGGATTTTATCATCTAAGAACTCAGTTCATTCAGACGTCTTGGTTTGTAACTCCACCATTTCAAACACAAAATCTGGTTTTGGTAAAATAAATCCTTAATTCACTGACAACTTTTTGCAGCTATTAACCAAAGCATGTAAAAAAAAAAAAAGGCCCAGGTTTAAAAACTCCCCTTTAACACTGATATGAATATAAGCTTCTGATCATAAATCATGTTTGTGAGATCACAGGAAGCAGTTTAAAGTTCCTGTATCCTCACCAGGATCAAAACTCTTATTCCAGCACTTTCATGTCTTTGTATTTGCAGATGCATTAAGACATTTGAGGTGGAATTCTCCTCAGACCAGCAGCCATTCAGAAGAATCAACACTCGAGACATCGTTTTTACTTCTTACGTTCACTCGCCTGGTAAGGTTTCTTTTAAAGAGTGTTAAACGATGGCAATGAGCATTAAAACTGAATGTTCTTTGCTTTCAAACCACATGTTGTCATCCTGACCTCCGTCCAGTCGTGATCATGACATCATGAACTTGTTGTGTTCTGCAGAGGACGGCGAGGTCAGCGGTCTGTACAGAGTTCGAGCGGTGGATTACTGGAGTCGCCCGGGGTCGTACTCGCTGCCGGAGAAGTTTTCAGAGGAGAACTAGATGAAACTTGAGCTTCTCAGCTTTCACATCATCTGTCTGAATTATTTTAGACAACGTTTGCTGAACGAGGTCAATGTGCTGATGAACTGTGTGATGAAATGATGCAGCCGGATCAGTTTCTCATTGAGTTATGATTGAAATTTCAAAGACTTGGTCATTTAATTTCACTTAAAGCAGAAAACTTTGAGAATGTGGATGAAAGTGATCGACTAAAATGATCAAAGCGTGAACCTCAAGGAATGAAAATAATGCCAAAAACTGCAGTTCCTCTAACGGCCACCTGATGGTGTCTCCAGATGTGAGTAAATACTCATGTAAAAATGTCCAAATTTAAACATGTTTTCATTAAAACTGAACAAAGATTAGTTTTATAAAAGTCAGTCGCGGCTGCTTTGACTGACAGGATTGATACATGAATGTCTTTTGTTATCAATAATCTTTTTTTTATAATTTTGTTACATTTTATTTTTTATATTTGACAGATGTTTTATATGTTTTTGTGCTGATCATTAAATGTTGATCAATCTGAGCTGCTGACGGACGTTTTAATGAAGAGAAGCACAACAGCAAGTTTCTATAGAAAATTTATTGTCACCAAACAGAACAGATGTTTCCCAGCAGTGAGACAGAACTCGTCACATCTTGTTTTAATGTCATTAGATTTGTGTTGGAAATGTTTTTTATTAACTTCACTTTCTATGGGGCATTAAAGTGGATTTATCTGATAGGTTTTTTTTGTTTTTGGAACAAATCAAAAGATTTAACAGGATTTTTCTCCTCTGTGTGTTTTTGAGAGGAGCTTCGTCTTCACTTTGAGCAGGATGATGAATCCAAGTGACAAAGGACGACTCGATGAACTGCAGCTCAGTTTAACAAGCGCCTGTAAAAAAACACAATAGAAGAAAAGATGAGTTCAAAACCTGAAATGCTCTGAGTTTAAACAGTAAAATATAACCATCCTCGTGTAACGAGTCCACTGTGGAGGTTTCCTGGTGAAACCTGTTGGTTTAGGTTCCCCCTCTCTGGTACGTACCAGACTGCAGCACAGGCTGAAACTCTCCGGCCATGCAGATCTCCTCCTGTTTTTGGCGGACCACTCTCTGGATGGCGGGGGGGAGGCCACGGGGGTTTCGGGAGAAGACGAGGGCGTAGCCGTCCTCGCAGCTTCCGTCCTCCTTCTGGGTGCGGCAGGCGTAGGTGATGGCGTAGTTGTCATAGTCGGTGTCGATGACCCAGTAGTTGTCACCTGGAAGAGCAGAGACAGGAAGTTGGATTCAACTGTGTGTGTGTGTGTGTGTGTGTGTGTGTGTGTGTGTGTGTGTGTGTTTGTTTGTTTGTTTGTTTGTTTG